>FJUW01000010.1:547465-645741 GCA_900074885.1 Rhynchosporium graminicola
CCCCCCCCCCCCCCCCCATCGCCTAATCAGTCAACAAACATCTCTCCATCGATTTGCCGTCGTCTTTCCTTGTGTTTGCTTAATCGCATCTCTTCCCCGCTTCATGTCGTCTTAATGTAACGCGACGTCAATTTTGCATTTCGTCCTACCGCATCGCTGGCCTCCTCGGTCATGTCGAACAGACCTGTCGCCGGCCTTTTGCGATCGTGTGGCTGCGGACAATAATGCCTGCGCGGTTACACGCGCACAGGCAAGATAGGATGGAAAGATGCTTAATTCGTTCCACTGTCGTCCATGGCGTTGGAAAAAGGAATTCCAGTCCCGCGATAGAGTTAAATTTTGGCTCGGCGGCAGGGAGAGCTTACACTCCACCTGAGCCAAACAAGCAACTTTCCAGTTCCAACATGGGCCTTTGGAACCTCATTACCGTTTCACAGGGCGAGTGTTACTTTTGATGACTGGATTATGTCTGGGGATGGAGTGGCTTGCCTCCATTTAATGTATCTGATTTGTTTCGTTACTTTCGTTCTTTTCCTGATGGAGCCTTAGTCGAGTTATTCATCTCTTAGGCTGAGCGGTCAAGTAATCCGATGCTATTTGGCAATCTCACTGTACGGCCATAAGCGCGCTTTATCAGGATTTGCCTCTTACTGGTCCTGTCGTAAACAAGCTTACTGTTCATTCATGTGTATATTTATCTATTTGTTTCCTTGTTTGCTTATTTGCTTCGCGTGTCCCTGCAAGGGTCCGACTACTTGATAATGCAGCCCAAGCGAGGCCTAAGCACAATTCAAGGACTGAGTGTCCATGTTGCTGGTCCCACCTCTCCAACTTTACTTCTCGATCCAGATTTCTTGGATGGTTTGCTTGGTAGTATCTCAAACAAGTGAGATGAAAGTCAGTAATAACCAAGCCGCAAGGCATGAGGAGCCGCTCAAGTTGACCACTTTGCCGTACACTGAGATTCCCCTGATGGGGTACCAACAAGACATCTCTTAGTAGTCCAACAGCTTCCAAACACCAGCAACACCACACGAGCTACATTGTATCAAACTACTGTCGTGACATATCTTGCAGGCCAAATAGATGGTTGGTGCGAGAGCAAGCTGAAACATTGACGCTGCTCGATCTTCTGCTAATACGACTCGTCAATTCCTCCTGATGTATAATTCTATCATTCGCTTACTGAAAACCCCTCTGTACGCAGATGAAGGGATATTTTCTTGTCCCGTAAACCATATGCCGCACATCTTCCGCTATCACTTCTTACTGCCTCGATCATCTCACTCAACCAAAATACGACGAAGTCGTTATCCCTTGCCACATGTAAGACACAAAAAGCGTCCTCGTGAATTCTGCATCTTCCACCTATCCGTCCTATCTTAAAGACAAGGGGGGTAGGTCGATAAAACCCCTCACGAAACGTATAATCATTCTTCTCAACGCAAAGCAGCAAGCAAAATTCACCACCCAGAAACAAGCCCTCCTCCAAAGTATCACCAGCAAAGCGACATCTCTGCCCACCCTCCCAGCCTACGAAAAAATAACCAAACCCCAAACGCGCTGTCAGAATCGCGAATATGGTAAGGTAGTCGTCGTCAATACACAACACACAGAGTAATAACATGTTTCAAAGCACATAACATTTCAGCACCTTGACTCGGTAGGTGAGCAATGCGGGCTCAGCGATACCTAGAATAAATCATCTCCCAGTATCCCAAACCGCTTCGCTGGACACACGAAGTGCGAAGCCTCGAAATGGAAGCTAGCTGCCTACCTAGGCATGATATCCATCCCTCGTTAGGTACTTTAACCGAGGAGTTTGGTTCCATTATTTTGGACGACCGATTGGCTCTAGCTACCGCAAGTATGTATCGCGGTTTGACAGGAGAGGGAAGTCCCGGTTGGTCGGTCGGTCGGTCGGTCGATATCCGACCCGAAAAACTCCGCCGCTGTCCACTATTTTGAGCTGGTTTTAGTTTACGGCTAGGTAGTTAGGTAGCTGTCTATTGAGCCGTTGCCGGTATTACTGTGTTGGAATGGGATAGGTAGGTAGTTGCAAAGAGTGGCAAGGCAATAAACAAGGACGTTGTGTATTATTTCGAGAGGGTGTGAAAGGTTGAAAAATGGAAACGGCGATCTACTGAAGCATCGAATCCAATGTCATGACGATGTTGATGACCTCATCAATGGTCAAATTCATGCGTGCAAATGCTTGTTTGACAATCTGTAGTAGTGATAATTGGCCATTCCATTATACTTTCGGACTGGCCTACATCACGATCCTGGCCAAGGTCATTTTCTCACCTTCGTATAACCACTAGTCCCCGGCATTCTCTCCCTATCACCACCCACCATCTCCACAGCCTCAACTATAGTCCTCATGCTCATGAAACTCTGCATTCCCAGATTTTGCAGACGCCCTGTAGCCTCCTTCCTAGCCCCAACCACCACTCCATCATTACCCATTTCATCATCAACCGCCCATGCGTCAGCATCCAACATCTCCCATTCACGATTCGCTACCTCGCTTAGTAGTATCGATTTAAGCTGATCAGTGAGCTTGGTAGGACTCGTGAGTTTCCAGCTGCGGATGAATTCTGTGCCTATTGCACCGCCTAGGAATGAGTGTGCCGTTCCGTGGGAGTAGTTTCCCATCGTAGTGTTTGCCGGATTCTTCTTGTCTCTCTCGCCATCTGTATCTCGTCCCCCTCCGATCGGAGTGCTCTGGGCGGATGAAGCTCTGCTCCCTGGTGAGGGCCTCGGCTTGATCCCAATCAACAGGTTGTAGAGATTCCGCCCGAGATTACAGATGTCTTCGAAGCTGCTCCCTTCCCCTACGGGTATACCTTGACTTTTGCAAACCCATGCTATGTTGTATGCGAGAAGTGTCACACCTTCTAGGAACAAGCAGTAGCCTGACGGGTCTTCAACAGAGAGAAGAGGAAGTGGTTTATTTATGAAGAGCGGCCGTGGATGAGGAAACTTGATTGGCGCTTCAGCATGTCGTGATGCTGTAGGGCTTGTGTTGGATGATGTACTTGGTGTACTGCCTGGGAATGGTACGTCTGTGTACTTGTACGAAGAAGCAACGGGGAATATAGTAGGTAATGGGTAGTCTCGATGCGGCAGGGTGATTTCTGCCGGAACACGTATTGCTAAATAATGTGTAGATAGCATCAATAGATGCACAATATGTGACAAAGCTGTTGATATCTCGGCTGGAGTCGCAGCTAGATTGCGCCAGTTAGCATTAATACTTCGAGGATCACAATACTCACAGTTCAAAGTCATCAGATCCATGATCCGCATCCCTCCTATCCTATATTCCTCAGCACCACTGGTCCGTCTACACTTCTTAAGACCATAGAGTTTTGCTGCCTCGCCACAGAGAAAAGTTCTCGAGGAGGCTGTAGTAGCATGGTTCATATTCCACTTGTGCTTGATCATCCCGGTAGCTTTCTTTACCTCCTCAACCTGACGTGTTCTACGGGCCTCAACTCCATTCGAGGCAGAAGCCATGTCGGACTTTCTGCGTGCAACATTGGCTTTCCTTTTGGCTATCTCTTCCTTGGCAAGCTCAACTTTCGCTCTCAGCTCGTCTGCCTGGCTGATGATTTGATTGGTCCTATCAATAGCTTGATCTTTTTCTGCAGCTGTAGCGGCAATATTTACTGAGTTCTTGGACGTCTGCAAGAACGCATCATTCTCTTGAGCTTTGCGGTTCGGGAAGAGGTCGGCAATCTGCGAGTTGAGCGCATCGTTCTCCAGAAGTACTTCAGCATTCCGTATCCGTCCCTCGTATAGTTGATTGCGCGCATCAGTAGGACACAAGAAATGCAGTTTCTTTTCCCCTTGACCGCCAGGCCGAAAGCAAATATCGCATTGCATGGCTTGGGTCGAGGAGGCTTCTCAAGCCTTATCGACTATTCGACGCTCTGTAGGGTAGCTCGAAGAATGTATGGAATCTTAGATGGATAATGTTGTTTGCTGTAGTAGAGAAATCAGACATCGTGGAATATATGATTCCTAGAAGAGGCGGGTTTATCCGAGGGCGGTCATGCTATAAGTTGGAAATGACTCGAAGAGAGGGCGAGGCCTGCGAGGCTGCGCGATTCCTCGAGGATGATGGAAGGTGGGGCAAATACAGGTACTGATTGGGCCGTTTGAGTCACATGATAGCGCGTTGAAGAAGTCGCGTGTGACTAAATTCCAGGTCCCTTTGTCAACCTCCTTTATTTACCTATAGGTATGCTTTATACTCTCGAGAATGTCAAGCTGAGTCGCTTACTTATACGCGAGTAGAGTAACAACCTTGAATCATGTCCTCAACCCCTCAACCGCTGCCTGAAACCCCGTCCAAACCTGTGGCAGTTGTGAAGCCAAGAACTCCTCTACCTGGAGGTCCAACAAACGGCACCAGTAAGAAGACAATGGAGTCCCCCGATGAAGACGTTCCTGAGGCCTCCAAACGCGAGACTCAGCAGCCATCATCATCAATCCCAATACCTGAAGCGGAGTCTGCTCCAGCCAGTAAACCTGCAGAAGTTGACAGTCAGTCTCGTCAGGAAAATGAGCACTCGGACATGGACGAGGAGGAAGAAGAGGAAGACGAATCACACTTAGCAGATTTTGACTGGTCGGACTGGGAGCAGCGCTATACGTCAAATCTGAAAAATCTCTTTGCAGAGGAGCTCGAAATCATCGAAGAGTTTGATGCATATGCTACAGTAAGCTTAGGCTCTGGCAGCTATGAGGATCTGGTACTGATTCCGAGTACAGTCTTTCTCAGCTTGGGCTAAAGCTGGTGCTCAGCGCGACAACGCCAGAATGTCCAAGAGGCGAGTCTAATCATGCTGTCGTAGATATAGTGTCGCTGACAAGCTACAGGCTCAGGACACGCAAGGAGTTTACCCACCTGGCAGAAAGTGCCTTGGAAGATAAGGCGAACCACTGTGAGTGACTTTTCTTGTGTAGTAAATTCATTTTCTGACAGAGACCAGACAAGGGTGTTGTTGATGCTTTCCAAGCTGCTATGAACATGCTACGGCGGCAATGATAGGCTGTAGTCCTTTACTTCGGTGTAAACCTTCATTATGTGCGTTTTGCTTTTCTGATATGTCGGGGATTTGAGGAGCCTGAATATCTCGCTATACACAGAGGTTCTGGGTTTATCAGGCGTTCACATCCACGGAGAACTTCACTACCTGTTCAAGGCGCCTCTAGCTAATCAGCGATTCGAGATACCCAATTGCACGATTTATACTAGACAACAATTATTTCAGCCAGTATGTGCCTTGCTCTAAGGAGAAGCCGGTGCTCCCTGCGGGAAAAGCCAATCGTGATATGCAACTGCGCCACAAAGCTGAATCGGGAAACCACAACGGCTGGATGGCAAGGGGATCCTCCAAATTTCAGCGTGCTCAGATTTACCCAAAAGTTCTGTCATGGCGACTCGGCATGGGTGAGCATTTCGATACTTACAGCAATGGTTTGACACCCGAATTTCAGATGCCCAGGTGGAACTCCTGTAGCAGGCAGTCTCGTTACGAAGGGTTATCACGTCCATGACCTTGATACATCCACTTTCAATATTGCTTGTGAGAAGTTCAGCATGATCATGGGACGTTGTGCTTCGCGATTGCAGCACGTAAAGTGTAGTATCTGAAGCGTCATGTGCATTAAGTGTTAGTTTAGCCTTCCGCCTCTTGACGATGAAGCAGGTCGGACTGGCTGCGTTTGATCTTAAGCGAATGGGAACTCGAGAAAGGCAGACGTTTCTCTACCGAGTGCACTACCTACCTTCTTCATCTGATGGGGGATGTAGGTGTACTTGTTACCAATCGTGAGCTTCATTTTCTGTCAGTGGCTTGTCGCAATAGTAGAGAATTGTCCACTGCCGGCCAGTGGGATCAGAGTCTAGGTAATAAATTAGCGAGATTTGGGAGTACAAGAAACGCCCCAAAAACCTCTCTACCTACCAGTTTATAGTAGACAGTTCTCGGCCGTAAGCAACACTCACGATTCGCGATCTCTGTTCAGGCTGGGATGGCAGTGTCGCATTCGTTTGCTGTGCCCTCATCCAACGTCGACGTGAGGGCGTAACCTCATTATCGAACCCGTATTCCAACGCGGGTCGTTCATCGGACATCGCCCGGCTACTGTCAAAAGTGTTGGCCAGCCATTTCACAATTTGTCGGCATAAAAACTGTGATCGTGAAGCAGCTATAAGTACTTTGATGTTAGCTCGTTATTCACGTACCAATTTCACAACCACCTATTCGAAACACTACCAGTCTCGGACTCTCTCGCGACAATCCAGCTCTCTCACGTAAAAATTTCAAATTTGAGCACCTCAAATAAGAGGAATCAACCCTTCTAACACAATGAGGTTATTCTCGAATGCAGCACCTTCTCTCACGGAGAAGAATCTCCCAGACCAGTCAGGAAAGGTGACTGCTACACTCCAGCTCTCATACTACTTAGCTCGTTCCTTCTAGGTCTTTATTGTGACAGGCAGAACAGGCGGCTTGGGACACCATCTTGTAAAGATGCTGTATGCTCAAAATGCAAAGGTCTGGATAGCAGCTCACTCGGAAGAGAAAGCAACAAAAATTATGGATCAGATCAAGGCCATACACCCATCATCGAGAGGAGCCTTGCTATACTTGCAGCTTGAACTTAACGACTTGACAACTATCAAAGCCTCAGCCGAGAAGCTCCTTACGCAAGAGAATTCTTTGCACGTCCTCTGGAACAACGCTGGTGTGATGCGACCTCCTCAGGGAAGCAAAACCAAACAACGTTATGAGCTTGAAATTGGGATGAACAACGCAGCCCCACACCTCTTCACAAAGCTCCTTACACCGCTGCTGAAGCAAAGCCCAAGGTCTCACCTCCTGGAGCCGTTCGCGTGGTTTGGGTATCATCATCGGCCGCCAAGAATTTCGCACTAGAGAGGGGTCTGGACGTTGCGAATCTCGACTATCACGGTGAAAAAGGTGTCTAGCCAAAGTATGGAATCAGCAAAGCTGGAAACATCTACCAGGGAACGGAGTATTCGAGACGATATAGTCAGGATGGTATACTCAGCGTGGTAAGATTTTTCCAACTTCACCTGAACTGAGTAATACTGATGTATTAGTCTGTGGATCCAGGATTTCTGAAGACAGATCTGTATCATAATCTTCCTCGATGGCAGGCCCCGTTCATGAATCTGCTTCTGCATGATCCTATATATGGAGCCTATACAGAGCTATATGCAGGCCTGTCTACAGATATTGAAATGTCAAGCAATGGCAATTTCGGTACGTACTTGCGAATACAGCCATTTTCGCTTAGACTGACAGTAAATAGTGGAGCCATGGGGCAAATTAACTCCTGCCAGAAAAGACACCGTGCTAGGAAGCAAGTCCAGAGAGGAAGGTGGAAGTGGCATTGCCACTGATTTCTGGGAGTGGTGTGGAAAGCAGATTGCAGAGTTTGTTTGAGTGTTGGTCTTTACTGCTACCTGTGGGTGAGCATCATCCTTTGGATCTTTAATTTTGTTTGACCACAGGAAGAGATCGTGTTGCTAATTCTGTGACAAAATCCGCGTATTTACCCGTATTGATTTGGTTAAGGTGATACAAACCACTCAGCATGTTCTAAATGACTTTCCAATGTCAATTTAAGTTCTTTGATGATCTTACGACTTGCAAGTTACGTCAAAGCAAAGTCCTGCAATGTCATTGTGATGGTGAGTACTTTCAACTGCATGTCCTGACATAATTTCACCACTTTGAATCAGAGAGCTGAAGTCGTCCTGGCCCTCTTAAAAGTCCGCATTTATTGCTAAGGCTGACCGCTCAAAATATCCGAAGATCGAGGTCCTGCACATTTGTCCGATGTCCCGAGCGTGTCGTATAAGTCAAGCATGAGACTGATAGGGTAGTGCACCACATCATAACATGTGGAAGGAGCAGGAAGATTGTCGCTAACGTCCTTGACACAGTGAGTAACAAGACTAAAGTGCCATTCCTGACGAGATGACGGTGTTTGACGCCGATGAACGACACCTTTATTCCTTTTGGCCACGGCCATATGTTTTCCGTGCACAAGTCTTTTCTTCCTGGTCAGACAAGAGCGAATCGAGCTTTAAATCTACCCCGTGCTTCTGCTCGAACGAAGCACAAATCGAACGTCGCCGAAAGGCAAGTTCAGTCCACGATATCTCCTCGATACTAGTAAGTCGACTTCTGAAATTGGGGTCGCTCAAATCTCGCCCTTCTCCAAGATCCTTCCGTCTTGTCAGGAACATCGCATTGCCTGCCCTGCCGTAACTTTCCAATGGGGAGATGAAGTATGCCTGTGGTCACAACATTGCTGGCATATCGAAACCCTCAGCACTAGTTGGCTGAAGGGCAATCCGGAGATTCTTCAGGCTCCAGAGGCCTCCAGTTTTGAGGAGTCTGTACGAGAATGAGTACGAGACTGTCTAGAGACTTGATGGATTGAAAGTCTGAGATGAGCTCTACAATTGACGCAGAGCCGGCACTGAGTCCGTTCGGCACGATTCTTTCCAAATATGGAGGCTCCGATTGTCTGGGTCCAAGGGTCAAGATGTTCAAGCTATGTTCCTTTGCAGATACAGTACTAGATCTTTGCTGTTGGCCGAAATCGAAAACCCAACAAAAAGCGCTCGTGTTGCTTTCTCAACACTTGAAGAAATTGAGTAAACCACTTATCGCGTGAACATAATGATTATTTTGCCTAATAGACTCAAAGCAGTTGCCTCATATCTTTACTAGCGGTGCTTAGAGTACAGATAGCTACTAAACTATTGGCGATCGAATTACCAGATAGGAATGCTAGGGCGATATTCGTTTGGTTGACCAGCAAAACTGCAATTCAGCGATTTCCCAATTTTAGAAGCCTAGCAGGTTTATATCCCCTTATCAAGATTCATATTCAAATGGATAGAACTGATGCCAGTACAAGCCTATAAGGGCGAATGGTAAAGGATATTCTTACTAGTCGGCGAGTGTTGTGATACAGGCTGGTAATACAAGTGACTTTTGGTGGGACGGATTGTTTAGCCACGGTACTGAAGATCCGTGTTGAACGACCGAAATTTGCGCAAGTTCGATATACCCATTGTGCTAGAAGTATAATTTTGGGTAAGGGTAACGTGGGGGTTTCTACTCTTCATTGTGACTTTGTAAAGCGATTGCGACTTCCCGCTGAGTTGCTCCCACGAACAATCGAAGCATCTTGTCGATGTCCTCGTGTATGTATTGGATCCGGAAGCACTTCGTGGCTTTGGAAGCCTTTCCTGAAGCTGTACATTTTTCGGAGGAGATAGCAGAAAATATTGTGTATCAAATTTAGCTCAGTATTGCGTTCATATATTTGAAAACGATTCTCTGCGGTAGTAGCAGCGAAATTTCATTTAGAGTCTGTGAGCAGGGTTGGGAGTAGCATCGCCTCCTGCGCAGATCGGGAGACCGCCGTGGCGACATGAGGGCGGGCGTACTCGCTTAGTTATCCCCTTCTCATAATGTCAACAAATACACAGGCTTTACTGCGATTTCACGTTTTGCAAGCGCTGAAGTACTGATTGGAAATTGACTCAATTCAGCGTGTGAAGTTTTACATAGATGAAGATAATAAGGAAGGCGACTGACACATGTCATTGAAAAGATTGGTCATTGTACTAGGATGGTCAACTATTCTTCGACTGATTTACTCCTGAGCCCATCGAAGGGGTTGGTGGGAAGATGCGGGTGTATTACAATAGTAGACTTGTCTCTTATGAAGCAATGTAAGTCGCCATTCTCGAGTCCTAATTGCAAAATAGCTGCTGGGACTTGTTCTCATGCTCGACCTGTTACAGGATTGAGGTGCATTCTGCCCGTAACAAAACTCGATTTTCTTTGAGATATTATTGCAGCCCAGAGCCACACCAAGTACAAAGCAGGGTTCACAAGAGCCTCCCCAGCACAGTAAGTATGATGAGGATGATCCGGATGTACAGAGATTGGACATGGCATCAGGCTTGAACCAAGAGTGGCTTTTAAGAAGGCAGGCGACCTACAAATACGGAAGAAAAACCAAGCAATATCGGCAGTGGTGTCCCGTGCTGTCAAGATATATGCAGTCAGGTTGACATATTTTTGGAATTTAAATACGTTGATAGCCGATGATGCGACAGCCGGTGCTGCAATTACAATGCTAAGGAGAGTCATGGCCAGGAAAACTGACAGCGTCTTCATTTTAGGTGCGAGCATTGCTTCAGTGAGAGGAAATTAGTTGCATCACAGTCCATAGACTGATGTGGTGTTGGAGAGCGAGTTGAGCGGCGAGAAGCTGTACTTAAATACGGAATCGAGACAAACTAGCCACGCTCCTTATAGCTATTGAAAGAGATCTAATCTTCGACCGCAGGAGAATCAGGCATTTTGAAAGCAGAGGACTCTCTGTGAAGATAGCGCTCATTGAACATTAACCTGACGGACCTGGGGGTGTTCATCTTCAACAGAGCCCGGGATCACATCAAAAGAATTTAAACTTACTTCAATATACCAATAGCTCATTGGACAGCGGCGTCTTCTGCTATAGATACGATATAAAATCTCACAAATTCTGATAAAAAGACTCCAAGGACAATCCTCCATCTTATTACTAGTACTCGAGCATTGCTGACACTGTTGTCTCATTGGTCAAGAAGACGATTTTATAGCTCAGGTAGCTAAGTAAAAGACTACAGTATGTCGTCGTGAGAGGTATTCGTAACGATAGGAAGCAGCTCACTTTTTCCAAACCAGCTCTGCATGACAGGGCCAGCAGATTGGTCTATCGCACGGAGGAAGCTACCACAAAAGCAGCAGCTGTATGTCTCCTACGTCCGTCCACTAGGAGCATTCTGACATCTTGGCACAATTGTAAGGAAGCTTTTGACTGAAGACCCAGCGTTTATCCAGTCACTCTGTTATAATAGTCATGCGAATGTTTCCTAGGACTTTAGCAGCGAATTATAGTAAGTTCGGAACGGCAGCTCGATCGCCCGTGTTATGAACTTATGATCGATGTTTATCTGACGTTACTTAATGGTATTATACTTCGCTAGTTTACTAGCGCATGCTAGCGCGGTCGCGCTCACGCAGCTCCCGAGGTCTTCTACCCGTGCTGTAGCCCGAACCTTTTCTACGAAGCCTTTAAAATTCAACAATGTGAAGAGAACACCTTGCCTGCATCTAGTTGCGGGGATTTTCTCAACCATGGCAACTTTTACGATCTCTCAGGTACGTTCCCAAGGTACAGCTAAAACAATCGAAATCTTCTAACGTTTAGACAGGATGACCTCGCATCCTTCCACGCAACGCATTTCTCGACAAGCTCTGTCTCCCACTTCTCAGGGCACTTTCTCGGCCCTGTAGAGGAGGAGTATTTCGAAGAGGAACAATACGACGATGGGCTAGGCTACTATGAAGATGGCGTCAAACGGACTCTGACCGATGAGCAGATTGCGATTTTCAGACATTCCGAGGCCGAAGCTTTGTTACGAAAACAACGCCATGCGGCAGAGGAAAAGGATTATCGCAGCGTCTACGAGACTGAACAGGCTGTTCCTACTGTGGAGGGCATGCATGCTCATGATGTTGCTGTGGAGGATGAGAGTCCTACTCTCGCGCCGACACTCACACCCTCGCAACCAGAACAGCTCTTGACGAAGAAGGAGAAGAAGATAGCGAAAGCGAAAGAACGCGGCTATTTTAAACAGAACATCAAGCCGGATCTGCGGAAGAGAACGTGGGATAAAGTGGATACTGGGCTCGGCAGCCTGGATTACGAAGACGATGTTGGCCATTCGAAGAGCGCTTTCGCAAAGCCAGCACGGAGACGAAAAATATCATACGAGGACTGATACCAGCTATTCTACATTGGGAGCTTTCATAAAGTGGTTCGTTGTCTTGAAATAGCAATTATCTTGCGCACCTTGCTGCAGACCTGGTCTATGGAGGCAAGATTCACACATACATCAAGCCAGGTATGTTTTACAGCGCTTTGTGGCCGTTATTATTCCTTAGCAGTCAAATGATGAAAACCATATGTATCGTCATCCTTAGTCTGAACCTCAGGAAAGCTTTAATCACCACCGTCAGTTGGGGTGCTTATGGTGATTCTGGTCTGTGATGAAACAACAATCTTCTCTCTGAAATTCTGCAGATTTCCCCTGGCTTAGAATTACTCTATTTTATGATCGACCAAGCTGACTTATCGTGTCTTAAGGAATCCGATCCAAGCGTATTCGGGCCATTTCTGTGCTGCAGGGGATCCGGAGTGGAAATATGAAGCATGCACAGGGTATAGCAAGGCTGACAATGGTCATCATGTATCCCGACCGGCTTCTGAGGGGGTTCCCATATATGACGGAGGCTCTCCCCGTGCACTGATACCTCGAGAGCCCATACACAATGATGATGCGGAACGTTGATGGCGAGGCTGCGCGTCAGCCTTGTCTTATTCAAGGCTGTGGCTAGTAGTTTATAAGCTTAAATGCATGCATGATACTCTCCAACCAACCACTCCTCACGTCTCTCATCATGAGTGATCCCCCTAGCTATGACCAACACCTTCTCGACCGCTTAAACGCACTCAGAAAATCAAGCGTCGAGCTCGATCCCAACTCATCCAAGTACTGTTTAAATCCCAAGTAATACACCACATGCTAAGCCTCTCTAGATCCGGAATCAAATCATCCCCAACCTCAACACCAGAAACAAACCTCTCAGATCGTTTAAGAAGTCTTCGGAACGGAACTCCATCATCACCCTCTCCATCTCCATTACCAGCACCAAACCTCGCGACGTCTTCAATAACCAGTTTTCCATCTTCATCATCGGCAGCTAATCATGAAGAAGATTCCGATCCACTGCGTACCAACACATTCACCAACGACGAAGAAAGAACTCTCGACGAGCTCCTTGCTGATCTAGGTCCTGATGATCAATGGACACTTTACCCTGATGATCCGGAAGATATCCAGAAATTGCTTGATGAGGCGAGGGGGGCTTTACCCCGCGATGAGGAGGGGAAGTCTGAACTTCATAATGCGAAACAGGAAGAGGGAGGGGATTCAGATGAGAAGGGAAGGGGCAAGAATGAGCAGTATCTGAGCAGGGACTTGGATATGTCTGCTTTCGCACTTGAAAATGAGGAAGATGAGGAAAAGGAGAAAGGGAAGGTGAATCTTGAGAGGGAGTCACGTGAAGCTCAAGATATTGTGCAGAGGATGCTCGATGAGGTTAATCTCGAGAAAGCCCATGATCCCAAAGATACAGATGACGAAGACGCTCCACTGCCTAAGAAGTCACAGAAACAGTCTGACGAAGAGAGAAATTCCCCCCTTTCCCTCCCCTCCGCACCATCCAACGCTCCTCAACCCACTAGAAAACAATCCCTCGATTTCGAATCAGACATCTCCGCTCGCCTAGCAGCTCTTTCTGCGCCATCCACATCTACAGATTCCCTTGGACTTCCCTCAGCTCCCAGATTCAAACCCATCGACAAACCTCTGAAGAGCGTGATGAAAAAGAAGAACTATACCGATGAAGAAGTGGACACTTGGTGTATTATTTGTCAAGATGATGCTACAGTCAAGTGTTTAGGATGTGATGGTGATCTTTATTGTGCGGGCTGTTGGAAGGAAGGGCATATGGGTCCTGATGTTGGGTTTGAGGAGAAGGGTCACAAATGGCTTAAGTACCGGAAGCCGAATTAGAATGTCAGTAAATGGGTGAGGAAAGACTAATGATTCTAATCACTTTGTTTCTGTGCTTCGTCTGCTTGAAATTTGGAGCTTGCAATTGAGGTCTAAAAGATCTGATCAAGGCAACGCAAAGATCATACCAGTGTTACATGGCGAAATTGGACTACGGTAATTCATCACAGGAGTAGTGAGAGTTCGACTAAATACCACAAAGTCACAATAATCTTGCATGAATTTACTCAAGTAGTCATTCATGTCACCAAATTATGTCAGGACTTTGCATGAGTATCTAAAGCCGTAAGAGTACTCAAGTGCTTTGCTGTATTACTTCTTCAAATGTCATGAAACTGTTACGGAACTTTGAATTTCATTCCATCGCACATGAATTTGGTCTGGGAATGATATTGCATTGAAGTATTCCCGAAAAGCTCCGTTGTTTATAGTCTTTCATATTCACTGTTCATGCTTCGTTGGGCTCTTTTCCTAAAGTGTTTTGGATGAGTGCTGTTTAACATTGGATTTGATTGGTTTAGGCCGAGCCGTTTAATAGTATCGTGGCTGCAGCCGATCTATTGCAGCTTCAACCCTTCGTAATAGCTTTGGATGACTTCTGAAGACGAGACAATCATGGGTACGCATTGTAGAGATACAATTTAAAATAGCCAAACAACTTATTCGTATACGCTTTCGTCTGCCCTAGGTATACCCAGCGCCAATCCCATCCTGTGTTAGACCCTGTTCGATCCAATTCAACGTGAAAAAGGCAGAAGATACTCCAAATACCTTTTTTTCAATCGTCAATCAGCCGTCGGAAGCGCGACCATTGTCATCTCCTCGAATTCCCCGACCTGCGGCACCAGTAGATTTCTTTGTTTTTCCGCGGATATCTTGCCACGTTGCACCAAATCGTCTTCCAGTGCTAGCGAGAAGACCCTCCTCTTCATCGGCCTCAGCATCTTCGTCAAGTTCGCTGAGATTGAGCTTTGGTGTGCGAAAGAGCGATGTGATAAAGACAATCAAGAAGACTGCTAAGAAGGCAAATTGAGCCCAGAATGTCAATGCACCGAAGAGCGAAAAATTAATTGTGACTCTGTTGAGGAAGGTAGTAACAACAGTTGGTGTACAGACGTGCTTGGAGCCTTCACCTGAAGAGAGTTCAGAGCAGGGTTTGACTAGTTCCGGATGCTTGGAGCAATCAGGCTGATCACCCGGAAATCTGGTAGGATGACTGCAGAAGGTTTGAGCACCGTAAATGGCGTATTGTGGGGCAATCATCATCGCAATTGAGTAATTGATTGCAAGCATGATCAAGGTCAGCATCACAGTGGCCACGAGCATCGCCTGGGGTGAGGTGTGGCCCTTTCGGATCTCAAATAGCTTGACCCAAAGAAATCGGATACCGATGGTAGCGATGCCTACAACGGAGCTACTGAAAAGGAAGAGCACTAGAAGTAGCATCAAGACATAGTCGACAGGGAAAACTCGGGAGGCTTGAACGAAGACCCAATTGACCGGTTGGAAGACATTGATACTGTGAAAGATGTGTAAGCAAATTATTTTCACAAGAAAGCGAACAAACTTACTTTCCCAAGATGTAACCGCAGTGTGACTTGCAAATCGAGTTCTTGGCTTTGTCGATTCCGGTGATCAACATTGAAGCCCAGATTACGATTGCAAGGATCAAAAGCAGGATGCCTCCAATGAGTTTCAATGGCCTGAAAACAGCGCAAATTTTGGTCCATGATCGAACGATGAAGCTCTTTCCCTCTCCTTGGGCTTCTGCTGCAAGGCGCTCCCGACGGACTAGAGTGCGCTCCTCACGTACCAAGGCTTCGAGTTCTCGTTGGTCCTTAGCTGATACACCGCCATCACGACCAGCATTACGTCCTTCGAGTTGACGCTGACGTTCACGATTTTGCTCCAAAGCTGTAGCCGTCGTTTCGGAAAGTTGCGGGGCACTGATAGATGGTGCTGACTTGATGAACGAGATTGGGAGCAGTGCAATACCGGCAGCGGTATACACAATGTACAGAAGCGTTCCCAGGGCGATGAGCAAGCCGAGAGAGAATGTTAGCGCCCGCACACCGTGGTTCTCTACCAAAAGGCGCTTGAAATAATCCAGATCATAGTGAGCACCCTTACGATCCTTTGCAACTGGTACGAAGAATCCGACAAGGAAAAGGATGACAACGAGCACGACGAAGATTATGGTATATTTCAGAGCTCCTAGGAATCTCTGGCCGAAGGTCTGAGTACCTTCTTCAGCTTCAACATCGTCGTACTCTTCGTACAAGAAGTATGTGAATGGAACCACGAGCAGACAGAGTACAGCATCGAAACTGTATAGACTGTAGTAGACAATCTTAAGTGTGACCAAGATCCTGTGTACAGCCTCTGGGGTTGCCCAATCCTTCTTGGCTCCCAACTTGGTGGACGTAGTAGAGCTGACAAGTGCAATATCGACGGGCAGAAGGAGCACCGTAGCCAGTAAGGAGGTCAGCGTAATTATTGTGACGGTTGATACCAGCGCAGAGCGATCTCTTGGAGTCTGGTACGTGTATGTGAAAATCGCTGCGACGAGTGCTACAAGTCCCACTGCGATTCCGTACGCGACCCATATGAACGCCATTTGAATGAGGGCCATGACTGGCAACTGGGTACCTCGTCCGAGTGGTGGTGATGATGAATAGTGCTGCCCACGAACTGATCTAGGTAATGAGAACGTGTGGATTAGCTACGGTCCCAGCGATTCTGCGCGCGCAGCAGCTATATATATGGATGATAACTAAGCAGAAGTAAAGGAACTCACTCAAAGAAGGCTCCTGTCCTCCTATATGATTTGGTGCAAGTATATTGTTCCAATGTCAATCTCAATATCAATATCCCAAGCGAAGTGAAGTGAAGTGAATGTGAATGTGCGGGGGAATAACTTTGGTTGCCCTTTGCCTTGGATAAGTGAAGGATCCGAGAGAAGGTGTTGTATGCGCCGGCTTGAAGCGCTGACGTAGGGAGCGAAGTGGTAGGTACCGTAGCTCGAGGCTGCAGCTGCTCCAGCTCCAGCTAGTAAACAATACTTATAGCATCCCTGCTAGCTTGGGAGCAATGCGGCCGCGGCGATCGATGTAATGTAATGTCAGAACTCCATACCAGTCAGCACTTGAAATCCGCGAACTCAAAGAACGACGACTTGAGGGCCAAGAGCAAGAGGACACCGTATTACAACTGATAAACCTCAGCTACAGTGGAGGAAATGTGGCGCGCTGATCTACGACTGCCATAATGCAATGCTATACGGAGCTGACACCTCCAACAGCTGTCTCCCATTCTTTGAACCTCCCATTCACCTCTGCCAGCGCAAACAACCTCATTGTCGCGAAGACGTCCTTGCTCCAGATATTCACAACCAAAGTTGCTTCAATCGAAGTCGCGAGCCCAAAGAATACGCAGAAACTAAACGAGAAGTGGGATCCAACAATCAACAATGGCGATGGGCTGGAGGCATCTTTCATTGGGGGAGATTCGTTGCTGCGACCCGACCGCGCGAAGAGGACAAAGCTCGTACTCGTGGCCGAATACACACTCTCAGGAACGATTACCTCACTCGCAAGGATAAAGACTAAGTCCTCGAAGTCTGGAGGTGAAGCGCTTTTGATTGGCTTCAGGGATGCGAAGCTGAGTTTAGTGGAATGGGATCCAACAAGGCCAGGGATTTCGACTATCTCCATACACTTCTATGAGCAAGACGATCTACAGCGGAGCCCATGGGCTCCCAGTCTGAAAGAATGCGTAAACCAGTTGACTGCCGACCCAAAAAGCCGATGTGCTGCTCTTAGGTTCGCAGGTCGAAATTTGGCCATCATACCGTTCAAGCAGGATGATGATGATGTCCATATGGATGACTGGGACGCGGAAATTGATGGACCTCGTCCAGTCGATCAGACAGTCTCCAAAGCGATGAATGGCGTCAATGGCCAGGAGGAGACACCATATAGCTCCTCCTTTGTGCTCCGTCTCGCTGCTCTTGATCCAAATCTTATCAACCCAATATATCTATCCTTCCTCTACGAATATCGAGAGCCCACTTTTGGCATTCTGTCCTCTACTCAGATGGCAGCATCTTCTTTGCTATTTGAGAGAAGGGATTATATGACATACATGGTGTTTACTTTGGATCTTCAGCAGAAAGCTTCAACGACTATTCTTTCAGTCAGCGGTTTACCATACGATTTATTTGAGGTTATTCCGTTATCTGCACCCGTCGGCGGAGCCTTGCTGATAGGAACTAACGAATTGATACATATTGATCAAGCCGGCAAAGCTAATGGACTTGCTGTCAACGTATTTGCTAAACAATGCACATCTTTCAATCTTGCTGATCAGTCGGATCTGGCAATGAGATTGGAGGGTTCGAAAATCGAGCAACTGTCAATCCAAAGCGGCGAGATGATAATCATCCTTCACAGTGGGGAGATCGCAATCCTAAGCTTCCATATGGATGGTCGATCTGTGTCTGGTCTAAGTGTCAGGAGAGTTGCCAGTGAAGCTGGTGGTTCGATAATATCGGCTGCCATATCAAGCATATGCCCTCTCACTCAGAATACTGTCTTCATTGGCAGTGAGTCTGCAGACTCAATGGTTCTGGGTTGGAGTCGGAAGTCGAGTCAGCTTTCTCGTCGGAAATCACGACTCGAAGTTATCGAAGAAGTAGATGGTGATTTTTCTGATCAATTGGATGACGAGGATGATGATGATGCTGATGACGACTTGTATGGAGACGGCCCATCAACTACACAAGCGAGCACACATGGCATCGCGAAGTCCGAGGTAGTGAACAGTAAAGCCGGGGACTATGTGTTTCATGTTCACGATTCTTTGGTTAACATAGCGCCGATAGTGGACATAACCTTCGGAAATGCAGGCTTTTGTTTGAACGATAAAGATAAAGCAGATTTAGAGGGCGTCACGGGCGATTTAGAGCTCGTCGCTGCTGTAGGGCGACAGAAAGCAGGAGCCCTGGCAGTCCTTCATAGAAATGTCCAGCCTAAAGTCGTCGGTCGTTTTGAATTTCCTGAAGCGCGCGGAATATGGACCATGAGTGCGAAGAAGCCCACGGAAAAGGGGCTCGAAGTCAAAAAGGAGAAATCTGCCAGTAGTGGTAGCTACGCCCTTGATGCACAATATGACAGGCTCATGATAGTATCGAAAGCTCTAGCCGATGGTACAGAGATCTCCGACGTGTATGTATTGACAGCTGCAAGCTTCGAAGCTCTAGCAGGTACTGAGTTTGAACCTGCTGCTGGGGCAACAATCGAGGCCGGGACTTTAGGAAACGGCATGCGCATAATCCAGGTACTGAAGTCCGAGGTTCGGAGCTATGATGGCGGTAAGTTCTTACTGTTCTTTTCACCAATCTATGGTCCCTTCGCGTTGGTCCTCGAGTCCAGGAGCAATTGGGAGGCATCCTACCACAGCATTTTCCTTAAATGGCTAAGTTTGCGGCACTCATGTCTGCTTTCTGGGGCGCTATCTGTCAGCAAATCATGTCTTATAGCATCAATGAAAGCATTTACAATACCCTCTTCGTGCCCACTTGTGCTGTTGCTGCCCATAACATAAATGCCTCGAACCATGACTGACCCAATATATCACCTAGATCTCGGCTTGGCCCAAATCCTACCCATGTACGACGAAGACACCGGAGCTGAACCACTGATAGTGAGCGCGAGCTTCGCGGACCCTTTTCTGCTTCTATTCAGAGACGACGCGAGTATCTTTATCGCTCAATGCGACGACAATAACGACTTAGAAGAGATCGAGCGCGAAGATGACGCTCTTCTTGCTACGAAATGGCTGACAGGCTGTCTGTACACGGATGCAACGGGTGTGTTTATCGCGGTGCAGTCTGATAAAGGTCAAGAGACTGGATATAACGTGATGATGTTCCTGCTCAGCACTACTGGAGCTTTACATGTATGTTGACCCTGTCGCACTCTCTTCTTTTTGTATACTAAAGAATCTAGATATACGCTCTACCAGACCTTTCGAAAGCAGTATATATCGCAGAAGGCCTCTGCTTTGTGCCACCCGTCCTATCTGCAGACTACGCTGCAAGACGGTCTGCTGCTCGAGAGACCATAACCGAGTTGATCGTAGCAGATCTCGGTGATGAGACCTCAAAATTACCATACCTTATTGTAAGACTTCCCCAAACAAGCTGCGAAACATACTCACACGAACATAGTTACGCCCATCGACCGACGATCTAACAATATACGAACCATTTCGCACGATTTCCGAGTCCACTTTACCACTCTCATCTACATTACAGTTTCTGAAGATCAACAACCCACATCTAGCCAAGAATCCCGACGTATCTGCCATCGAGACCGAAGATGATGTTTCAGCAAAGAGAAACGAGCCGATGCGAGCCATATCAAATCTAGGCGGCTACAGCACCATTTTCCTCCCCGGCGGATCACCAAGCTTCGTCTTGAAGACTGCCAAAAGCACTCCCAAGGTACTGAGTCTCCAAGGTCTCGGCGTTCGAGGCATGAGTAGCTTCCACACCGAGGGCTGTGACAGAGGATTCATCTACACAGACGTCTCAGGCATCGCACGCGTATCGCAACTCCCCAAGGACACCGCATTCGCCGAATTAGGTGTCTCGCTACAAAAGGTTGCGTTGGGAGAAGAAGTCCACGGCGTAGCATATCACGCAACATCCGAATGCTACGTCGCAGCCACAAGCACCCTCGTCGATTTCGAACTCCCGAAAGAAGAAGACCATCATCATCCCCACTGGGCAAAAGAAGACATAACATTCAAACCCACAACAGAGCTCAGTCACCTCAAACTTCTAAACCCAATCAACTGGTCCGTAATTCACGAAATCGAGTTAGATCCTTATGAAGTAATCATGTGCATTAAATCTCTCAATCTCGAAGTCTCAGAACTCACCAACGAGCGAAGACAATGCATCGTCGTCGGCACCGGGCTCGCTAAAGGCGAAGATCTCGCGATTAAAGGCCGGATTCACGTCTTTGATGTCGTGACCGTGGTACCGGAGCCCGATCGTCCCGAAACGAACAAAAGGCTCAAATTGATCGCTAGAGAAGAAATCGCTCGCGGAGCTATAACTGGCATTTCAGAAATTGGGACACAAGGATTCATGCTCGTGGCCCAGGGGCAGAAATGCATGGTTCGCGGATTGAAAGAAGATGGTACTCTTCTACCAGTCGCGTTCATGGACATGAATTGCTACGTAACATCAGTCAAAGAACTCAGCGGTTCAGGAATCTGTGTATTTGCAGATGCTGTCAAGGGTGTTTGGGTGGCGGGATATACGGAAGAGCCTTACAAGATGATGTTGTTTGGGAAATCGGCAAAGAATATGGAGATCCTGCAGGCGGATCTGTTGCCGGATGGGAAGCAGCTGTATGTCGTGGCCGCGGATTCTGATTGCAATTTGCACATCATGCAGTTTGATCCTGAGCGTAAGCTAAATATCGATATGCCCGGGTGAGAATGCGCTTTTACTAATTCGTTCTTTAGATCCTAAATCCCTACAGGGCCACCTCCTCCTGCATCGCTCAACCTTTTCCCTGGGTGGCCACCTCCCTACCTCTATGACTCTCCTCCCACTTACCCGCGCCACCACGCTTCTCACACCCTCCCCCTCTACCCCAGATCCCGAGGACGACGCTGCGTCTTCCACCATCCCCATACACGCCCTCCTCCTTACGTCCTCCACAGGATCCCTCTCTTTGCTCACCCCTCTCAACGAAGCGCAATACCGCCGTCTCAGTACTCTCTCCAGCCACCTGCTCAACACGCTCTATCATCCCGCAGGACTCAATCCAAGAGCATATAGAGTGGATAAAGACGCGCCGGAGGGCATGGTTGGGAGCAGGACTGTAGTTGACGGCACGGTCTTAGAGAGGTGGATGGAATTGGGTAGTCAGAGACGCGCGGAAGTTGCTGGACGGGTTGGGTGCGGAGTGGAGGAAGTGAGGGAGGAGTTGGTGGGTTTGCAGGGAGGGTTGGGATATTTGTGAGAGATTTGAGGGGCTGGAGACGGAGGGGAGATTCTTTGTTTGTTTTTGTAATATCGGATAGCTACGCCGAAGTCAGTTTGTCAGGAATGGAACGGCAGCTCGCTTTCATCACAAGTCAGACAACTACCTACCTACCTACTACCAGTGACATGCTTGAAGCTTCCTTCCGACGAAATGAACTTTCGAGATTAGGAAAAACGAAGGATAAAACGAATAACCTCATCTACCAACCTCAAAATACGTTAAGAATAGCCACCCTAGCCACCCTGCAACACGCCAGCAATTCCCTCACCAGCTACACAACACGATACCGAAGTTTCAGTACTAGCATCATCAGACACCCCACTAAATAGCGCGCAAATCGCAGCCCAACATGCAGTACGTTCTCTTCTTTGCTTGACCACGCAACGCACTACAAAGGAAGTTTTGCTTGCTCGCTCACTCGTTCTGATATCATTATTCTCGCCGGGTACGTACTCTCGATGCGGGAGTGGATCATCACTTTGGTATGCGACGAGGATTAACGTGAAATCCAAATGCAAATGGTCAACGCTATAGTATTATCCGTCAAATAGTTTTGATATGGATGGGGTTCGAGAATGGAGACGAGGTGTGGTTGCTTGTTGTTTGTTGTTTGTTGGTTTTTGTTTATGCTGTTGCCATAAGCGAGCCTCTTATCTTACATCTCTAGTGGGTTTGAGGTCAATATCGTGAATACAACAACACCACATTGTTCAAGCTGGACTCGACTGTACCAATCCGAAGTCGAGTGGAAGGACGATTTTATAATCCATGTCAAAATAGCCATTCTATTTGCTCATTACCCATATTATACACTTGATGCCATGTCCGTTTCCATAGCTTTGCCCAGCCCTACTCTATTGCTAATGTCGTTCTGTGATCGATAATAATATTCATGTGAATTGATTACCAAACTTCTCAAATCATCGTGTCTAATGCCCTTATGTGTTTTGCAACTCAAGATTCGGCAGTGTCCTTATTTCTCCTCAAGCTTCCAAATCTCTTCTTCAATCCCTCCCCAGTGCGTTTGCCAGTAGTGTTTGATCTTTGCATCTGATCACCACCACCGTCAACAGCTTGGAACGCACTCGCCGATGGCCTGCTATATGCTCTAAAATCCTCGTGGTTCCCACTGACGCTTCGCTGGCGTCCAGCTCCGGGTCGCTGCGGTTGCATTTCGTATGATCGAGCATCACGCGACAAGCCATTACGAGCACTCTCTGCTTTGTGTTCCTTTAAAGCCTTCTCAATTGAGTATGATGGCTCTCCTTTACCCTTGAGATCTTCGGGAAGATATTTCTGCTAGTTGTCAGTTACGAATATCTACATTGTGAACTGGCACGTACGACATGGTCCCATCTCTTATATGCTCCTCCGGCTGCGTCTGGCTCGCGCATCAAATCAGCACCCTCCTCGTAGTCCATTCTCTTGCCCGAAAAGTCTTCAAACCCCGGTGGAATGACAGCAGTTCCTTGAAGAGGAACATGCTTAATCAAGGAGTCTCTGATGTATTCCCTCGGCGTGGCTCGGATAGCCTCCTCGTTGGTACCTTTGACGGCTTCGAGAGGGGCATACTTGGGGTTCATATTCCGAGACTGTAGCGTTGCGTCATAAGGACCTTCATGGTGGTAAAGTCCTCCAATTACAGACTTATCAAGCTTGTCAATGCTATCGGCTCCAGGAATGTGCTTCTTCCTTAGATGTGGTGACCGATTTGCGGCCTTCGACTCCTTTCGCAATTGATCAAGCGGTCGGTGAGACATATCTCCTGGGAAACGTTCGTCGAGAGAACCTCCATCATATTAGTCCGCATTCGAAGTTTAAATTTTGCAGCAAAACCACTTACTGCCTCTTCTTCGTGAATGTCCCTTGCCTTTGCTAGATTGCTCGCCGGAGCTCTTCCGGCTGCTTGGCCCGGCCTCGTGTAAATCACCAAAAGCAACCTGGCGATGGGAAGGAGAATATGGGTTTGACGGATGGAAAGAAGATCTAGTCGGGCTTGCGGATTGTGGTGGAGTAGGGTATGTCGAGACTGGGGGCTGCTTTGAACTTCTACCGAATGCTGGAGATTTGGACGTAGAGCTGGATCGGTTCATGGTCGATGTGAAATGTGTACCAGGACCAGTTTCCTCGCTGGGCTCTGGGGCATTTAAAGGATCAATAAGGTACTTGGTGGCCTGGAAGCTGGTCAGAAAACATGGCAGATTAACGTTGATCGTTACTGATAGCAGTTCACAGGTTCCAATGCCTGTCTACCTGCCAGCATTCATCCCACTCACCCAGTTCTTGTCTCCAGGGGACTCCATGATCGGCAGGGTCCGCACGTGTACCCGGTCGATTGTATCTTTATTTGCTTGCAAGCTTGCTAAATGAGACTCTGGGAGTGTATACAGGAGAGAAGTCGTCCAGGAGATGGATTGCGATGAAATGGGGTTGAAGTGAGGACGGAGAGAGAAGAGAATCTGAAAGGCAATAGAACTTTTCTAGAGCATCTGACTTGGTTCGCGCTGTGTCTGACTAACATTACCTTGACCGTAACCTTAAACCCACTACACTACCACGAATCGCTTAGCTACTCAGTAGATACTTACTTGCGAAGTTACTCACTCCATCCCACCTAACCGGTCTGCTGTGCTGTGCTGAGCTGAGCTGAGCTGAGTTGTGCCTGCATTGCGTACGAATCGGGCAGGGATGTCCCCTCAGGGCAGCAAAGTACGTCACTCGTGCGGCCAGACTAAAATGCGGATGCGCGGAGAAAAGAGGAGAGTTTCTAAGCTTACGAGCTACTGATTGGTTCATTCATTCTGCTGAACAAGTTAAACTGGAGAAAAGTGATATCATTCGTTGACATTTGACTTTGTCACGAGCCCCCCACCGCTGACGTGAACTCTCCATCTCCGCAACGTCTAAAGTAACACGATAGCCGCGATGCCAAGCACTTGAAACTCTTACGTAAGCGAAACTTGTTGCAGACGGCTCGCGTTTGTCCCGAGAGAACCCTCGCGTCAACAGGACAAGCAAGCCCTGGCGTTGGAGGAGGAGGAGGAGGAGGAAAGGGATGACAAGGGACTACCTACCGAGTACCAGTACAAACATACGAAGTATATGCATGCATGCCTACCATAGTACGGCCAATTACAACCCTGCGCTTAATCACAAGGATATGTACTATAGGTAAACAAAAACAACCATGGCTCTCGTCGACTATCCTTCCTCTGACGAAGAAGTGGACACCTCTGATTGCAAAGCCAACAAAGACACCAACCTCAAGCGAAAACGTGACCCCTCATCCTCCCTCCCACCTCTCCCCTCCGGATTCCATGATCTCTACGCCTCAGCAACCAGAGTGAGTGTGAGGGACGACCCGAGCTTACATGAAGGAAGGAAACGAGTGATTCCTCACATCGAAGGCAACTGGCCAACGCACATCTATGTTGAGTGTGAGTGCATTCTCTCATCCCTCTCCTCCATCTTCATCCTCATCTCAACGTTTAAACAAGGAAATTGCTGACTCGCTCGAGGGTATCCTTCGACAACAGAAGATGCGACATTATCGAACCTGATATCAGCTCTACAGAAAGCCGTTCCACTCGTTACGAATGCCAAAGTCCACTCCTCTGTAAAGAGCGACGTGGGAGTTCCATTGCCGCTTCATGTCAGTCTCTCACGATCACTCGGCTTCTCAGCAGCTCAGAAAGATGAGTTTGTCGACGCTCTGAGCCGAGTTCTAAAAACGTCTGGTATTCGACCGTGAGATACCTTCATTCTCTTCTAAAGATCACATAGCTGATATCTTGGGTAGTTTTCCCATAACATTCACTGGTCTAAAATGGGTCTCCAACTTCGAGAAAACCCGTTGGTTCCTTGTTTTGAGCATTTTCAAACCCGAGTCCGATGGTCTTAACAAGATTCTACACGTCTGCAACTCGGTCGTCAAGCAATACGGGCAACTGCCCCTCTATCCTAGACAACCTACAGAACCAGCTTTTCACGTTGAGAAAAAGCAAAATCATAGAAAGTCAGAGAATAACCACAGCGCTCTTGGCTGGACAGATATGCAAGACGCTACAGATGCGTTCCACATCAGTCTAGCATGGACGCTTCGAAATCCACACGAAGAGCTTCTTGAGCTGACCGAGAGTATTGCTAAAGAGCATCTCGACGAGCTTCGCAAGATCGAGGTCAGGGTCGAGAAAATCAAATGCAAAGTAGGGGATTTCGTCACGAGTGTACCTCTAAGAGCAAATTTCTTCGAGCACGTATGAGGTCAAAACCGATTATCAAATTTCCCACAAGATCGGGGCTGTGGGAATGGACAATTGTAGTGGGATTGATCAGGAGACCTGCAATGCTCAAGGAGATCAAAGGCACTGGCCAGCGTCATCTTGAGATGCCAGTGATGTTCATCGAAAGGTTATAAGTAATTATGAGGAAATCTGGTGGCCTTGAGACATCATTATTGAGAGTGGTTGGGAGAGAAATTCCAAATGGCAGTTGCAGCTATTTATTTGGCGAAGACGAAGACGTATAGACCCTGGTACGGGAAAACATCAGAGTATACTTTCGTTTTGAGGGAGGTAGCTAGCTAGCAAGAAGCATGCAAATCCAACCTTCTTTCTTGCGAGTCTGTTCCCACATCACCCAGCAAGTCCATCACCTACCATCAGGATTCCGCTACGCAGTCTGAAGAATACAAAGGGATTACTCCCCTCAGTCTACCGCAAGAACTCCAAATTCTTACTCTCAATAAAAGCACAAAGACTCTGATCGACGGTACATCTCTCATAGTTGGCAGAGGACTTCCACGTTCAAACCCAATGTTGCTTTGCGTAGCAGCAGTAAATCTCTCCTAGACAGCTATTGGACGAATAGTGTTCGGGTCAAGCCTACTGACGAGGCTGACGATCGAACGTTGGAATCTGGCCTTCAGACCAGAATTGCTGGGCTTTGGTTTGATATGTCTTCGCCTGTTACACGTGTTTTTGATTTATTAGAGTGGGTGAGAGATCTGGATGTATACCACATGGGAAATAAAATTTCCAAGTTCGCTGCCCTGAGGTACGCCTTCCTATGATCGAACAGGTGTAGATTGGAGAACGGCGTTGGAGCGGTCTGACGATTATTGATTGGCAAGCAGTATAGAGGAACAGCGGAGAAGATGTCTACATCTGAAGACATTCGTGACATTGGACATTTGAAATGCTTGGGTGTTTGCTGGACAGAACACCTTTATGCCGTTCATGATGGCTATGACGCGGCTCTATTGAGCGCCAGAGAGTGGTGGCCCAATGTTCTTATACATGCAAACTGTGTTGATGTATTAGAACGAGTTTGCTTGCATGCTCGAGAAACCAATTGAGCTTCATATCATTCTTGTCTGACGCCAGAAGTCTTGACTATGACATGGACGTGAGAAAGATAGAGATGAGTTCTGACTTGGGTAGTAAAAACACAAAGAGTCTGAAATGTTCCATCGCTGGAGCATGGGAAAACTAACTTCAAGTATGTGATGATGCTAGAATAGGTTCCTATGAGAAGCGGAAGTTCTGCAAACTTTCCTTGCTCCCTAGGGATGGATGGGTGATGATGATGATGATATTTGTTTTCGTCAGGGTGTGTAAGCACCAGGCCTCCCAGGGGGCATGCGGACGTGCTTAGCTAGGGACTCATATATACAAGCATACTGCCTTTGAAAGGCAATTTAGGGGGCCAATAGGCAAGAAGAATACTGCGCCTATCTCCGCCAGTTGAGATGGTTGCGCCAGGAACAAGTGTGAGAGGCCCGGCCTCCTCTAGGGTTTGAACCGGAGATCCGTCAAAAGGCTTGCTATCGATAACCGGAGAGAACCTGTGTCGACTAGTCAGTAAGGAATGCAAGCAGCGGGCATGCGATCTCACACAGAAGCTGGGTTCGTAAGCTTTACATCGGCGAAGACCTTGTTAGAAATGTTCACGAGTGGGTCAATAGAAACACTTTGAAGGCATGGCCAAGCATCGGACGACTTGTTACAACTATGAATATGAGCATTATTCTTCCGAGTTGAAAGAGAACATACACAGTGTATGAGATAATCTCATCTTAGTGCTTCTGCCATTCCGTGTGGTTAGGACGAGGGACAGGCGAGCTGCTCGTTCCAGAGCCATTGTGGAGGATAGCACCTCGGAAAAGCCCATTTGTGTTGTCACTGTTTTCAAGTAGATGGTATGCACCCATATCAACTCCGCTACCTTGCCCACCGATAACGACCTGCTCAAGATAATGTTCTTAGTATGCATTTCCCACAGCTTCAGTGGTAGAGATCTACAGTGCGAGCTTCGTGACGCAACCTTGCAAGACCTGACTGCTCCTCGGAGGCCCTGAGTGCAAGCAGAAGAAAGGAAACGTACCTGATTCGGATCGCCACCAAAGTATTTGATATTCTGCTGTTAATAATTACATGATAATCTCGAATCAAGGAGACCAAGGTTCAAAGCGTCGTGAGACTCGACTTCCTTACCGCTTGGAAAGCCTAGGAAACCAAGAGGATAATTGACACCGATGTAAAGTAGAGGAGATCCAAGAGCAATGCTGGCCTTGACGAGATTGCGGCCATCGTACTCTGACTTCTCACCGGAGTTGAAGTTGTCACTTTCACAATGACTATCAATGCCTACAAGAGAAATCGATGTATACGGTTCAGAGAGCTCACCCATGGAAGAAAACGTAGGCTAGCAGAAGCTGCTTTGGCGCAAGTCTCGTAGAAACAGTACAGACAATGACAGATTTATCAATGGTACCTCTTAGTTTAGATGGACGGACGATTTCCAGTGTCAAGCAGTCCTTGGAGCTCGAAGTTGAAGAAGCACCGAATCCAATTTGGTAGCAACGATTGCCACAAGGGTTGCTGGCTATAGATAGACCTTGGTCGCCTGACAGCTCATCTCGAGTAAGCCCAGGCATATCAATGCTTTCATGTACGTATCCGAACAAAATGTTCATTTATCGGGTAACTAGAGAGCATTTTCATGCCGGATGATACGTACCGGAACAGGAGCATAGAATCGGGGCGGAGAGAACGCGTAATGCACTCCGATGAACACATCAGTACCATGGTCAATGTCGTGAACACCTGTAAAGGATTTACAAAAGCTCCAGCCGGCCAGGCGCAGCGAGAAAACAAACATCAGGGTGGCTTTGATCATGGTCACGATTCAGTTACTGATAGTGGGTACGTTTCGTTTTGGTAAAGAGTCCGATTAAGTCCAAAGAGCGTAAGAGGAGCAGAGAGCAAGGAGAAGCAGAGAGAACAAGGGGAAAAAGGAGTGAAACTAAACAGAGCAAGTAGAAACAGTATCGTGAGATAAGTGATACTCTCGAAAGGTGAAAGCATATATACTAAGCGAGAACATCAAGGACCTCAAGCTTTCAAAGAGTAGCTTCGGTATGTCTCTTTATACAACTTAACTAGATATCAGTCAAGCACCACTAGAAAATATATCATAGACCTAGAGCTGCGGGTAGGACAGTTTGGAAAATCAGTCCTCCAGCGACTAAAGAAGAAAGAGCATATGTCTCCAAACCGACTCGGACCCGGCGCTCTTTGGTATCTCCACAGCTTTGAGCTGTAGCACTAGTCCTATATTGCTAAGAAGCTAATAATCAAAACCACCACTCCAAAGACTGAAAGACGTTATGAACTCCTAACAGTAAAAGACTAAAGCAGCAGAGGGGCAGAGAAGGTTCGTCATTATTGTATTAAATTATACAGAACCAAGTGAAAAGATAGTGCTATGTAAAGGCGCTTCTTATAAATAAATTCTCAAACTCCTAACGCCAATGCTTATGCTACCAAAAATCCGCGTGTATACACTGCCAACATCTCAGAGCTCATCTAAAGTGGGCCGCTGAAGTTTCCACGTCCTTGGACGTACTGGCAAGCCAATATAATTATTCCAAGCCCTCGAAACTTCTAAAACGAAGATCTCCCAGCTGCATACTTGTTAGCGAGAATCTCGAGAGGAAAAAGAAGAGTGCTTACGCTCGGAACGGGAAGTTGATCCAGCTCTTGACCACAAATTTCGAAACTCTCCAAATAAGATCTACTTCAGCGAATAACTCTTGTGAGAATGTGGCGTTGTGGGGAAGCCTATGACGCTGATACGACTCTTTCTCGTGAGCCACGTAATCAGTCTCGGTGGGATCCTCGTACTCTTTCCCAGGCACGACGTGATGGGGTTTAGTGAGTCGGTCAGGATGGATTTCCTCTTCTTCTGCGGTGAATACCTCAGCCTCTACCATGCCCCTGAACTTGCCTACCGCCTCAAGTGAGTCGGAAATTCTAGCAAGCGTGTTGAACAGGGCAACAAGCTCCGTTCTCTTCAGCATTGAGATGTCCTCTGAGTTGTCATCAAATTCGAACAGCACTTTCAACGCTGCGCCGTAACCAGCAGTCTGCAATTTGCCCCAAAGTCGGCACTTGTCACAACCAACGCAATCCATAATCCGACTGACGTTCCTAAATCTATTGCGAAAGTCCTCTTTAAGGCTTGGTCCTTCGCCGTTTACAAACATGAGATTCTCGTCAAAAATTTGTGGTGCAGTGCCAGCTTTTGATGTGAGAGCTTGTACCTTTGCCTTGGTGGCGCGATCTTGTACTGGATCGCCTGAGCAGAAAGTATAATCCTTCAAGTGTGGTCCAAGTTTGGTAACTGCTCGTAGAACTAGAGCAAAGTTGAAGTAGAGGTTGGACAACCTGTCTGGGAAGCCATGCAGTCTGTCCTTGTAGCATTGTAAATTGGGCCCCCAAGCTCCAGTTGTCTGATTGAGATGTTCCCAGCAGAGATGGGTACTGATCGAAGTATGCATGCCAGAGACAACTCGGTAGAAGACTCGCTTCTCCAAGCATAGATCCTCATGCTCAAGACCAGATTCTGTGACAAAGGGCGTGTTTGGAGTTCGCTTCTGTTGCTGCTCAAGAGCTTGTTGCAAGCCTCCTTGGCGCATAACAGATTGAAGTTCGCTGATTGCAGGGCCCTTCTCTGGAAAGGAAGAACTGCCCAGAGCTGCTGATTTGGGAAATGATGACGTCGAAAAGCAGTTCTCCCTGTAGATAGCATCCCAGACCTGCTTGGCACCCTCTCCTGCGTATCCTGTAAACCTTTCCGGGTTATCTACTAAGCTGACATAGTCTCCTTTTGATCCGGCACTTTCGTCCTCAGGAACACAGTAATCTCGCTCGTCGCACTCATCGTCGTATTCCACCACGCAACTCTCTCCAACATCATCTCCCAACATGCCCTGAAGTGGTTTTTGCGGTCCTCTCTCTTCCTGTAACTTCTTCCCTGGATGCCCAGCCTTGGGACCTTCCAACTTGCCCAGCTGATCCGCCCTCCATATCTCTGGAATATCCTCTTCATTATCCAAAGTATTTACGGCGCAAGCAATATTTCCACACATGCCACTCTCATCACTCCAGAACGGGCATTCCTTGCCGAAAAGATTCAGTCGGTAATATGCGAAGAAGTCGGTATTTTGCGTAATGTCAGTGAGCGACGGCTTCAGCTCTCGGTTCAAAGTATCGAGGTCAGAGTAGGAAGCGCATGCATCTGAGACAATTGCTTTGGGGGATATCTGAATAAGGCCATTAGACAAGAATGCCTGGTAAAAAAATAGAAGAGCGTACCGCGCAAACATCAGGGCTGTAAGTTTTGGCTATTGATGCTGTTTTGGAATCTGCGGTGTGAGATGCACCAAGTATGGGGTAAACAGCAAGACAGAAGACCTGCGCAGCAATCTTCATAATTCTTTGTCCAGGAACGGACACTTGGCCTTTGACTTCCCGTGTTTTAGCCAGTGAACTCAAATGAATCGGCTGAAGTGGGTGGAGCGTGAGGTGGTGGTGGTGGTGGGGTAGTTGATCTGTTTGTTCATGAAGTTTGATACTTATAAAGAGTCGCTGGTTATTGAAGCTCTAAATCATCCAGGTACCCGTCAAAGAAATCTACAAGAAATATTAGATTGAATGCGTGAGGCGGGCCATTATGGTAGGAGAATGCGCGAGTAATGATGGGTGAATTTCAATATGTACGGAGTTGATTGCAAAGCAGTCATGGTTTTGGTATATCTGTCTGCTTGGACTCGTGGTCCGATTACAATTCACAATTCCATCAGCCCACACCACTGTACGGTGTACTCTGGCCCACTATAAGTATAAGTACCGTAACAGATCCCGTCAGGAAACACGTTCTGCAGACGCCACTCTTGGCAGGATCCAAACCGGGCGCCCCGTTCCTGAACAGGACCAAATTAGAATCCCGACTCTGTTTCACGTGAATAAGTGATCACAGTACACACACAGTATGCAATAGTGCTGCCAAAATCCAAACTCTGTGAGTATCTTCACCTCTTTTGAATGAACACACGAACACTTCATCTCCCTTTCCTCTACAACTCGCCTGAGTTCGCCTCCAGACCCTGTCAGACGGCGTGTTAAGAGAGCTTGCGAGGTTGCGTTCCAGAGTTCTTGTTTCAACTTGAGACACGAGATAAACCACTCGAAATCAATAAAGATCGTCACATTCGAGCAGAACTCCTTAGCTGAGAATTGCCTATTTAAGAAAGCTTCATTATTCTATCAGTGGTCCTGGCCTGCTGTACGGCGAAGATTCTCCTCCAACAGCTCCATCAACTCCGCTTGAGCTTCCATTTCCAACTCTATGGATTATCGAGGCCCTCAGCTCTCCACACATAGCGCCCGCAAGCACACAAGCATAGGAGCACAGAGGAAATCCACTATACGGTCAACCTTTGGTCCTTGACGTTTTCTTTGTCCATGAATTTACCCATTTCGATATCATACATTCTGTCCGCTCATTCATTGACCAGATAAGCCGAAGGAATCCCGAAAAGAATAGCAAAAGAATGTCCATTTCCCCTAATCTAGTACATCGAAGAGAAAGGCATGAGGTGTGGTGTATCGAGAGAGCCATCAGACATAACATCGTCGAAGCATGGGTACGCCATTATTTGCAGAGTTTTGTGCTCCAGAACGGAAGCTACCAAATTCAAACCGTGTTCGTGAGGGAGCAAAGATCTGTGACTCTATTGACCAGGAGGAACATAATTGATCGGTCTCCTATATTTGAGTCAGTACAGGGAAACCTGCCTGCGATGTCTAGGAGTCTTACTTGAAGAGAAGTATGTGTGGCTCAGGCTCGTGTACTTCATAGTGCTCCCATCCAAGACTCTTGAGAATATCAGTACGTATTATAATCAGTAGTGGCATGCTCAACGTACTTGTGTAATACCCAACGCTCTCCACTCTTCTTCCCATAGTAACTTCAGCGTGCCTTTCGACGAGTCGTGGTACTCCTTTGGAATTGCCTTAAGCATGTTCTTTGGAAGCTGGACATGTCTATATTCGTATTCATTATCCGAGTACCTGCCAAAAAGGGTCAGCATTGCCTTAAAAAAAGAGAGCGGAACCTCGATAGAAGAACGAAGATCATGCTCATGATCTAGCTTAACGCAATATCCCTGAGAATCATGCGCAACCTAGCTTCAGCATCCAAGTAACTACTCACCTCGCAGAATAATGAATCGAATCGATGAACTCCTCCAGGCGCGCCTTTTCTGATTCTGTGAGCGGTCGAGGACTCTTATTTCTCCTGTTATAATCCATGTCCGACATCTCGTCTTTGCTTCGAATTCTAGTTGACGTTGAAGTGGGATGCAGCTGATGGCGGGGCACGCAAATGTGAGGGGTTGTAGGACTGAAGCTATTTAATTCGCGCAACGGTAGATGGCAGGTTCCTTATCGAATGTCCGTCTGCTGAGAGTCACTCAGGTGAAGATGGTAAGTCAAAAAGATCAAATCGAGGGGGGTCTTCTCGAGAGAGGAAGATATCTGATTGAAATCGCACAAATTGTGTCGAGCACTGTTGAGGTCGAAAGCGAAGGAATAGAAGCAATGAAAGAGAAATCGTGGAGGGGATCCGAAGAGCGGGCAGGAAGAGCGCAACAGAGATAGTGGTTTTGTTGTTGAAAGTTTGAAAGCTTATGATCACGGACCGCTCTCTCAAGTAAACAAACCAGGTGAACTCTTCGCAGCCGTAGCCTTGTCGGGGGCTAGCGGACACTATGCCCGAACGGACTAGCTATCAATCACCTGACCAATCGAGCAAATGAAGTTGGCTGCAGGTGAAAGACTTGTGGTGCGCAGAAAACGTTGCAGAGCGTTCCCAACACGTGAATACGTCCTGATCTAAGGATACTATCGTACTTTGCCCAAAGTTGCGGAACGGAGCAGAACTACGGATCGATCTCTGGGTTTTGGTTTTGGTTAAACATTCACTTCCGTACCATCCCTCTTCGGCAACCCCAGCCTAGCCCACGCAGGCCACCCAACCACAAGGATCTTCTCAATCCTCACTCACGACGCGCCCTCAGAGTAGTTGATCGCGTCGCCCAGCACACTGGACCAACACCACCGCAATTGTAGCTTCCGTACAAATCACTTGAGCCCCACGGCGCATCATTAGTCGGGACGTATCTTGCAGCGCTCGACCGAAAAGGACAGCATGGACAAGCGCAAAGTTAATAGCGGAGGTCCGACAAGCGAGGAGTTGGACGATCGTGCTGCGAAGAGAAGGAAGCTTCCGAATAGTGTCAGTGATTATCTTTTTCCCTTTTTTTGTTACGCGGGGTAGGGGACTGAACAGGTGAATGATGGAGTGCGCGATGTGGGTTGTGCTTTGTATTGGCGACCGATGGTCGCAGGGACTCGAAGTGGTGCACCGAAGGCTCACACGACCTGCACCATCATTCGTGCCTCCGCGTTACTTACTTATTCAATGTAGCGGGCAGACAAGGCTGACAAGATGGCAGGACATCGACCTTATGCAGGGCGAAACTGCAGAAACAACCACGCAGGTAGGCCTCAAATTATTGGAAACATTCCGGCACACAGCAGACAAAAGGTACGCTCTCTCTATTTCACAACGCGACAAGGCGCACTTCCTCCAGCCTCTTACGGGCAACATTAATACATCTTGGAGACGTGAAAATCTGGGGGCTACATTTGTCTATTCTCCTTCCGCATATGATTAATTCCACAAAGTCCTGCACCATATCACAACCATGTGCCATGCAGTTTAACTGACAAATACCGCAGCGGACGTCTTGTTGCTACACCCTTCCTTACTCTGCCCAAGAGGCAGCAGTTTCCCGATTATTACGAAATGATCCGGATGCCAATTGCATTAGATACTATCGAGGCGAAACTCAAGCGTCACGAATTCCCAACTCTTACCACCCTCGAAAGTTACATCAAGCGAATGATAGCGAATGCGAGGGAATACAATCGGCGAGGCTCTGAGATATTTGATGATTCTGAGCGTCTAAGAAAGGCCTTGAGTAATTTCATGACAAGATGGAACCCAGCGTACAAGTTAATTCCTGGGTACGCACCCTTTCCAACGCCACTCCCTGATACTCCTGAACCTACAAGCCGTACAGAAACCGCCGACAGTGATGAAGATGCCCCAGGTGAAGCTGATTACGAAGCTCCACCGACTACCACTAAGAAAGCGCGTGGCCGGCCTCCCAAGAACCCCCAGGCTCCGAGAAAGAGTGCCACTCCTGCACTGTCTGAATTTCAATATTCTGGGGGCGGCTTCCAAGGTTTATCTTTTCAAGATGCCCAAGAGAAGTTTGTGGATGACTGCATCGCGCAAAAGGAGTACCCAGAGTAAGTGAACCTGCCCGTGGGAGGATCAAGAATGTTAATATGGTATTGAAGGGATGATTTTGCAGCTTTTGCACCATTCGTTGAGCTCCCTTCAAAAGTGGACTACGCAGATTACTACAAAGTTATCGATCATCCTGTCAGCTTAAAGACACTCAAGAAGGGCGTAAAAGGTGTTCGTGGCAAGTATGCACCAACCGGTATCTCAAACTACGCAACCTGGAGCGCATTCGAGGACGAGGCTAGTCACATTTGGAAGAACGCATTCAAGTACAACGAGGATGGCAGTGACATCTTCGTACTTGCGCTTGAGTTCAAGGTAAGGCGGCATATGTCAGACTTGCTGGGCTCAATGCTAATGTCCTAGGGTTTCTTCACCAAATTATTAATGGAGGCTAAGAAGGCTGCGCCCGATGGAGCTCCCAAGATCAAATTACAGATTAAGCAACCCCAGGCCGCGGTCCCAAATGCTGCGCAGCAAAAGTTCACGTTGAAGTTCCCAGGCAGACCGACTCCTGCTGCTGCTTCCCCTACCCCAACTCCACTGGCTGCAATCCGTGCGAACGGTTCGACAGCGTTTGCTGTCAGTAACGGTGCCGGGCCTCGCAATCCATTTGCCTCTGTAACGCCTGCTCCCAGTCTGGAGCAACTAGAACGTGCAAGGAGTGCATCGGGCTCTGTACCGTCACCGACGGGTTCTAATCCTGCCCTCGTCAAGAATGAGGAAGCAAGTCGAAATTCGCCTGCAGTTCTAGCACCATTCAATAATCTTCGCGCATCCAGCCAGTCTGTTTCATCACCTGGCTTAGCTACAAATGGCATGCTACCACCAACGACTCCTGGAGTATCCAATGCCTACAACACTGGTGGATTCGCGCAGTCCTTCAATCATCAAGCCCAATATAATCCCCCCAATCCAAGCTTTGACTCGAAGTGGCGTCAACCAGGTAAAAGTATGATTCGACTAATATTTTCTCTCTTCTTTGCTCCCGCTAATTGTCACAGATGCATCTGATGCTATGATCACGAACCTGAGCCTCGCAACTCATCCTGGACTCAATATCTCTAAGCATTTCCGTATGGACTTGCCACCTTCGGCAAACATGGCTCAGCAGTCCATTACTATCAATCTCCCGTCCACACACTATTACCTTCAAATCAAACCTTCAATTGCCCAAAATCTGCTCGATCGTCAACATAAGCTGTTCGTCACATCCGGAACCCAGAGACTGCATGCAATGCCCCTGATCCCTGGTCATCCCGTAGATCACCGACATCCTCTTTTTGAGGCCCGGTTATTACCAGGTGTGAATAGAATTGACATAGAATTGATTGCAGCTTTGCCAAAGGGTTCCTCCAAGCCCCCCAATGGACAAGAAGTTGAATTAGAGAAGATCACCATCTTTGCGAACCTTCTGAAAGCTTAAGGGGTGGAGGTACTTAATCCTTATCACAGGACCTTTTTAGGCTGGCGTAGTTGCAGGTGTGGGAAAGGTCATGGGATGGCGCATATTGATCTTCGCCTAAGAAGATAAAGGGCGTTTGTATAATATTATAGTATTTGAGTCAACATTCATCACGCATGAGAATTTCAGAAACTCCAGCACGGAGATGACTTTTGTTAAGTAGCTCACAGAATAGAATAACTGTTGTGCAGTAGCAATTATCTCGTCCATATCTGTTTATGAACTCGTGACCATGCAGTTCTAACTACAGCTTGAGCTGTAGCTAACCTTAACCTCCTGTTACCTCTATCGTATGAAGACATAGCACCGCAACGTGACTTGACTCAAAAATGTCTACGTTCCGTTGACAGCCTCATCTTTGGCGAAGCGAAGCCTTGTTTACCATGAAATCATCACCTAATTGTTAACCTCCAGTGAACTGCCTGACGGAAGTCGTAAGATTAGAGATGCAATCCGTGACGATATTAGAGGATACTAACATCAAAATGCCACCTTTAGTCTAATAAATATTTGATGACTTCCGTCAAGTGACAACTTCAGGAGACGACTGTGCTTCCTGCAGGAACTTTACTAGAGCCCGGAGGTGGAGTCATGAGTGTGTCCGATGAACGATGTTCAATAATTTTTTTAAATGTACGCAGCGAAAAGTTTTGGGACATTAAGAAGAAGACACTTTCAACTTGAGCTCATCACCGGACAATCCTCCTTCCCAACAGAGAAACACTCCTTGCATCGATTTCCGCTCCGAGGCGGTGAGCGTATGTTGATTCCAGTGCCTTCTCTCGATGTTAGAGCTAGGATACAAAGGTCCAAGGTACCTACCGTAGGAAGCCCGAAGCTCAAAATCCACTTGTTTACAGCCAGAAAAAATTGACAAGAGTCAATATTGACAGGAAGAAGGAAGGTGACTTTCAGATACTGTATAATAACGGCGATTCTGACGAAGTCTACGTAGGTGAGTACACTACTGCTTTGTCCAAACACTTCCTGTCAACTTCCGCTCCATACCAAGAGTCACACAAGCTAGGTAGATGCAGTCAAGATCTAATTCCAAGAGGAGAAGGCAAGTAAATATACCGGGGAGAACGGTTAACCGTTCCTGTGGGTCTACATTTTACCGCATTCTGCAAAGCCATCTTGTAAGATTGAGTGTCAATTATGAAAAACGACAATTGATTTGCTGGGGTCTTCTTATCAGGTCTTCCAGCTCCACATTTATGTCCATTTTGTGATTGGCTTCTTCCTAGCGTCATCATAACCGAACGGCAGCTAAATCCACGCCTGCACACCTCTTTTGAACTTTTTTCTCGAGGTTCCATTTTCAACCTCGCCCTCCCCGCCTTACCTTCAACTCCCATTTCTCAAACCCCAAAACTACATACAATCATCATGGCTGACGAGGTTTACGACGGTGCGATCGGTATCGATCTTGGTATGTTCTTTCCCCGTCTAAGGAGCCATGCTTTTACAGATCGAGTTTGCTCACCGTTTTTGATCAACAGGCACCACCTACTCCTGCGGTATGTTATTCGACGCCGATCCCTACAATTGAATCGCCAATGCCATGGATACCGGATACTGATTGAATTGTAGTTGCCAACTATGAGGGAACCAATGTGGAGATCATTGCCAACGAGCAAGGTGAGCACATTTTCCATCCGCAGAAAGCACTGGCAATCTTGCTGGAAGACCTTTGCAATGGGCGAAGACTAATGAGTCTTCAGGATCCTTCACCACCCCATCGTTCGTTAGTTTCACAGATAAGGAGCGTTTGATCGGAGAGTCCGCAAAGAACCAGGCCGCCATGAACCCAAGAAACACCATCTTCGATGTCAAGTCAGTTTAATGCGCTACCAGTGTGTGTTGGAATATACTAACAGTGGTTGAAGGCGTCTGATCGGTCGCCGCTTCGATGATCCAACAGTCAAGAAGGAGTGAGATTACCTGACATGGCCTCAACAATTGTCCGCTAATCAATCGTAGTATCGAGTCATGGCCATTCAAGGTTGTTGACCAAGATGGTAGCCCTATGGTTGAGGTAGAGGTATGTGATTTCTCGCCCCGAAAATGTCAATGATCTAAAACATATGTTTTGTTTCTGAGACATTAATAAGGGTGTATGCTAACTCTTACCTAGTACCTCGGCGAGAACAAGATCTTCTCTGCCCAGGAAGTCTCCTCCATGGTATTGACCAAGGTAAGATGGCAAATCCTATGTACGCAACGCAATCGACTAACCACCTTTCCCATTTCAGATGAAGGAAGTCGCTGAAGTTAAGTTGGGCAAGAAAGTTGCCAAGGCTGTCATCACTGTCCCTGCCTACTTCAACGACAACCAACGTCAAGCTACTAAGGATGCTGGTGCCATTGCTGGTCTCAACGTTCTCCGCATCATCAACGAGCCAACTGCTGCTGCTATTGCCTACGGTCTCGGTGCCGGAAAGTCCAACAAGGAGCGAAATGTCTTGATCTACGATCTTGGAGGAGGAACTTTTGATGTCTCTCTTCTTAACATCCAGGGTGGTGTTTTCACTGTCAAGGCCACCGCTGGAGATACGCATCTCGGCGGTTCTGACTTTGATACTGCCCTTCTGGAACACTTCAAGAAGGAGTTCACCAGAAAGACCAAGAAGGGTTCGTGATTTTCTGCATTTTCCCCATTCTTACGACTTACGAGCCAAAAATATCTTCTATTGTCCTGTCTGCGAATATGCTGCTCGGCATCGAAGTTATCTGGAAGTGGCTTCACAAGAAAAGATGCCATGTCCAGAGGGCGGCGGGGAACATCTCTAAGGCGCTGTTTTTGGATTTTTTTGGACCGGTATGTACTAACACAATATGAGCAGATATGTCTGGTGACCCCCGTGCTCTGAGACGTCTCCGCACCGCATGCGAGCGTGCCAAGAGAACCCTCTCTAACGGTGCTCAAACCACTGTCGAAATCGACTCCCTCTTCGACGGTGAGGACTTCAATGCCCAGATCACCCGTGCCCGTTTCGAGGATCTTAACTCCAAGGCCTTCAATGGCACTTTAGAGCCAGTTGCCCAGGTCCTTAAGGATGCCAACATCGATAAGAGCAAGGTTGACGAGATCGTCCTTGTCGGTGGATCTACACGTATCCCAAAGATCCAGAAGCTCTTGAGCGACTTCTTCGATGGAAAGAAGCTTGAGAAGAGCATCAACCCCGATGAGGCTGTTGCTTATGGTGCTGCCGTGCAGGCCGGAAGTGAGTATTGTTCCGGGGATATATTTTATCATTGATGATGTGCTGCGAAAAGACAAGCTAACTCTAAATTCAGTCTTGAGTGGAAAGGCCACCTCTGCCGACACCGCAGACCTTTTGCTGCTTGACGTTGTGCCTTTGAGTCTTGGAGTTGCCATGGAGGGTAACATCTTCGCCCCTGTCGTTGCTCGTGGTCAGACTGGTAAGTACATTCGTTCTGACGTTATGGATCATTGCTAATAAATTCTAAGTACCAACTATAAAAAAGCGGTATATACTCCTTTACCTTTACCTTTTTTTGTCTGACACACATATCCCCTTCCGACACTGAAGCCTCCCCCGCGCCTTGGATCGCGGACCCCAAACACCGGACCTCGAAATATTGTCCGGAACGACGCATTCATTCATTCCTTTACATTATATTACTTTCCACTGCTTGTCTTTCAGCGATGTTTTGGTGTTCACTTATTCCGTTTTCATTTTCCAGATTATAATCCACAGCATCCCTTTGCCCCTTCCCGACACTGATGCCTCCCACCACACTGGATATTAAGAAAGCCCCACGCCATCACCGGCACTCGAAATTTTCTACAGTTATATGAAATGAGGCGTTTATTTATCCCTTTCCGTCATTTGCTTTTCAACTTTTGTTCGTTGGCGTTTTTTGTTATTCATCTGTCACGTTTTCAAGAGTACTTGTCAAGTTATCACATCACTAGGGCATAAAGCCCCAAGCACACCGCGGCAATCATATCTCATGCCTGGTTACGTTTTACTGTCTGCCGTTCTGTTGCATTTTCAAAAGTAATGTCTGACAATGTCTGACATACATCATGCGACCGTGGTCAACAAGCAACTGCTCTCGTCAATCATCCGCGCTCATTTTGCGGCAACTAAGATACAGATACTTTTGGACAGTGCAAGCTTGTTACCTACCTTGTGACCAAGAGTCATCCCGAGAATGCTGCCGCTGATGCTGAGACTGAGTCAGGCTCTGAGTCTGACAACAGCTCGGCTTGAGTTTTGGTCAGCGTCCAATTTTGGAGGCATCGCCGAGTATCCTTACACCTTGGGCATCGACTAAAGTCAGACGTCGTCTGACATATCTCTGCTCCAGCTTCCTTCAATGTCGTCATTCCCTTCTGGCACTTGCGTCTTGTTTGCCTACCACCTGTTCGAAAAAGTACTTGTCAATCAGTTCAATGTTGCCAACCATTTTCAGGACTTCCGGAGTCCGACAATCATTATCCAGGATCCGGGGAGGCATCAGCATCGTTTCAAGTCATCAATGCCATCATCAAATTTAGGAATTTTGGAACTGCGAGCTAACATAGTATAAAGAACATTCACCACTGTTGCCGATAACCAACAGACAGTGCAATTTCCCGTGAGCTTAGAAATGTCTTCCTTTGGAAAGCCTGCACTAACATGTCCTAGGTTTTCCAAGGAGAGCGTGTCAACTGCGAGGACAACACATCCCTCGGAGAATTCACTTTGGCCCCGTAAGTCACCCGATACTGTTACGACCAAGATCAATAGCTTACCTGTGTCAGAATCCCTCCTATGAAAGCCGGAGATGCCGTTCTTGAAGTCGTCTTCGAGGTTGACGTTAACGGTATTCTCAAGGTTACTGCCACTGAGAAGACCTCAGGACGTAGTGCTAACATCACAATCTCCAACTCTGTTGGAAAGCTTTCCTCAGGTGAGATCGAGAGCATGATCAACGGTAAGTAACTTATTATTCTTTTCCAACGGATTCCCACTCACAATTGAGTAGATGCCGAAAAGTTTAAGAACAGCGACGAGGCTTTCAGCAAGAAGTTTGAGGCCAGACAACAACTTGAGTCATACATCTCAAGAGTTGAGGAGATCGTTTCCGACCCCACCATGTCCCTCAAGCTCAAGCGCGGAACTAAGGACAAGATCGAGTCTGCACTTAGCGATGCCATGGCTCAGCTTGAGCTTGAGGATTCCACCTCTGATGACCTGAAGAAGAAGGAGTTGGCCCTAAAGCGTGTCGTTACCAAGGCTATGTCTACCCGCTAAATTACGAATTTGCTAAACAGCACATGGAGCAATGGTCGGTGGATGTTGCATGATTTACTAGGCATAGATTGGCTAATCTGGTTCTGGTGCTTCCCCTGGGTCCTAAAAGTCATTTGCGAGTTTGTGATCTGGCTGCTTTGTGATCAAGGAATGTTTTCTTCCTTTCCTACGGGCATAAAGCGCGCTTTGTAGATTAGGAAGGGAGAAAGTTAATCAAATTGAACAAAAACATGAGAAAATACCTTTTGGTTTTGGCTTTCGTGACTAATGCAGTGATACGGAATAAACGCTCGCCGAATCCTGATCTTGTTAGCCTGTTAGAAGGTTGTCTTGACAAATAGCATGAGCAAAAAAAAGCACATGGACTGTGGCATTTTTGTATGACCATCACTTTCCTTACTCGAACCTATTTCTTGGACAGTTCCGTAGATATCTGCTCTATCTGCTATAACTATAGGTATGCAGCGTTTTCACACGTCTTGAGAAGCTCAGTAACATCCCTCAGACCTTCCAACCCCTCATCTCCGTCATCCTCACACCTCCCCTCCCACAGTCTCACTCTCTCCAGATACGGGTCTCTCAGCAGCGTAGATAACCTCTTCCAATTCTCAAATCCTTCTCCTTTCCCGAGCGACTTCAGGAAGCCCTTCTTAACCACAACGTCCAAGCTGCGCAACTTCCCATTCAAGACACAGTCTTCGAGCACCGGACACAGAGTTTTACAAAAGAAATCCTTAGTCCCCCAGCGTATAATCATCACTCTTAGAGAACGTATCTGACGTCTGTTATCCTGAAATTGAGAAGAAAGGAAGTAACCCCAGTCCTCGTTGCGCCGGCGTATGGTTAGGGAGAATTGGTTGCAGGTAAAGTAGAGGGGCCGGAGCTCCTGGTATAGTTGAGAATTTGCTAAGAGGAGGTTCTTTGGAAATGACGGGTGGATTGGTTCTCTAAAGGGGGAGGAGACTGTGGAGAGCGAGATAGATTGGAGTGATGAGGTGCATATCAAGATGTAGATTTTGTATCGGATTTCTGGGGGCAGGTCGAGAATCCGGAAAGGTTTTGGCATTGTGAGCTGTTGTGTAAGAAATGCGAATATGATAATTATGGTTGAGCGTTACCCAAGTCAAATACTTGTTGGATCAATGAGGTAATGTAGAACGAGTCTACAGAAATCGTAAGTCCTAGAATGCTGTCGCCACAAACGTATAGGTAGTGTTGATGATCCAACGAAGGCGGAGGCGAGGCAAGGCTGTCGACGCCTCGTCAAAGTCACCAAACATTTTTGGAAATTCAGACTTCAGTCAATAAAAGCAAATTGTCTCTCACAACCATGCCTTCACCATTGTCCATTCGTGCAAATGTTCTCCGACGACCAATCTCAAGATCTATAACGCGTACAGAGTACCAATTGATGCAAGTAATACGTCCATACTTCAATCAACAACACTAACCTTATAGCAGCCTCAAACCATCACCCCTCTCCCAGATTCGCTACGCCAGGCCCACATTCTCCCTCCCCTCCCGACAACAATTCTCCAATACGCCATTTCTCCTCAAAAAGAAAGGACGAGCCGACCGAGAGGAAGCAGCCTCCTCCCAATCCGAGGAAGTAGAGGACCCTTTCGATTTTTCATCCCTCGAGACCGGGATTGAGAAAGTCCTTGACAAGCTAAAGAATGACCTATCAAAGCTACGGACGGGAGGCAGGTTTAATCCGGAGGTGCTGGAGAGTTTGAGAGTGCATTTGGTGAAGGATAGTAAAAACAGTGAGAAGTTGGGGGATTTGGCGCAGGTGTTGCCGAAGGGAGGTAGGAGCTTGATGATTTTGGTTGGGGAGAAGGATGTAAGTTGTATCCTGCTTTCTTTACAACAGAAAAGCATTGGATGAGACCTGCGATATTTCATACGAAAACGGATATTTGGTTGATTGGAAGCATACTGATTGTAGAATAGCATGTCAAACCTATCGTTTCGGCAATCCAGGCTTCGAAAGACCTCAACTTACAACCTGTTCAAGACTCGCAGAACGCTACTCAATTAAACGTCCCTATACCTCCACCTACGAAAGAATCTCGAGATCAGGCACTATCAGCAGCTAGCAAGACGGGAGATACTGCCAATGCCGGGATCAGAACTGCCAGAGGAGCAATGCAGAAACGTCTCCGGGCTATGGAGATTAAGAAGGCGGTACGTCCTGATGATCTGAAGAAGGCATCCAAAGATATGGAAAAGATCGTGGAGAAGGGTGTTGCGGATGTCAAGAAAACGGTTGATGCTGCAAGAAAAGGCATGGAGCAATCTTGAAGAGTTAGACATGATATGATATGTATTCTACAAACATTTGTACACTATAGTAGGACAGTAGAAATACCAGACGCAAGATCTAATTCCTGCGCTACGCTGCTTGCTGCGGATTAGGATCCCTCATATTAGCTGGCAACAGTTTCCTTAATGTGTCTTCGAACTTCTTCCCATCTGCGGGGAGATACGTCTCATTCCTTCTCGTAAGTGCCGAAACCTGTGCAAGCACGTCTCCCGGATTCGCGACATCTTGCGGACATTCATACCGTCCAGCAACCCACTGCTTCATCAAAGCCTCCTTATCATCCTTTGAAAGCTTCCCAGCCTTCCTATACACACCCTTCGACCTTCTCCTCTCCTCCGCATTCTCAAACAGCGTTCCAGCGCCCGACATCATCTTCGCATGATGATCCGACGCACTCTTAAACTCCGGGCTCACATTATCGGTCGCAACAGCCATTTTGTATACCAGCGATTCCATGACACCCCTCGGACTGGAAATAACAGGCGGTCCCCATCTCGCCAGATCCTCTGCACTGGTGATTGGTTTGTACGGCGCTTGAAACCCTCCCATCCTATCGTCGTAATACTCCAATTCCTCTGGTGTCATCGGTATAGGCGCGCCTTCATCCTCAGTCTTCTCTCTCGGTCCTCGATCTCCTCCACGTCTGTTGCGTTTGGCTCCTCGTCCTTTCCCTCTCCCTCTGCCTCTTCCTCTAATACCTCCTCTTCCCCTAGCTCCACCGCGCCCACCGTCCCGGCTGGAAGCAGGGTTAGGTCCTCTGAAAGCGACTCGTGGTGCGAAACTAGAGCCGCCTCGAGGAGCAAATCTACTGTCTTCTCTGCGAGTAAATTGCTGTGGTGGTCTGGCGGCGAGGGAACGGGCATCGATGCCGCGTGATGGGTTGGGTGCTAGGGAGGAGACTTCGTTGAGTATGTCTGGATTACTGTACTGACGAGTGATTCGAAGTTTATCTACAGAGCAAATTAGCAATCGACCACACACAGACTATCTGGCCTGAAGCTGGGAGAAGAAATACCTCCACTATCATCCTCTTGAGCAGATCGAGAAGCGGAAATCGAGAATTGTCTTAAAGAAGCTGCGATACCGTCTGTGACTCTGGCTAGATCATGGGCTGCAGGTCTACTGCGACCTATGGCCGAGCTTACATGCCATTTAAACATGTTAGGTTGCTGGCAGGGAAGAATTCAACAGCAATCCGAGGTATCAAATTAACTGTTCGTCGAAAAATGTTGATGCCTCGCTTCATGCCTCACAGAGCTTCGTACAAAACAGACCCACATGCATACAATACAGTACGACCTCCCCTGCTCCCATTCATGCACAACATCTACAACAACCCTCTAACATGCATGCAAATTCTTCGCAAATAGAAAGAAAGTCGCAATTTCCTCACCATTCCGAAACATCAAGTCCAACCAAATCCGACCAAATTCGCATTCACGATTACAAACATGCTCCGCCGCAAGCCAACAGCCATAACCCTCACCACAGAAGACATAGCGATCTACGAGGACTCCCGCGCGCGCGAAGCACAAGCCCAAGAGGAAGAACATCAAGCCGCTTTAGAAGCAGAGAGGAGAGCTCAGTACGATACACCGCAACGCCAGTCGCAGAATACACGCGATCCGAATGATGAGTTGAGACCTTTGCCGGCTGATAGGGCGAGGGCACAGCAGCAACAGCACGTTAAGACGAGGGAGGAGAGATTGGGTATTGGGATGGGGAATGCAGGGGGTTCGAGGGGATGAGGGGAAGGGAGAAACACGAGGCTAGGTTGACCTGGATATGATTTATGAGTTGGGCAGGAGGTTGACGGATGTCACAATGTACGAACGAATACCATGATGCGGAACGAAGCACCGATAAGCTTTGAAATTTATCTCTATTCCCCTCTCCTCTACAGGGCAAGGTCCTGTGAAGCGCCGGAATCCTCAGAGCATGTCCATACCATGCGGCCACCCACCAGCAGACTATGCACAATCCCAGCTCTCTGCCCGGCCAGGAACCAAAGATCTTCTTTCTTTCTTCTCGCTATCTTTCACGAAGCAAATACCAACAGAAATTAACGAGATCATCGCTCTTCGATGTGTTCTCTATCCCCGGGAACGCCGTTTCGCTAAATGCAGAAAAAAATCAATGCTTTCCTCGATTACCATGGTACCTACTCCGCGAGTCTTCGCAAGAACCCTGGGGGTACTTTCAATTTCAAGATACGTGAACGCTTTTTGGATGGAAGTGGACTTGCTGAGTGTGCGATTGTGTTCGAATTCTTCATGGGTAGGGGTGTGCGGATCTTCAGGATAGTAGGGGTCCGGTGTACAGGAGGCGGCGGAGGTGGTGATATTGACTGGGAAGTGTTCGATAGAACAGGACTTGGAGGAAGTGCGTGTCTTTGGGTAGGAGCAGCTGGAGGAAGTGCGGTCCTTGGAGCTGCAGGAGCTGTGTGAGTTTTCTGAGGAAGAGGTGTTCTACCATTTGTCGAAGTCTGTGGGAGAGGGGTTCTGTTTGTAGAAGAGGTTTGTGGTAGCGCGGTCCGAGGCGCTGATGTACCTGTGGGTAGAGCGTGTCGCGGCTTAGGAGAAGCTTTAGGCCCAAGAGATGGCCAGGAAGATTGTTTAGGACCTGGCGAGTCGCTCTTTGTAGATCTAGCTCGGGCTGGTGCAGGACTTGGTGGTTGCCGTTGAATTTGCATAACTCTTTGAATACCTAGTCCTGACATTGCGATTTTGACTATTTTGCTTCTCTTTCGTGGGCGATCGTCAGAACTGGGTGTATGCTCTGGTGCTGGCCGCTTTGGTGCAGATTTAGGTGGAGGTGGTGCCATGGATTCGACCGAATGTGTTGCCTGTTTTGTTGTTGGTGGAATGGCAGGTGTAGGAGTCGAAGTACGGTTGAGAGTGAGTTTGAGGCTTTGGGAAGACTTTGGAGGAGTTGGTTTTGGAATCGGCATCGGTACCATTACTGGGGCAGGTGGAGGTGGAGGTAAAGAAGGTTTTGGAGGCTCGACAACTAAAGTGGCAGGTGGCAGTTGTCTGAACGGCTTCGTGCGAATCTTCTCTTTCTGAGTGAATAACAGCTTGCCCTAAGTAACAACGAGTCAATATTCTACTGGAAACGAATGAAGCACAGGATTTTACCTTGCCCGCATAAGTGACCCTCCAGTATCTGGGATACACCAATTTAATAGTCAGGGATTCGACGGAACTGTAAATGATCTGGCAGATATCCAGGATATCAAACTGCTCAACAAATCCGATGACAGTCGATTTCACAGCCTCCCAAAGAGCTTCCTTCAATACCTCGTTGTCCCTGAGTTCGACTTTAAGGGCAGCCAAGGCACCATCGAGAGTTTTTGTTCGGGCAATGAGTGCTGCACGAGCTTCCGCATCACGAGTAACATCTTCCTCGATGATCAACCCACCATCTCCTTCCCCTTCGGCATTGTCTGAACCACCTGTTAAGACGACTCCAGAATCGCTCATTACGACGTCCTTTTCACCATTTACTGCCGCTTCACCATTAGTCTTGGCGTTAGAAGGCTCGGGTCTTTTGTCGTGTCCAAATGCAATTGCAGCCACACCCACGCAAAATACTTCGAAAAGATGTCTGCGGACATGTGGTGAAGGATCTGTGCTTGCGGCGTTGAGTAGCAGGCAAGCAATATTGTTATTTGTAAGATATCCCAGCTCGATGAGTGATGCAAATGCTTTGATTCGCACGTATTCGGAGTTACCATCATGAAGATACTGGACGAATTCCATAGCGTTGAGAGGTATGATCTTAGCGTTCATAAGACGCTGCTTACAATCCAAGACTGTGACTGTGAAGCAATTCTGATAAGACTCGATCCATTCGTCGTTGCGACGATAACGATCAAGTTCATCAACGACCGCCTTTCGGTACTCCATAGGCTCAGGATCTTCCTCATCGTCCCCCATGTCAAGAATATTCGAGGCTTCCCTCTTTGGAATCAGAGACTCTGCCAGCGCAGACAAGAGAGTAGTGATCTTGAAATTGTCGGAGAATTGGTTGTTCGAATTCTCATTGAAACGGAGGACGTCGAGAAGTATCTTCCGGGCCTTCTTTGGGCAATTACCATTACTATCTCTGATCAATGAAAGAGCCTTGATTATGGCCATCTCGACCTTGTAGGCTCTTTTATCGCTGAAGTCGTTCGGCTGAGGGGTCATGCTCCCAGGGTAGCAGAATAGCTCCGAATATGCCTTCTCGAGTTGCTTCAAGCCTATAAAAGAGGCTGCAGGACTAGCGTGGGTCGTGAGGGCCAGGGCTGCCATGGTTCGAATACCGTGGAAATAGCGCGTGTCCATCATAGTTCTGGTCAGGAATGTCGACACAAGTGGATGGGGCGGCACCGTTTGAAGCCACAGCATGGACTCCTGTTGAGCAACGACATCCTTGTCCTGCTGAAGCTGGGAGACGTACATATAAGAAGCCATGCCTGGAAATTGCCTTTCACAGAGCCATTCGAAATCTGCGTCAACTCTGATCCACTCGTAAGACTCCATGTCCATCTTGGCCTCTGTATCTGCATCCCATTCCCTCAGATCCCACGCCTCTTTCTCCTCCTCCTTTTGTAGAACATCTCCCAGACAGTACAATAGGGAGTCTTCTCCGCCTTCCGCATTTGGGTCTGCTCCTGCGGCGTTCAGACGCTCTTTCTGCTTTCGACTTCGTTTTAGTCGCTTGTACTTCGTGTTGTAAGGAATGTCGATCTTCTGATTTGCTTCTCGGATCTCCATAATATGCTCGTAGGGAGTACCATCAGCCTCATGAATACGTATCGTCATTGGGCCAGTGAAGACAGGCTGAACGTCGGGCGCGTAAATCGAATGAACTTCTTCCTTGATTTCGCGGAGGAAGGAGTCCTTTTGCAGATCTCTTTGCGTCGGCATCGTATCTTGCTTCTGAGAAATCGATAGCTCCACGCACAATCTCTTCTTGTTGAATTTCTGTGTGATGTGGAACCTTGGACATCCTGATCCTAGGACCCATTCCTTCCAAAAGGTATCAAGCTGTCGGTATTTCGTGATCTTCTCACACAGTTTGCGGAAGCTATCTGTCGAAAGTGTATTTTCAGAAGCAGTATTCGCCTGAAGAATGATCTTGTTGATGACCCGAGTAAGACCTGTAGAGCCTGTGGCCTTGACAAGACGTCGATCCAGAATAAACATTACCAGCGGCGCTTTTAGCTGCATGAACTCATACTCAAAAGACCCGAGATGAAGGACCTCCCCGAGGGCGTGAATTGAGGGTCTTTGAAAGTCTAACTCAACCAGCTTATCGGATAATGTCTTTTGTCGGAAAGCGTAATCGTTATTGCCGCAGAGAGTCTTCATAAAAGTGCCAGTAATGTAGTGAGATAGGCCAATCGTGATCCATCGATCATGAGGCTGGACTGGAGTGATACCCACACCAATCCATTGGCTTGCAACAGCATGTACTAAAGTTCTTACATTCTCAACCTCCGGGTCGATGATAGTCTCAGGAAACAGCAACCGATTACTGCAAACAGTGAGCGATGCTGTATGCTCGGTATCATTAATCTGATCATCAACAAAGACAAGCCGGTAGTCCGAGAAAGGATATGTGCCGAACGTAAGTGAGAAGTGGTCGACAGCGTGTGCTAATGGTGCACAGACATGTCGGACCTGACTAGATCGGCCAGGAAGACAGTATGCCCATATTGGGACGGCTTGGCCTTGCCCGAGCTTTTCGTCGTCTTCCACCTCACGGAAATCTGATAAATCGACTTGCTCAAAAGGACCAATCGCAAAGCCAATATGCTGAGGCGCAACAAGCTTCTCCACGTGAAAAGACACGATCTTTTTGGAGCTGTCCTCGAGATCTGTCGTCTCATTAGTCAACTCCCCAGAGCATACCACTGCCATTTCCAGGAGCTTCTCATCTTCGCTGAGGGCCACTTCAAACTCGTCAGATGGTGAATCTTTGGTGAATGAATGATGTTGTTTGCGAGAGGCACGTGGCCGACGTTTCAGCGCATCCCCAAGAGTTCTCGAGCACTTGATGGAAATATTCCACGAACATCGCATGCTCGAGTCGTCGACGCAAGGAAAAATGCACGAAGCAATTCCACGGTCAATGCTATGTCTTGTATAGAGATGAGAGAAACGTGAATCGCTTTCGTTGACGCCGACCCAGTGCAGACCTTCCCTAAAGCTATGAACAGAGAACGAAACGCTAACGACGAGAGGCTTGAAGTTTGTAAATTGACCAGCAGATGTTTTCGGGTGCGTTGAGATGGCCGAAGCAGGTGTGTCAAGTGCAATCGACGAAGCTCGATTACCTGGCAAACCCGGTCCACGAAATGCGGCCATAGGAACAGCAATTTCAGAGAGAGGATCTACTTCAGTAATCTTGACGCTTTGCGGCAGAGTGATAACCATCGATCCCTGTGACCTCATATCATCCGTCATACTGAGCGGCTTCAATCTTTGCTTCTGCTGCGTAGCTTGCTGAACCCCCCACAGCCAGCGCTCATGTATATCCAGTGCCTCCATAGGATCATCATAGCAGAAGTCCGCGGCGACTCCATCGACCTTAACCTGACCCGAGTATATCGAACACTGGCGCGCATCCAGCGTAATCTCCTTGAGGGTATGATTACTAGGGAGAATGGTAATCTCGCAGCATCCTGTCAGGCTCTGCGTTGGGAAATCGATTTCCAGCTCCACCTTCTGACTCACTACGACGAAGCCGTACTCGGGCTCCGACTTGGGCTTCTCCCCCACGGGCATACCGTTGGCATCCATGCTGTTCGGTCGCCCGGCGCAAGGCCTCGTAATGTACGGATTTGTAGGCTTGCGCTTCTTCGAGGTCCAGATGCCCTGGCGCAACAAGTCCTCCTACGAACCTCTCATCCGTCCCCTGCTCCGCACTCGATCGGTTGTATGTAGCAGTATGTATGCGCGCGTAGCTCGTGGGCGGATAGAAGGTTGTCGAGATGCTGTGGAGCGTCAAAGGTCGCGGATCTGGTGAACTCGCTCTGTGATCGCTGAAGTTTACGATAATATTTGGTATAAAAACGAAGATTGCTCCTTATCGATAATATGAATGTGTGTGTTTGCGATCGCAGTTGCGGCGTAAAAAGTTGCGAAGCAGCGAATGGAAGCGGGAGCTAAAGGTGAGGAAATGACCGAATGTGAAGGCAGAAATGCGAAGTCGTAAAGATGCTCGAGAGCTGCAAAATTTACAGTGTAGTCCCCCCACTCGAATTCGCGGCTGGTCTTGTTGCGAAGAATGGCGTGTATTGGGAGCCTCGAAGATAGAGACGTTGGCAAGCTTCGAGACCGAATGCGCAGACAATTTGTATAGGTGAGATTGAGGTTGACGCGATACAGTTCGACCCCTGCACGCAATCCGAGTCACGAGATCTAGCCTTGTGCATTGTGGCTGAAATGCATTCACCAATCAGTTTGCATTTATCACATTTTTACATTCAGCGGTGGTTTCAGCTCCTATAAATTTGCAATGCTTTATTGAATATCTTCATTCTCTAATCGCATCATACAATCCTGAATAAGTTCACCCATCCCCTAACAAAACGCCATAACCCCATGCCTTGACCCATATTCCCCTTTGTACACCAAACAAGCCGACCGACTGAAGCACTTTCAATTCGGTCCTCATTTTGATCATCCCATATTTGTACTTTCAAGACTTGCTGACCCTCCTATCTCTGCGCTTCCTCCGCGCGCGGATCTTCAAGGTCTCCTCGTCTCGATATTCCTCTGGTAAGTCAAAGTCTGTCTCTGTTACCTCGGGAACTGGATAGCCCCATGCAGAAGCACTTCTGTGACTACGCCGATGCTTTCCCAAAGCTGCCTCTCGAAGATGTGGCATTTTGTAGAAGGATTTAAACTCCTTCTCAACCATTTGATGCTCCTCCGGTATCAATTCGAGCTCTGGCTTTGTCTCTGGGTGACGTGTAGATGGTGCTGATCGCGCAACAGCCTCTTCGTGTAGTTGTCTTGCTGCTGATGCATCGACATCGCTGTAATCGGGTGGATCGCCATCACTAACATCACCCTCCTCTTCTTCCTCGACTACTTCCAGGGGTTCTTCTATTTCTTGCTCTGCTTCTGCCTCTGCCTCCGCAACCGCCGCCTCTCTTTCAAGCTTTTTCTGCTTCTCTAACTCCTTCCATATCCTGAACTTCTCTATGATGGCTTCACAGCCCCGGAGAAAGTATTCGCGAGCTGGCTCATATTCCCTTTTCTTGCTTTCCGTGATGCCGCTGACGCCCATTAGCTTCAGCCAGTCATAGCCTTGTAGTCCCTCCAATAAACGTATAACCTGGTCCTTCTCATGTTGCGCGCGGCCTTTATCCATATTCCTAATGGCCCTTTCCTGTCGTTCGGGTTTCCGATGTATCGAGTCGAAATACGCGTCGGATAAGGGATCTTCCCCAACTTCCCCCTTGAAGTTCTTGTCCATCCATGAAAAGTCCACTCGTTGTGCATCGTACAAGTCGGTAAAGAGGTAGTCGGAAAAGTCTTTGAGAGGGTACTCTTCTTGAGCATTTGGTTTTCGAGAATGATGTTTTGACGTCTTGGCGTTGTCAAGGATGATTATAGGAGTATCAAGGTTCAGAACATCTGCAGAAGTTAGCTAGCTATCAATTCAATGCTTGCAGATCAGAACATCACAAAACTTACGTTCTTCCTTGGGCTCGTTGCCAATTATCTCGTCGTATTCCGGGAAGTACGCGGATAATTCGCTCTTGAACCGTATACCCTCCTGCGATCGCAGTTTCCGCTTTTCGTCCTTGAGATCTGCAGAATTAGGCTGCAGTCGATCAAGCTCATGCTTGATTCCATTGACGGCCTTCTCATGATGATTTCTGGGTGGTGCGCGCGCAGGTGGGGAAGATGGCTCAGTCAAGGTGGGTGTCTCTTGTTGTTTTGGTGGTGATGGCGATGCGGCACGCTGCTGCGGAGGTGAAGCGGAGTCCTCCAAACCCGCGCTGATGACGAGAGATCGGGGTTTTTGCTGGTCTTTTGGTCGCGAATGAATCTCAATAGCGATACGAGCCTTCTTCTTCGCGATAGAATGGTCATCTTCGTGTTCGACTGAATCTTTCAGCCGTTTCTTCTTCCCAATGTTTGACTGCTGCTGGGTGCCTGGAATGTTCGCGACGTTTATTCTTGTGCCCGATCGCGTCGTGAGGCCTTCAGCTCTCCTAGAAGCCCGTGTAGGATGAGACGCCATGGATCTGTCGCGACGTGCAGAGCATTATTCTGTGAGGAGGAATTGGGGAGTTCTCTTGTCTTCCGCGGTAAAGAAAGTTAGCATGAATGTCCTCGAGCGCGCTCTCTATGGTAACGGCGTTCGTTAGCGATCCGAGGGGATGAAAGCAGGGGCAGGCGTTCAGCAGTAGCAGTGATTTAAGCGTAGCGCAAATTCGCGAATTAGAGAATTCACTACATTATATCATGATTCGATTTCCAGTTTGCTCAATGAGTACTTTATTTTGCTAGCCAGTGTCCTGCATTGACTGAAGCAGGCAAGCAAACGAAGGTCGAAAAAAAAAACAAGACTGCGAACATGACATGAGATGCCTGGCCATTATTCAACAAGAGTCAATACTCAGCATGCAGTTTGCAACCTAGGCTTAGGAAATTAGTTGTATCTGAGGTTGTAAGTCTTCAGCTCCAAAAGAACACTATTTTCCTGCAAATTTCTTCAATCGAATTAGTGATCTATCTCATTCTCTTATCCTTTGAAATCTGATATCTGCAATTCAGTCTTTTAAATACTTAGTTTTGCTGTTACTACAAGCCGAGGTGAAAAGCATTCCGAAGTTAAACACATGATTTCCCAATCCTTCAATTGAACCTTCGATTGAACACCACGATTCTGTCATTGATCTATATGCAATGTCCAAAAAAAACATACTCTAACATGGGTATCTACTCTTTAATAATCGTTCGCTCGCTCATCCAAGATTCCTTCCATCTAAATACAGATTATCATTCGTTCCTCCTCCCCTCAGGTGCAATAGCATTTTCCGGCCCTGTCCCCGATATTTGCACATCAGAGTCTGTCTCCTTCTGTCTAGACACCTCAGAACCATGCATCGGAGCATGAGATTTCGACAGATGTAACTTCTCCAAGATCCTAGCATTATGATTGTCCTTGTCTCTTTCCACTGCCTCTCGTTTCATTTCAAGAAAGCGTGCCTCTTTAGCTGCACTTTCACTCTTGTCTCTTGTCGCCTCTTCTCTCTTGGCCAGCTCTTCAGGGGACATGATTTTGTCTTTGCCATGAACGAGCTTTTTTATGAATCTCTTGCCTCGCCGCCGCGTCTTGACGTATGCTTCTAGTCCTAAAAGAACGGTATAGGACCGTGATATTGAGACATGGCTCATATCCACACCGGCATCTTTCATCGAGTGAACAAAGGCTCTAAAATTAGATACTGGCGGTCGATAATGGCCACTTAGCGGACTGAGTTTATCAAGTCGTCCATTCTTGATTTTGATCAAACCAGCAGCTGAGATTCGAGACCCGTGCAGAAAAGAAGAGTGCTGAAATGCACCAGACTGTTTGATTCCAACATACAGTCGGAAAGAGGTGTCTGCCACAAAGATCCTGTAAACAACAGGATTAGAAGTTGAATAAGATTAGATAAAGATGTCTTGAGAAGAGGATGAGACATTGTTACAAAGACAAGAATTAGGCTTCCCTAATACATACCAGGTGTTCTTCTTGACAGAGCCTCGAAGGAGTTTGTTGAAAATGGTAGCAGCGGAAACGTGCGATACTTTCTTCACACCTCTGGCCTTGTCGAGCTCCGGAGTTGCATATTTGTCGGCACGAGCAGATGTTTCATCTGCTTCATCTTCGGAGTCTGAAGACAATTCCGAATGATCGTGATCGTGGTTTTGGAGCCCAGTTGCTGCTTCTCCTTCTGCATGTCTGAAAGCTGGAGTATCATCATCAGCCGGCACCTATAATGGTCAGTCCTGGTTACATAAAACTAGCTCAATTTATCCTGTTCGATGCCAGAAATCTCCAGAATGATTCTCAACTTACTATACCATGCATGGAGTCCTTATACTGCTCCGTCGTATCAATCCTCGCCCCGTTCTTCGCCCAGCATAACCTCCCCTCCTTATCAATTTTCACCAAATAGTTCAGCCTCTCCTCCTTCGACAAATACCTAACCCGCTCCCTATCCAACCTCTCTCTCGGACACCCTTGACAATCAATAAACCTGCCCCCCCCATAATCAAGCCAGTAAAAGAAGTTTTCTGTTGTTTCCGCTTTCTTCCACTCCTCATGATACGTCCTCAGATTACTCCCATACCGATGCTTAACATCGACCATCTCCAGGAAATATTGCAGATCCATAATTTTCGCAGCCTTTTGGCGTTGCATTTTCGCCTCCAGCTTCCTCTTCCGTCTCTCCTCTCGTTCATGATCAGGCGTAACATCATCATCCTCACTGCTCTTACTATCAGAATCCTCATCTCCCCCAGCTCTCCTCGTAATCAAACCTATCTTCTTCCAATTCTGTCTCGCAATATTCACCGTTCCACTTCCATGCATATTACTCGCTGGAATATCCTCTCCAACATTTCCAACATTACTCTCCAGCGCATGTCTCGGTTTCGGCGTCGTCAAATTGCGATACTGAGCTTCCCGAATGGCTTCGGCCCACCTTGTACTTGGATCCAGACTCAGTCCATTTAACATCCTCCGCTCGCGATGTCCTCTATAATTCCTCTGTATGACCCCTGCAGCCTTCTCTCTCTCCTCGTGATTCACCTCCCCTGACAACCGCTGCATAATCTTCTCTTCCTTGCGCTCCTGAACCTCCGCAATTCGCTGCACCATCTCCGTCGTAGGAACCTCCAAACTATTCAAATAATCCTGGTGACTGCTACGCGAGGATGCTCCCGTTGAAATCGATATTTTCGAATCGCACTTCTTCTTGTAAATAGAACTGTCACTGCTTGATGTGCGGGTTTTCAGTAGGGCTTGATGCGCTGCGTCGAGGCTGTTATTGCGGTGCTCCTGTTGATCAGCCATCGCGGGGCATGTCTGGGTGTTGGTCATAATTGATGGTCGAGATACCCTGCCAAGCCAAGGAAGGATATTTTGGGATTATCGGGCGAGCTTCTTCTGCGGCTGTGTATTCCGGGGTGGTGGGGTAAAGTCTCCTCGAGTCGAAGGTTGTTTGTTCCTCGGAAACTTGAATAAAAGATTCAAACAAGAAGTATGACAGTTAAGAGCTCAAATACACTCTTCCCCTCCTACGGAAGAACCTTCGGATGATGTTCTGAAAGATGATAGTACCTTGAATGATAATAAGCTCTTATAGTAGGTCGTCCAGATGAGGCATTTGCTGAGTATTGCTGACTTTGCAGGCAATGCAGCGGTCTTTCGCAATTCGAGAAAATACGCGGCAAAAGGTGGCTGACGTGCGGTCGATCGAACCATCGAATCATCAAGATCCACAAAGTACCGATGTCTTGCTTAAGTACTATCGTACTCTTACTCGTAACATTCCAATCAGTAGGTATAATAAGCTCGGTAAGACCAGCATACGCGTATGACGTCCGGGCGGTGTCTTGATGGCCTCGGTGGCCTTGCTAAGATTGTTTTAGATCTGGATCTAACAGCTCTGTCAGCCGCTTAGCAGCTGCTATGAGGAGTACGAACTTGATTAATGAAGCTTGTTTTGAGAGATGATTGGATGGGATGTGATTCTTCGGCATCTGGTAGGGTTTAGTGCAGCACACTCATTGTGATTACAGCAAGGAAACCCTTATCCGGCTTCGGCTTCGTGTGCTGTACGAAACGTACTTTCTCCAGCTGGACAAGGTCATGGAATAAGATTTTTTTAATCTGACCAGATTCACATATAATAAGGTTTTGATGTAAAGATGTACGGAACCCAGTCATGCCGAGTCATGAGCTAATTGGATTCTGGAATTCTTAGACCAACTGTTGGTTTGCTCATTGTCTAACTGTTATCACTCAAGTGAAAAAGATGCCTCGATACCTGTCAAAGTGCGTCCGTCCGCTCACTCTTCTCAACAAACGCCGTTCCAATGCTAGAGTTCAATACACTCACTTTTTGTTCAACTTGTCAATCCTCCGATATGTCAGACAGAAAAGTCTATTATTGCTTATGTATAACAATGCTCTCAATGAAGAGACTGTTCTTTTCATGGCCTTTGTAATGCTGTCGTCACAGATAAATACCCGCAACATATTCCCACTCCTCAACTTCCGGCAGCCGGGCTCCCATCTAGTCTGCTCTCTTGCCTGGTACAGTTGTCGTCTTGGCATTTCCATTCGCAGCCTTGGCTGCCTCCTGATTGGCAACTATCTTGTCGTAGGGAATTGTCAGGCAATTGATGCCCAGGTAGCCGCAGATGCTGTTGATAACCAAGAACGCCCAGCGGAAGTAGACGATGAGTGCAAAGACAAAATAAGCTCGAAGATACCATAGTTCTAAGAAGGCGCTAATTTGAGGAAGGCCAACTCTTGGAAGGTTTCCCAAGACGGCTCCACCCACCAAGGGAGTAAGCATAACTGTCCACATTGGAAATGGCTGTCGAGTGAGATGGGCAAGAATGATCTTGGTGGTCATTCTGCCAAAGACAAAAGACATGGTCATGCAAAAGAGGACCAGGTGATTATCTGGCATCAAGGTTGAGTAAGGAGAAAACAGCCAGGCGCCGGTAGCGAAAGTAAACACGCCCATCGGAATCCACTCCAAGAAGACTGGCATGACTGGCAATTTATCTCTTCGACGAGCCTTGACAACGTTGATAACGCAGAATGGAAGATGGGCTCCAAAGAATGTTGCGACAAGAACAGGGACCCAGAGATCTCTAACGGAGTATGTGCCAAAAAATTCGTGGTATCCGAAAAGGTAATGGTGCCCAACCAAGTCCGTAATCCGCTGCGTCCAGATTTCAGGACCATAGTATCCTGACAGAATCATGAGTGTGCAAGCAAGAATGAGCCCTTCGGTGGGTCCGTTGAAGACACCCAGATACAAAGTGTGCGTGTGATATGTTTCCCAAGTCGAGAAGAACATGGGTAGGCATGGGATGAGGGCCGTGAATATTCCTGATTTCGAAGTCCCCAGGCCCATTGCCGCGGTCTCGCATAAACTGGCCAGTGTGCAATTGAGCGAGTCGATACCATGGTCGAAAAGTTCTCCGAGTCCACTAGATGTGCCAGTCCTGCGCGCTTGTTTACCATCCACATTGTCCATTGTTGAATACATCCATAGTCCAAAGGCGAAGCTGTAGTACAACCATGACGGTCCCTAGAAGCATAGTCAGGTGCGAATTCCCGTCGCAGGCTTCAAAATAACGTACTGGGCCAACCAAATCTGGCATCCATATCACCAGGCAGATCACATTGGTGAGGATGAAGAAAAACCCCAGCAATGTGACCATGTTCGGTGCCAACCATAAGGGCAGAAGTTCTACGAAAGCATTCCACTATGGTTGTCTCAGCACACATCTTTGGCGCATTGTGGGGTTCGTCGAACTCGTACGTAATGTTTGAGAATATAATTCGAAATCATGGATTTGTCCACACTCGAATACTTGTAGGACTTTAGGTGAATCAGTGCGTCCTCAGAGACGCACTCATGCGCTGCCTCCTCTATTAAATACACCTTCATTAGCAAGATTTCAACCTGAATACGGTCCTCGGACTTGATGCGTACTTTTGCTCGGAGCCATTGGTGAATTTGGTGTGGTAACGGGCTGCGGTAAGAGAGCATGCGGCTCTGTTTTGACAGAGAGCAAATTATCTAGTGGTCGAATTCTGGATAGCGTCAGTCGGAATACGCCCCGACGTCGGCGACAAAAGTGAGTTTATACAAAAGGTTCTTTGATTTGAGTAAGAATAATGCAACTGGTCATTATTGAGGCATGGCAATTTAGTTTGGCAAAAGCGGGAGGAGCGGATTGTCCGGTTGAATTGTTCATGAAATTGGTATTTCGAGAACCCTGCAAGAGTGATTCGTCCTCAGCCGGCGCAGGTGGTCGTCATCAGCAGCTGCACGTGAAGAGGAGCTTGATTACCATTGACCCAGCTTAGCGAAGTGAGGAGGTTCAGCTTTGTAATTTATTCGTACCGACTGGATCTATCTATAGTTGTAGTGTTACTGCATCGTTTTGACACAAACATTAGCACGGCAGGTCCCTCCCCTAGGTTATTAGTTTCTCGGCTTGTGATAGCGTTCGAGAACCATTAATTGTACGGAAATCCTGCGAGTCTGCTATTTGACAGATGTATTTTATTTTACTTTACTTTATTTTCGTGGAAGGTCTTCTGACCAGGAACAATGGCATCTGTAACAAGGGCTCCAGAATTATCTGCCTGGGAACTTGCTCAATTCTTACACCTGTCATCCTGCTGTGCAACTTTTCTCACCAAGCACCGCCCTGTCGTGGTAGCGCAGCTAGAATCAGACGGACCGTCTCATATGGGACATCACAAGCAAAGGGTTCGCGTTGCGCCATTACCAGTTGAGCACTAGCAAGTTTCCAGTGATGCAGGTATTTGACTAACAGAATGAAGTCCTATCGTACAGTGTACGCCCGCAAAGAGAATCTACCACTGCCACTTCATTATCAATTGTGATAAGAGGCCGATTCCATCTCCTCTCCTCTATGGGACTACGCAAGAACGCGTCGGAATGCTTAAGCCATTCAAACATCCATCGCTAAGCCAACGCGAGTATGTCGTATGTCGTCGAGACGGTAGCCACAAATCGGAACCTTCCATGTAGCAAATCAAAGCAAGCATGGGCTGAAGCCGTCCTACATAACCATAGCAAAGCCGGCAAACAGACCGGCGACCACAACAGCAAAGCTGTAACTACGGCCCACGTCCAATGCCGTCTGCGAGCCACTCTTGTTCGAATTACCAGAGGTTGGCTGGGCACCAGCAGCTGGTGTGGTGGTAGTGGCCGCTCCTCCTCCGAGTCCGTTGAAAACGACTGCTCCGCCCGGAGCAGTTGTAGCACCAGCTGGAAGATTCGTAGAGGACGCGGAAGAGCTGGTTGTGATGTTGACTCTCGTAGGGTTTTGAGCTCCGCATGGATGATCCGCACGGCAAGCGCTCTGGCATAGGGTGTTTCCACTACATGCCTTCACGCATTGGTTCCCAAATTCTTGACACTCGAAGAATGGGATGGTTTGAGAGAATTCGGTGGCATTAGGGCTCAATCCGTTTCCGCAAACACACTCAAATTGAAGGGATTCCTGCTTTCGTTAGCTAGAATTTCTTCGCTAGACCCTGATCTCTTACAGCATCGCATTCGTTTGCCTCAGTGGTCGAGGACTCGCCCTGAAGTTGCAGGCAGAGCAGAGGGCACGAAGCCTGTTGCGAGTGGCACCATCCTTGACGTGTTGACAACGAGACACTATCTGGGGCTATATTGTAAATGTTCTGCGCATGAACACTCGTTGAGAGGAGCGTGGCGGCCAAGAGGGCGAAGATTGAAGGCATCTCGAAAGGGTACTTGTTGATAATTCGGATATGCTGAGAATAGAATTGCGATTGAAGTAGCTATCTGGAGGCACGATCAGTCACAGATCCTTATGAAAATCGAGATAAGTTGAGATGGTGATTTCTTGCATCGGGTAAGGTGGTGAAAGGTCATGTTGGATTGAACTGCATCTTCTACTGGCCTCGTTTGGACTTGAGAAGAGAGAAAGTACGCGTGAGGAAATGTGGTTCGAGTCTCTCTCCATACCTTTTTTTTATAAACGTACCTAGCTATACGGGGTTATTGAAGATCAAGCGAGTGAGATCTCAAAACACCAAGTAAAGAATTCAGAATTGGATGTTTATAAACGGAAAGCGCCAGCGAATGGTGAGCAGCAGTCAGTAGGAGCGAAATCAACACAAAACAAATGAGCAGGAGACATTGCTTTTGACCGCGACCTCAAGCCGAAAGCACCAGCCACCTCGAATCAACAAAAGGAAAACCTCCGAGCCGCATCGAGATATCGTGTCCGCCACTTTGTAACCAATAGCGTAATAATCGACGTGCTGTACTAGCCAACCGGAGGCGGGAATCCGAGCTCGCCCCAGTCAAAGCATAAGGTATGATGGATTGATGGGATGGCTGAGGATGGCACGGACAGAGAGTACTACTGCACGAGTAGCGTCCTCGAGTACTCTATATAAAGTGGCTCGCCATTCCGAAATTTCCAATAATAGACGGCAAGCTGCTCCAGACCTCGTGTTGACAGGACTTGTGCATGATCTTGGAGATACGGGTACGGGTTTGTCGCCACGCGTTTGCAGACTCACACTCATGGCTGCTAAGAGAATACCACAGGTACGTACCTATATCTACCTACCTACCTACCTACGAGTACAGTGGTGAGAAACCCAAATTGAGAAAGGCTTCGGCTCCTAGAATAGACTGCTGAAGTCTGAAATTGGACACTGTCCTCCGCCCCGTGGTTTCCGAATCACTCTCCTAAAATTGGCATCCCTGCGAGCATCAAAATTTTAAAGCTTTAGGTTCGGAAAGGAGCGCGTGTCTCCACTATTGATATGACTCTAAATTCAATGAGACGAAGCTTGTGAACTTGGTCCAGATTGACGAGACTGTCTCGAGAGTTTCCCTGGAGAGCTACGAATTGAGATGCTTTTCAACCACAAAGCATACCTTGTACGACTGTGAATAATTCCAAGCCTAAAGATACAATAAATTCCTAGGCTGAGAGACAAGAGAAAGACCCAAATTTTTTCCGTTTGCTTTTGGGCCAAATTATGGCCAATGAGATGACTCTAACATCTGGCCTCGGCCCAGGAGGCTGAACATCTGGACAAAGAGCAAGGATGGGCGGGCACAGCAACCGGGAGCCATCTCCAACTTTCTTCATCAACACCAAACACTCCGTATTTCAGCCTAGACTCACCCTAGACATACCAGGCTATCCAGCCTGCCTTTGACATGGATGGAGGCTATCCTTAATAATCAGCAAACGAATCACGGCCATCGCGCAGATGATGAGCTTGCCGCCACGCGAAAGTATGAACTAGGTACAACGACAAAGACATTGACTGCGTCACACTCAGAACACGAGATTGACGGTATTGATTCACCTATTATTTCACCCGTGAGCTCGCCGCCGTATTGGGTGCAGTCGCACACTCGATCTTTCTCGAATATCTCCGTCGAGTCGATACCAGCGGGTGGGATTACGTTACAGGATAATACGGATGAAGGCGATTCGAAGAACAAAGCATGCTGGGCGAGGAGCGTATACATCGAGGACCATGTAGTAGTTAATGGGAGTAGGACTGGTATAGGCGCATTTGTGGTCTGGAATATAACGGTGGACACGCTGCGAGTAAGACCTCTATGCGGAGAAATAAAGAAGTGTTGCGCCGAAGCTGATGATTTAAGGGTGGCTCTATGCGGGTTCGAAAGCGATACTCAGAGTTTCACGACCTTCGAGATCGGTTGTTGCAGACTTTTCCAAATTCGCAAGCTGCCATGCCTCCGTTGCCGTCAAAGAGCTTGATATCGAAGTTCCGGCCGAAGTTTCTCGAGAATCGAAGGAGTGGACTTCAATACTTCCTCAAGTGAGTACTGGAGTCTTATACTCTTGAAAAGAAACTGATCGATTTAGTTGTATCTTGCTCAATCCCGAGTTCTCCGGATCTCCTGTTCTCAAAGAATTCCTTTTCTCTTGAAGATTCTTCAAGACTTGTATTGTATAATTCTGTGCATTGGATATGGTGTTAAGGCATGGATGGACCTTGGATATGGCTTCACCTATTCTTTGGGCATTGGTCATAGGTCATTTTGAGTACATAATGATAAAGCAGATGCCATCGTAATAATGGATTCAGTAAAGTGCTCCTAGATAGACGATAAGCCGCCATCCAGTGCAAGTGATACGAAGCTCAATGGCCTCAATCTATACCTATGCAAGGTCGAGCCGGTACCTTGCACATTTGAGTCTTTACTTCCATTCCTACAGACTTTCAGCGAGAGAAACCTCACCTGCCTGTAACAATTAAAAATGGCAAATGCACCATGATTATATAATTTAGAGTTCATCGTGTCATATCACGTGTGATATCGCATACAAGGTAGATGGTGCTACTTTACCTCGTCACCTCCTCGAACACTCCTCTCCTTAACACTTCAGCTTTACCAAGCTTACCATAACTTGAGACTCAGTTAACTCATAATCTTCAACACCCATCCAAATCTTCACGATGGCGCTCGCACCCAGATTCGCCGGCCAGAAGTTCACTGCTTCAAATGCCCCAACGCTACACACAGTGGAATTGTACCTGGACTACGTTTGTCCTTATTCGGCCAAGCTATTCAACACAGTTTATACCTCCGTCTTTCCTCTGATTAAGCAGAAGTATGCCTCGAAGGTGCAGATCCTGTTCAGACAGCAGATCCAGCCATGGCATCCATCTTCAACATTAGTACATGAAGCTGGCGTAGCGGTCCTCAAGCTGCAACCTGCCAAATTCTTTGAGTTCAGCAAGGTATGACCAAATTTTCATCTGTGAGCATCCACAAGGATATGAGTTGATGAGAATTCACAGGCACTATTTGATGACTCAAAATCATTCTACGACGTCAATGTCGTTAATGAGACGCGCAATAAGACCTACGAGCGTCTTGCTAAGATCGGAGGTAAAGTTGGTGTTGATGAGAAGGAGATGTACAAGCTCTTGCACATTTCTGACAAGCCTGGCGAAGATGGGTCGCTGAACATTGGAAATGGTGTTACGAATGATTTGAAGGTTTTGGTCAAGATGAATCGTATGCAAGGTGTTCATGTCACGCCTACGGTGGTGTTCAACGGAGTAGTCGAGAATGGAATTTCTTCGAGCTTCTCAGCGGAACAGTGGGAGGAGTGGCTAGAGAATAATGTCAAGTGACTGGATGTTAGTCATTCGACTAGGATGGTTGGTTTGAAGGTGATGCTATGATTCTGCAAAGCTCTGAGGTTGATCTTGGTTTCAACGCATTGTTGCTTTTAGACGACTCGAGGTTGGACTACTGCACCCTGTGTAATAGAGTTTCCTTTTCTAATAACAGTTCCGAGCTCTTTGTAATTATTACAAGACTTCACTGAAGAGCCGAGCTGTAGTCATAACGGTAACGTGAAATTTCTTTTTCATAAAATACCGGATGTCAAGTCATGACTCGAAGAAAGTGCTCCATCTTTGCACCATATAATTTCAGGTCCTAAAAATGTCAATCGGTCTTTGACAGTGAGAATGTTGGGTGTCATACTGGCGGTAGGAAGGCACAGAGTAGACTAGTCCTGGTGAACTCTGCCAGAGTCTCCTCGGCCACCTTTCTTCTGATGTTGATATGTCCCTATTCGACTCAGCTTTTAAAGCTTGTAAGCAATGCCTTTTCCACACGTGCATAGATGATCAGATTTTCTTCTGCTGTTACAAATATCCTATTCAACGGATACCACTTGACAGGAGAAGCTCAAGGCATGCCCAAGCATCAGATATCCTCCTGTTTCGCTCGATATCTCGGGATTATCTACCTTGTCACATCAAGACATTCACGAGAAGAACCAGATCGGATTTGCTAAGTGCTTAGACGGTGCTCGACGTTGTCGAGGTTCTCGTCTGCTACAAATCCGTTCCGACTCCCGAGATAGACCCAGCTTGGGGGCGTGTTTCCATCTGGACTGTGAAACGCTTGATCTCTTCTCCCCAATTTTTAAACTATTGTCGCCAATCTTGTCGTCAGCAGGAGTCCGGAAGACCTGTGTCTTAGCTGTTGAAGGTATCAAATCAAGCTTATTTTCATTCAAACAAGGATCACTGGTTGGCTACATGCAATATGTTATGTTGGTCAGGATCCTGTCAGTGTCAGGACTATGCAATGTTAGTATGGACAAGAAAAACGGCAAACCCCTCGATCAAAGTTGATGGAGACTGGTCCGAACGTCTTTTCTCGGTTTTTCCCTTGCATCCAGATACTCATCGATTGTTCTTCGCTAGTATTTGGGTTCGTCGAAAACTTGTCCGGTTCGCGATATCAATCTCCCTCGTTAATCATCCGCCTGCTCAGTCACGGACATGGTTCCTAAGTTTGCATCCATATCGTATTTCCTATCTCTTGCTGTCTCAATTCTTGCGCCTACCAGCTCTGCGCAAGACTCGAATACATGTTATGTACTCAATGGGAGGAAGACTTATGATTCTGGATATCGATGCAATAACGTAACCACTGGGCATTCAGCTTGTTGTGGAGAAGGTGCGGTTTGCTACTCGAATGGTCTATGTCAACAATTCAACGGACCAATGGTAGACTTCCTGAGAGTCGGCTGTACGGATCGTACATGGCAAGACCCAGCTTGCTTTACTCAATGCGCATATCGTGAGTCGGGTCAAACACTGTCAAATCCAACGTTTCCTTCCTTACTCATTATTATACTTAGTTCAACACTTTACTACCGCAGGAGTAAGATTCTGTAATGTGTCCATCGAAACCTCAACATCATACTGCTGCGACGATGGATCTCAGGGCGTTGGTAGTTTCCACTGCTGCGAAAATCCGAGGTCAATCTTTCGGCTTAGTCCCGCTGGGACTTTTCTGGCGCAGATGCCTTTGTCCCAACTGTTCCCGTCGGCAAAATCCTTTTCGCGCACATCCCCGACTTCTACAAGCGCCACCATATCACCGGCTCTAGTAACAAGCATGAGTAGCTCACCATCAGATGACGATGGCTCAAGTAACACCGTTGTTATTGGCGCAGCATTGGGAGTTTCAGGAGCGATCATTTCAATCGGCCTTTGCGGTCTCTCCCTTTGGCGCCGGAAAAGGAATGCGAAGCAGAACAAAGCTTTCGAATTACAGCATGACGAGGCAGCTAGAGGGCCTGTATATCGTCATGATAGTATTTCGCTGAAAGCATTCGAAGTGAACATCTCGCCTGTAACACCAAAGGCGTATCCCAGGGCCAGCGACCATCCAGCTGCCACTCAGGAAGTGCCTTCTCGGAATAAAGCTTACGAACTTGGTGCTTAAAAAGCTGGTCTTTGTTTAGGGAGCACTGAATGACTGTAGAATGGGACGTACGAAACGAGAATTTCATAATTATCATGACGTTTCCCAGTTCGGTATGGTTGCAACCGAGGTATATTTTATTTCACAAATGTTGCAAAGCAAGGCGTTTGGAGATAGAAAAGAGCTATCATTGTTGGGCATACGTTCTTCATATCAGCCGAGACAAGATTCCTGACACTGGATGTGTAGAGCTATTATGCACATACACATGGCGCTGTTTGGAACACGACTTATCTCTGGTAGAATCTGTGCAACGCTGTGCTATTCGTCCCATTTGTTTTTCCTCTTCAGCACGTTCTTCGCATTCAACCAAACGAATATTCGGATCCTATTCCTAATTAGCATCACCGTCTCATAGTTCTGCTGGACAAAATTTTGAAGATACCCATTTCAGGACTATGTTTTGTTCAAATAGTCCATTTACCCATTTCCTAATACCAAAAAACACTTTCAGTCCACAGTCGCAGGCTCGATTCCCTGCCTCTAGTAGGTGGACATCGGTACTAGTTTTTCTGGCGAAGAAATGTCTCTGGCGAAGATCGGAAGCAAAGTCGTCGCCTGATATCATCGCTTTGGTAAAATCATCAAATATTTGTTTGACTACCAGAGAACGACTCAAAAGAAGTCCGGTTAAAATTTCCGATGGCATAAGTTGACATTGCATGACAATTTTCGAAGTAGAACTTTAAGGTCACATAATTCCTTTTTCGGATATGAGTTTGTTCAGGTAAATACGCACCATACAAGTGTACAGATCCCCAATCGTAAACAAGGTATTTCCTAGGACACTAGAACTTCACTACAGAATTCAAGAATTATTCAAGGAACTTAAGAGTAGTCTAATGTTAGCTCTAGTTTTACAGCTAGAGGTACCTACGAATTTCAAAAGTAAAACCAGTTGCGGTCAAGAACAACAATAACGACTAGAAATCCAGCTGTAGATCAGGCCTTCGCATGACTGGCTACCGAATCCGAACCCTCCACCTACGAACTCAAGATCGCGATGAAAGTCTATATACATGACTTGATAAGGCTGTTTCGTTTCAACACATGGCGCAAAAGGCGAACTCCGAAATGTGTGGTCTAGGAAGCTGACTCGCTTCGCTTGCGCACGGTCGGTTCGCTCATATTGTTTCGATTCTCGTTGCAGACTTGAGATGGATTCCAAAGATGTTTTAAGGCTGACTTATCCTTTTCTAAATCCGGATTAACGTTTGCGAATGTTTGGGGAACATGTATATAGGGCTGCGCTGTCGCTGAACTTTTGAGGGCGTATTTGGTGTTTTGCGCAGTCGTTATCTTTCGAGCCTCAAAGTGAGGTTGCTGTTTCGCTTAATTAAGGATTAATTGTCGGTTGCCTGGCAGATATGCGGGCTTCTATTTTGGTCAACGGCTTGGTGTGTGTTAATACGGTATGGTGTGCGACGTTGGAAGTTGGATCGGGGAAGACATATGCTACTGTAAGTCAAGTCTAGATCGATCTCTATCACAATTTGTAGCCGTTGGAAAGGACATTTGCTGACAAGTCTTCCTGTATGTTAGATATCAGACGCGTTAGCAAAAGCCGCCGAGGGAGATACCATCTCGCTTGCTGCCGGGACTTATAAAGAGAAACTCACGATCGCGAAGAATAACATCACGATGAAAGGCCCTACGTTCCCGAGTCTGGATCCAGCTGGGAACAAAGCTACCATTACAGCGGCGACATATTCGAAAGATGTAAAGGGTAATGATGGTAGTGGTATGTCTCTGGTTTCACCATGAAGTTGTGTTGACACTCATCTTCCAGTTTTCACAACATGCTAATTTCTTCTTCCCAAACCAGCAACTCTTCTAGTAACAGGCTCCCGTTTCTCCCTGTACAATATCAATATCGCCAACACAGCAGGAAATGACAGTCAGGCCGTCACTCTCGCTATCAAGGGCTCTCAGAACGCTTTCTATGCTAGCAATATACTTGGGTACCAAGATACGTTGTATGCACATGAGGGATCGTCTTTTTACGGGAGCTGCTACGTGGAAGGTGCGGTCGATTTTGTGTTTGGGATTTCGGGACAGGCGTGGTTGCAGGGCTGTAAGATTGCGGTGTTGAAACCGAAAGGGACGATTACGGCACAGGGAAGGACGAGTGCCGATTCGACAGGATACATTGTTTTGGATAAAGCGTGAGTTGCTCACTTTTCTTGGACCCGTAAGGACGTGGATCTCGCTAATGCTAAATTCCATTGTAGGAAAATCGTCACCGGTCCTAGTGCAGCGCCCAATACGAAGGGGACAAATTTCCTTGGCCGCCCGTACGGCGACTTTTCGCGGACTGTCTTCCAGAATAGCGATCTTGGGGGTGTGATTGTCTCTGAAGGATGGGAACGTCAGTCTTTCCCCTCTATCCCCCGCCATCTGACCACAGTCCTCCTTGTGACTGTCTTTTTTTGATTCGACTTTGCTGACGGTGTGTTATTGTCTACAGCTTTCTCGCCTGGTCAGAATACGCGTCAAGTGCTGGCAGCGGAGTTCAACAATGCCAATGCGAACAACGGGAACGGTACGAGGGTTTCGTTCGCGAGCAAGGCGAGCAAAGCAGTAGATATTGGGGAGATTTTGCCAGATCACCAGAAATGGGTCAATCCTAAATTTTTGGGCGTCAGTGCGCCTTAAGGATTCGGGTTTGTTTATTGGCGCGATAGATTTGTTGACTGGATTTTTCTCGGGATACTGTAGCGTTGAAGGGGGCCATTCTTATGCGTATGCAAACCACCGAGTAATGTCTCTGTAATTTTTTTATTTTTTGTTTTTCGCGAGATGCGTGTAGGTTTTGGTCATTACGTTTTTGTGTTATTGTTTTATTGCAGCGTTGAGATAAGAGAAGGTAGAACTCAGTCTCAATCCGAGCCTAGATCGGATCGTCGAATTTACAGAATATCGAGAGAGCCTATGCACACTAGAAATGATATAGTTGCCAAATGAATGAAAGCTCCAGTAGCAAGAACCTGCGCACAGGATGTCCTACAGTCATGTTATCCCACAATTTCGAATTGGGGTTCCAGGCTCGAGTCAAGTTGAGACACGAGTTTCAATCGGACTACCGTTAGAGAAGAGACCTTTGTTTATTACATCCGCATCGCTTGACCAGCTTAATTTAACGTACCGGGTCGGACATACCTCACGCAAGCAGAAGTAGGTTTTTAAGATACAGACATGACATGCGTGACTGGAGAACTTGGTGTCTAGCGCAACGGACCTATGTACCTCAAGAAAGCCTTCGAGTAAATACATAACTCCGAAGGTTTACTTCACAGAATGGAGTATGACCAAATTTCGGATTCGCAGTGATGATACAGACAGAACATAGCTAAAATGACATCAAAAATCCTGTGAATGTTTGACGACTCGGGCAAGGTGAGAATTATGAGAGATGACTTTTGCTCAGCCCCTACATTTCAAGGTCATCAGATATGATCACAATACGAATGTCAAGTCCGGCAAAACTCTCCTCGACACGTGCCTGCCATCACCCGCAGTGTACATACATATTGGTGTGGTGAAACAATTGTTGACTGACAGTAGGCGGCTCCGGAATATATCCCGACCAACTAAATCATCGCAATCTCGAAGAGCCAGCGCATGCATACCTATACCTCCGCGAACGTTCACTGACATCATTCTTCCATACGGCAGACAGAAGACCAAAAAAGCGACGCCAAGTACTTGTCTCGGCAGAAGTGTAACAACAATAAACAATCCGTTTGCAATTGACTTTTGTTTGTAATTCATTTGACAGCTAAAAAGCTTATGCCAAAGCAACGCAGAAATAGAGTAGATACTAAGTAAGTAAATAGAGTATGGGTTAAAGTATGTTTGGGATAACAATCCCGCCATATGCACAATGCGGTCAGATTGTGGATTGTGGACAGGCCTCCCTCCCCTCCAGCATTGCTGCAAGCTATAAGCCGAGTACAATATCCCAACAACCACAGTCGAGTCGAGTCGAGTCGAGTCAACACTGAAATTTCCTCCACCGTTCGTTAAGAAAAGAAGAAAGATAGGCGCAGAGGAAGAAGCGGAGTCAGTATTTGATAGATACTTAAATATAGGTACAGTACTAGTGCTACTCTTCGTGATGTTGTGCCAAGAAACCAGGACCTTTATTTAATTAACCTTTTGCGGGCTGGGCTGATCTGGCTGTGAGTGAGAGAGTGAGTGAGTGCGTGCTTGTCGATGCTAGACAAAAGTCAATTGGGTTACCAAGAACACCTACCTACCTTGTGACCGAGAGATCAAGCAAAGTAAGTCACTCAGTGATTCCCGGACTTCACTTTACTCTTGTAATGAGCGATGTCCCGAAAACACCTGTAAGGCTCGGTTGGTTTGACTTGATATTTTGACTTGAAATTAAGGTTGAAAGTCACGAACGAAATCGATTTTGCCCTTGTGCTTTTGGGGCTGAACTTGTTGACTTGGCAAACCAATAGCGACAGCGACGGACAATGCTGTGGCTGGCTTCAGGTAGGCGGTGGGTGGCGGCATACATCTCTCCTCTCAGACAATTGAATTGCTTTGCTTTGCTTTGCTCTGCTCTGCTCTGCTCTGCTTTTCTTTATCCTACTTTACATGACTCGAGAGAAAGAAATCTATTGCCAGCTATTCTGCGCCACGTCCACGTCCACGTCCATATTCACGCCCGCGTCACAAACCTCGGCATTGGGTGCATGCGCCCATTGCAATTGCTTGGTGCCAAAAACAGGACAGGACAGGACAGGACAGGACAGGAGAGGACCACAGCACCACAGCACTACCCCCGCCTTCACGATACCTTGATTTCCTCTCAGTAACTAGCCTACCTACGCAAGGCAAGGCAAGGCAAGGCAAGGCTCCGACTCACCTACCTACAACCAACCTGACTTGTCGACCCAGCTGCAGGTAGCTCGCCGGCGCATTGCACGAGTTCGGGGATTCCCAGGAGGAAGGCGCGTCACTACCGCACTACACTATAGCGCCATCCCATCTCGAGCTTCATGAATCCAGAGCCCAAATCCATTTTCACATCCAAGAAGGACTTCACAGCTACACAGCCAAACCGCGATCGGGTATCTCCTCTGACGAACCTGGCCCTTTCTTTCGCGACATCTACACTCAATCCAAGTGTCAAGGAGGAGACTCAGCAGGTCGGCCCAGAAGCAGACCCGTCGATACCTGGTCGGAGAGTTTCCCTCGGGGAAGCAGCTCCAGCCAGAGGTCGACTGCTATCCGGTACCGTCGCTGAGGCGAGTGTGGAAGTGAACGTCCACGACGGAACACTCCCTGCCATTCTACCCAATATCGCAGCCTCCCGTCGAATATCATACCCCCCATCTCATCGCACAACTCTCTTTCCACCAGCACCACCACATGCCTCGAAACATCCAAGGGGAGGGTCAAGGCCAGCTTCAACAGAGCCGCCGCAGAAGAGGAATCAACCTGCATACATAAAAACACGGCATCATACCCTTGACTCAGAGAGTCTGCAAAGTACGATTTCTACCCCATCAGACTCTCCACCTTCACCTCTTTTCTTTTCGTCGCATCAGTCCAAGAAACGGCCGTACCTTCCTCCAAAGTTATCTAGTTCAGACACTGCTTCGACAATGTTGAATAAGACTAGAGATGAAAGTGGACGGGTGACGACGTTAAAGATTGCCCGAGGTAGCCTCAGTACTTCCAGCCCACCTCGCGCATCGAGTACACCTGGGGTTTTGGCTTCAGCTGAATGCAAAGATGTGACGCGAAGCTCCGTTGTTAAGTTAAAGCACTCGGTTGGCATGCAGACTTTGGAAAGCGTAGGCGTTGTGGAGCTCCTCGAACAAGATGAAAGACCTACATTTATACTAGATTTGGCCGATCCGAGCAACTTCACGCCAGGGAGCCCATTGCAATTATTATTTTCAAATGCGGCACTGAAGGCTCATGGACCGGTTCTAGACATGTAGGTGACCGGGAAAGCCAGCATTTCTTTTTGTGGATGTGTCGAGGAATTCTTGAGACATGTATTATATTTCTCCCGCACTCTCTGGATATAGCCGTCACTGACGCTCTCGATACCTAGGGTTGTGGGACAAGCAGATTTGGATAGTCCTGGGGTTGCTGTGATAAACGATTTTCCAGAATTCAAAGCATGGGCATTAAGTTTTGTTAAGAACGGTGAAAGCCTAGACGTTTGCCTTCCCTCAATGAAGTACGCAGGGTTTACGTGGAATTGTAGCACTCTGAGAAAGCGATTGCGACTCATCAGTGGCAGCAGCAACACCAGTATAGTCGCGATACCACCAGGAAGCAATTCTAATGGAGCTCCAAGCAGTTCATCAACTGTGAGCGAGAGGTTACGCGGAACAATAACCACCCGTCTTGCTCAATCACCTTTAGTTCGATCGACCGAGCCCGGGGATTACTTTGGCGATGCTGCTTCAATCACTAGGTCCCCAATAAGCTTTCCATCACAGCACGACATTTCCGATCTAGTTTCGCCAAGCGCAGAGCTGGAGAATGGACCTCCAAAACAGGCCATGCTTGCTCACCAAAGCGAAGCTTTGACGAACGAGCTGATGCGGAGTCGATATCCGGACAACCCTTGCTTTGACTGGACAAGAATCCCTCTGTCTGCTGCTCTTCCCAAGCATGTACAGTTTGCCCGATCCATTGACTGGGCTTCCACTGCTCTTGGTCCCATGGAGGACTGGTCGTTTGATTTGCGTGCGATGTGTAACCTGTATGAATTCTCTATCAAGGCTTCGAGCTGCCATTGCGATTTTCTTTACCTCCGTACATCAGCACTTGCTAATACACTATGATTGCAGAATCATGGGAAGCCCGCACCCGGCCGCGATGTAGTAAGTGGTTTCCGAGTTCTCATTGTTGATCTGAGTCCAAGATCTATTAACATTCCTCGGGAATCTGGAAAACCCAATTTGAGATCCAGAATATCTTGAGATCGTAAGGGAATGCTAACTTCTAGCTCTTCCGCAGCTGGGGTGACGAATACATTGCAATTTACAATGAGGTGATTTTGTTGAGCAAAGATCTGGGTGTGGGAGCTGATGTGAGCAGGCTTATATTCTCTTGGCAGGCCAAAAGCATCCCCAATTGATGGTAAGACATATCGCTGTCCCAGAGCCGTGGGCATGTGTAATAGCAAGGCTGATACCAGTCCGTAGGGACAAAGTTATAAAGTAGCGTGGGCAGAGATATGGTCAGAAATTGAAGGCGTGTTTGACAATGGAAGATACTCTGGCCAATCGACAATGAAAGACGATGACTGCCTCTTTTTAAAACGGAACGGTTATCTGGAAGAGTCCTACTTTTCCTGGTCAATCGTTCCTCTCATTGGCGACGATGGCTCGGTTGTGGGACTTTACAATCCTGCGTTTGAGAAGACTCGACGGAAGATTGCCGAAAGGCGGATGTTGACTTTAAGAGAGGTTGGGGAGAAAACTGCCAATGCTCGGGAAGTCAAGAGCTTCTGGGGACAAGTTCTGAAGGGGCTCGAGTACAATGGTATGAATTGATTCGATGTACACAACATCCACCACTAACAGAATGCAGAGTACGATGTGCCATTTGCTTTTCTTTACTCGGTCAGTGAAGAGAGCGACAATGACTTGGGCTCAATGCACTCTGGATCTCTTGCCCAAACACCGCTGTGTACTCTCGAAGGCACATTAGGCGTTCCTCCCGATCACAGGGCAGTGGCAAGTCCGCTCGATTTGAAAGCTAGTGACGAGAGCTTTGCCCCCTATTTGCGAGAGTCTATGAGGTACAACAAGACAATCTTGTTGACTACTGAAGATGGCACTCTGTCTTCAGACCTAATTCAAGGCCTTGAGTGGAGGGGATTTGGAGACCCATGCCGCGCAGCTGTTGTCTGTCCTATTCACCCCACTACAGGAGAAACCATTCTTGGATTTTTGGTCATGGGAATCAACCCTAGGCGGCCTTATGATGACGACTATAGCCTCTTCATTCAATTATTGGGGCGTCAGTTAGCAACCTCGATGGCATCCGTTGTGCTTTTCGAGGAGGAGATTCGACGAGGTCAACGAGCTGCTCAACTTGCAGCACTTGACCGGCAAGAGTTGTCCAAACAGCTCGATTTACGGACCAAGGAAGCTGTCGAGAGCGAAACCAGGTTCACACGGATGGCTGAGTTCGCGCCAGTTGGAATGTTCATTGCAGATGGTTCTGGCGCCATCACGTACAGCAACGACACATGGTGGGAGATCTCGAGACATCCAAGAGGTGTAAACAGCGCAAACACTTGGATGGATAGCATCAAAGACGAAGATCGCGAAGGCGTTGAATTCATCTGGAAGAAGCTTGTCCATAAAAAGACTGCTGTGACGCACGAGTTCCGATTCAAAACCCCATGGCAAGATCGTAACGGCAATCGAAGTGATACATGGGTCTTGATGAGCGCCTACCGTACGTAAGATTTCGCCATGAATCCTCCCCTTGATCTGTTTTGAAAATGAGGACACGGCTGCATTCTCCATTCCGTGCCTGAAGTAGTCTAAGCAGAAGAATACTAATATCGCGTATAGCTGAGAGAGATCCTGACGGCAAGCTGAAAAGCGTCTTCGGCAGCATAACCAATATCAGCCAGCAGAAGCTGGCTGAGGACTTCCAAAAGCGGAGAATGGAAGAAGCTATTGAGATGAAGCGACAACAAGAAAATTTCATCGACATGACTTCACACGAAATGCGAAATCCTCTCTCAGCGATTCTCCAATGCAGTGATGAGATCACCTCCTCCCTCATGGAATTCAGGGCCGCCGAGGAGGGCTCAAGGTCACCTCTAAAGCTCCTAGAAACTTTGGAGAACAGTATCGATGCCTCACAGACAATTGCGCTCTGTGCACAACATCAGGTTAGTAGTAATGTAGCTTCGAAAATAGGCTGGATTTAATTCGAGTATCCAGAAACGCATCGTTGACGATATTTTAACACTCTCAAAGCTTGATTCGGCTTTGTTAGTTGTTACACCCGTTGCTGTGCAACCTGTAGGTCTAACCCCTATCTCAGATAAACTGCGCTCAGCTCATTCTTTCAGGTTGCCGTTGTTCAGCGAGCCCTGAAAATGTTCGAAGGAGAGTTAGAATCGAATGATATCGCCATGGAGTTCAGGATGGAAAAGTCTTACATGGACTTGGGTATAGACTGGGTTAAGCTCGACCCCTCAAGATTGCTGCAGGTTTTGATAAACCTCACGACGAACGCTATCAAATTTACTCACGGCCAGGAGAAGCGAACCATTGTCGTCAGTGTTGGTGCAAGTCTTGAACGTCCTGGTGGCAACGAGTCAGACGTGTCATATTTTCCAACCCGTTCAAAGAGGAAGAACATGGTAACAGAGGATCCGGAATGGGGAACCGGCGACGAGATCCATCTGCACTTCGCTGTGCAGGACACAGGGCGAGGTCTTGACGCAAAGGAAAAGACACTTCTATTTCAACGGTTCAGCCAAGCATCTCCACGGACACACGTCCAATACGGAGGCTCTGGTCTAGGCCTATTCATCTCGAGGGAATTAACAGAACTTCAAGGAGGCGAAATCGGGGTATCCTCGGAACGAGGGGTCGGCAGCACCTTCGCCTTCTACATCAAAGCACGAAAGCTTGAAGGATTTGCGGAGGATACACCACTTTCTTCCACGATCAGCTCACTGCGAAAAAGTTCTTCGAATGCCGCTGTCACAATCGAGAGTAAGAAGAACTCGTCGGGTGACGCCGTTCACCGGTCGCATACTACCGGAAGCCGACAACGTTCGACCATGACTCCGCCAGCCACTTCCCCGCAACCACAGCCAGCAAATGACGTCCGAATGGATCATGCGAAGATAAGGATTCTCATTGTAGAAGACAACCTTGTCAATCAAAAAGTTCTACAAAAGTCTTTGAAGAATCAGGGATTTATCACGGAGCTTGCAAATCATGGTGGAGAGGCACTTGAATTCATTAAGACAACGAGTTTCTGGAAAGGTCGAGAAGAGGACGGAGTTGAGTTGGCAGTCGTTTTGATGGACCTAGAGGTACGTATCATGGCCACCAACAGGCACTACCTGCTGATAATTTTAGATGCCGACAATGGATGGCTTAACTTGTACAAGAACAATCAGAGACCTCGAGGTAGACGGGACCATTGTGAAACACATACCCATCATAGCAGTCACAGCCAATGCAAGGCTAGAGCAGATCGAGACGGCGCTTACTGCTGGCATGGTAAGCAATCTTGACTTTTGCACGTGCCCTATTACTAACAAATATATTTTACTTAGGATAATGTTGTCTCGAAGCCTTTTAGAATGCCAGAACTCATCCCCAAAGTTTACGAACTCGTTGCAAAGAGCAAATCGGCAATAGATTCGTCTACGAACGTAGACACGGAAGAATCAGATGTACCACCACTATAGACACGGCTAGACTTGCATGAAATTGTATTAGGAATCATAAACCTCTAGAGAGATTGGTAGGCGGAGTTGGCAGAGTTGGTGGAGTGCATGGCGTTGGTAGCATTTCACTTGAGAAAAGTTCAGGATATACCATCATTGGTGGCTTTGGATGAAGTCATTTTGTTGCATCTAGGGATGTGACAACTCCCAACTCTGTGGACTTGGATGAGATGGATGAACAAGAGCTTCGTACATATACTTTACTAACAGCATTATGATGAGACAATTGAAGGTTAGATGCTGCACTATTGCAGTCCCGAGGGGAGCGGATTTGAATCTGGGCTATGAGTTTTGAGCTCGAGGAAGGCATAGTTGACTTCTGAACTCTGGATTTCAGCTGGACTTGGTCCCCTCAAGTTTGCCACATTCTCATGGATATTGAAACCGCGCGAGTTTTCTATGTTTGAGGACTATGGCATTATTGGAAGATCGCCTTCAACACGCGACCATCTTCCAAGCGTTCGCAGATGCTTAATAATGGTGATGATAAGGTGCTTTCAGGCGGCACGGTATGTAACAGTCCATAACGTGATTACCGCATCTCCAATGTCTCGCTTATCCTGCCTTTCTCCGAGCTGTTTGTGTCACGTCTCGCGATTCGGCACTTTTAGCTGCTTGCAAGTCCTGACTTCATTATTTGTTCTATACCCAAATAGCGAAATGATCGAGAATAATCTCGGTGAGAACTTTTCGGTGAGTAAATTGACACACTCGTCAGATTTCTGGTAGGCTTCTTGGGCGTTCCTATACTCGGAGTTTTACTATTTCATTCCTTTACGAGTACTCATGGCACCTCATTGGCGATGCTTTGGCTTTGTATGCTTCGAGAATGACTTGGTTTTCGCAATTCGCGACATGATTTCATGGATGGACAACTTATTGGATTTAGCTGACTACGAAGGCGGGGGGTTAACCTGTAGTCGACTCGTGTTGCTTTTCTGGTTGGTCAGTCTTTGTTTGGGGTCCAAGGAGCATATTCTAATCTAGTCTAGCTAGTGTCGAAAGCATTTATTGGAAGTTCATTTAGTAAATTCCTTTCTTTGCTCTACCGCGAGGATCTAGTTCCAATGCGCACCTCATGGGCTGTTAATCTAAATCACTGTCACAAGAGGCGTACAGCTGCAGCTACCACAGCTGTGCGCCATTCTGCCATTCCAGGTAGCCAATATTGACTTCAAATATTTGTGCATTTCATTGGGGTGTAGGTTCTTTTGGTCCTGCTGCAGTGAAGGACTCGCTGCTGCTGTTGTAAAGCTTTCGGGCCGCCGCTTTCAGAAGATGCAGCTGTGCCAACCCCTTCTTCCCTACCTCTCTTCGCCAATTTTGTGACCATACATGCTGAAATTTCGAGGATGTACTGTCCGACGACAACTCTTAATGCAATCACCTGTTACGCCCTCTGTTCTCCGAACGAGCTCGTGTTTCTTGAAGCCTGTTCCAAAAGTACAAGACCAAAAAGCCTTACATTTGAGCGAGCGATTGGATCTCGGCATGAACATTGCCAACTCTAAGTATTGCACAGTGCAATGAGCCCTTCCGTGATCCAGCCGTGACAACAAGAGCAATTAGTCAAACCGTGGAAGCTGCTCATCAAACCCACTTTGAGACACAGCACGAAAAGTAATGCCAATTCTACCCACAGAGCATGCCGCGGCGGGTCATTCTAAGAATGTTCTCTTTCAACTTCTAAGCATGCGCTAGGCTGTATGAGCTCACAAATATCATCAAAATGGCGAGGATTTTTGATGCCTTGCACCATTCCCAGCGCCTCCAGCTCATTCTCTGAGGAACGAGGCGAGGTGCTAACTAAAACTTTTCTCAAATGAGTTCCAATTCTGTAGAAGGCTTTTGTTCTCGTCGGATTGACGAGCAACAAATACTAGATTATATCGTTTCACGGTATCGTACTTCCCCAACGGGACTGTAGCTGTTGGGGGTTCTAATAATGGGGCTCTAACACGTATGTATCAGTATCAGTCTCATCAAATATTTACATGGGAGATAGAAAGCGTGTCCTTGCTTGCAAATTCAGCATAGCATATATGCTCATCTATGCCCAGGCCGATAGGACGAAAGTGTCTAAAGGTCATGCTTGTCGAGAGCGCGTGTGATACTTTCTTCTGCTCCCGATGGTGTGAGCACGATTTTAGGTCTTTGAATGGTGGGATTCGGTCCAGGGATGATTAACTGCATATTTGGTAAGACTCTGGCCAGGATATTGTGGCAAGTCAAGTACTGGAGAAGAGTGAAATTGACGCTATGAGTTTTCTCTTGGAAAACGCTTATGGTCCAGCCCAGGCTATGAATTTTGAACTCGAGAAGGCTTGCGAAAGCCTTGATATCCGTTCCTGTTGATAAGGGACATGGGTTTCTCAAGCTAGCTCTATGATATTTTACAGTGGGTGTCCCTGATGTGTTTACATATCTAAGATGGGTTTCAAAGATTCGCTTATGGATTGCTGGGGCAGCTAGCTCAGTTGCTTCTGAGTGGATAAGACGTGCGGTGGGAGTAGTGAACATTATCAATCATTGTTGCTCGTTTTTTTTTATAATTATTTTTTCATCTTGTTGAATTATCTGTTAGGCATTATCACACTCTGTATGTTGTGGTTGTCCGCCCATATCAAAAATCTCGCTTGCCTTTTCTTACAATCACCCAAGTCCCATTTACGCTGTGAGACGCTTTAAATATGTAATTCTATTTCCGTTTCCTACGTGAAATACATGTATATTAGCGAGTTGGAGTTGCACAAGTCTCTACTCTGGAGTAGCACTCCCACCCCCCTTCCGGTTTGAACGTTGAAATGTGAGCCCTAGTGCACTTGTAAGACCCCCGATCATCATCCCCGATGTCTATACCGAGGTTCGCGAATATACAGGAGCATCAACTACCGTGGAAAGTGGCAAAGTAGATTCCTGAGCAGAATGATAAGCCTTTTGAGGATCTCAAGGCGTTTTTCGATGTGAATGATACGGGACAGCTGGTTGAGCCTAATGTCTCTGTGCCGATGGAGAAGAGTGCGAATCCTGGGGAGACGGAGACGGCTGAGTCGCTTGAGTTCTTTTGATATTAATTGGAGGTGTAAGAATATTCTGGACACGGTTGTTCACCTCGCTATCGTAAGGAGTAACAGTCTCACCTTGTAAAGCGGATCATCCTATGCTTATATCCTTATCTTCAAGTCAATGGTGAGCTGAAGTTGGAACTAGCGCTTCAAGAGAGCATTGAATAGGACTTACCTGTTGCCATCTGTCTCACCAACATCGGCTTCAACGAGGATGATCAATCCCGCTCGGCGTGCCTGTGCTACCAGGAAGCTGTCTTTGAGTGCTGTGGCATTTCCGTAGTGCGCAAGTTCCTGCACGTGTTGGTTGGCCAAGCGAGGCGCCTGTTGCCATGTTCCCCTGAGAATTTGTAAGTGAAGTTTTCTCAGTCAAGTCCGGAATTCTAAATGCCTACCTCAAAGATGTGATCGATTTCTAGTCCGGCCTTCCGCTCTCTCTCTATTGCTAGGCTTGGCTATGGAAATGCAATCCTAGATTTGGGTGGATCTGAGAATCGCATGCAGTGCAAGACTGTTGTAGTTGTCTAGTTCGATGCGATGTAGATGCTCTTTGACCGTTTACTCTGAGGTGAATGTATCGTCCTATAGGAAGTTCGATTGTTCTATTGCGTTGAGCGCCAAAGGAACCAATATGTGAAGCAACTGGAAGGTAGACATTGGTGTGTATATCTCCACTCAGCCGGAAGAATACGAGCGAAAGCCTGACGGCTAAGAGATTGAGAAATTTCTGTTTCGTAGGGAAATTCATGTATATGGCTTTTGTTTATCTCGACTGAATTCTGCTTTTAGTTGTTGTAGTCCAGGCGAGGAGGAGAAGCCAAGGCTATTTTCTCCATCGTACTGAATGTTTGTGTGACAACTCAGCTGTTGGAGAGATTGACTCGGCACGAGTACAGAGGCTGGGCTGCTTCATCAGTGGTGAAGTAAGAGCTAAGTTGACGTCTGAAATCCGAGAATTGCATAGGACTTGTTGATAATGATAGTGATAACTAAAAGTCACGAAAGTATTACAGAACTTCGTTCTTCGCTTTACTGGACACAATTCGGCTCAGGCCGATATTGATATCTGCGGCATCATAATCGCTCCAAAGCATGTGAAAACAATTTGTCATCTAGCCTGTCCAGGCAAGAGCGGCCATAAATTGGAAGAAAAAGTGTGTAATAAGTCATAGATACGTACTCGCCTACATTCATGTTCTATTTTAATAACAATTGATTCAAGAACATATTCTCACCACCTCGTGTCCCTCTGCTATGTTGCGTAAGCAAAGTTAGGAGTTAGGCTGTGTCTTGATCGAAGAAATAGTCTTTATCATCTAGCATACGTCCAGCTGAAATGCATAGTAACCCTGCAGTACTGACAAGCATCATACGAGAAAAATACACTGATCCTAGGGGCTATGGTCTTTTTGGAATCAACGTCTTCAAGCTTATCATTATCGTTCGGAGAGTTCGTTACTCCTATGGAGATGTTGTTAGCTCTGTATCGCTAGTGTAGCAGTATTTGAGTGACTAGATAGTATCTATCATAAATCTTATGGTGATAAAATTCTATCAAAATTTCGAATAACATAGGACGAATATGATATAAAGTATTAGTAATGCTTTATCTTTACTCATGAGTTCAATAAGGAGTACGGTTACCAAGATCATGACCAAGGAACGAAAGCAAGCGGTGGTGAAGCGATTCCTATCAACTGAATATTACGTCTCGACCCAATCTCGATGCATGTCAGACCTGATAAGCCTGCAAGGAAGAAACGCCCTTTCATACCCCAACACGAATAGCAGATGCTTACTGTTACGTCAGCAGCTAAAGTGATGGACCAGCAAGGCGCTGAGCTGATTGCCGATGTTATCTCGCGTACCGGGGGTTGTGATACGAGAACAGGACATGTTATATCTGTACGTGGTATGTGGTACATAGGCTGAAGTCAGCACGATAACGTGGTAGGTACCTTCTCTTCTCGTCCAATACTTGAAAGTGCCTCGTCTCTCGAATAAGGAATGCCATATCTAGAGCTAGATCAGTAGGCAGGCCAAGTGTATTCCGTCACAAGGCCACAAGGCATACACACACCTAAAGTCAGCTTTGTATCACGCACAAAAGCTTAGACATGCCACTTTGTCCCGATTAAATAAAGCGACTACCCAACACGCCACTTGATTCTTCATTAGGGTATTCGATCCGTAAGCTGAGGCTAGCCTTGTTAGAGTGCTTTTCTGATACTATTCTTAGGAGACCATTTCGTTGATATAAAAGTGTCTCCTTATTCAACTTTCGCATGATTTCGCTACGAGGTCTTCTCTTGGCACCTACGCTTCGGGGCCTCGGACTTCGCATTCGCAGCGGTCAACTCGAGGCTATATTCTACCTAGGTAGGGTAGGCCACAGCTAAATGGCCATACGCTAATATTGTAGTAACTTGGCGACTGAATCTAGAGAACTACCCCTTCTCTAGAGGAGCCAATTAATTTAGCTGAAGAGTGAGTGATTTGACCCATTGGAATGGCAAACTTGGCATGTAGGATGCTGTCGAAGCTTTACGGGCGATTTGATTGTTAAAGAAACATTTCAAGGCTATCACCATGCCTAGGGAGCGTTTATGAACAGCAATTTTAGAACTGAAGGAATACAGTAGCTCGACCTCCACACCAAATGCGAAAAGGGCACGCATTTCTAAAAAGGTAAGACGAGGAAACATTTCCATGACGAGCCATTGCGAGAAAGGAATGTTGATAGATAAGAGTCGCTTAAATTGACTAGCAGGACTGACAGCAGCCGATTGATCGATATGCGTACAGCCTCACCTGCTGGAATCGCCGCGCCGTTAGATCGGCTTGACTTTGATTTGATTCAATTTCGCATGCTCGACTAAAAATCCGCCACCTTGCGCAGTCCCAGTCTTGTTCGCGGTTGTCGTGAAATACTTCGCAGATGTCTGATTGCCTCTTAAGACCCACTCGAGCCACCTCGTTGCCGCGACGGCGTACTCCCCGGCGTGAGGCTTCCAAAAGGTACCCCCATGGCCAACGGATGGGAGAATACCCTTCCATTTTGGGGTACTAGCAGGAATGTTCGTATAGTCTCGCTCGCCCTATCGACTGTCAGTTCTGTAAAAGAGTTTGTTAAAGTAATTCAAAAGCTCACATTAGGTGCGGCAATGTCCTCTGGGCCACCAAAGAAGTAGAAGATTGGGTTTTTGATCCTAGCCACAATATCGAGTAAGGGTCTCGTAGCGATCGTATCATTGCGTACGCCCGAATCAAAGATTCCGATGTATTTGATCTCTTTACTTTGATCCTGGGCGAAGTAGGACTGAATCGCACCACAGCTATGTCCCGCAGCGGCAAGACGTGTAGCATCTACATTGGTATATTTGCCGGTGCCAGCATTCTTAACAATCCAAGCTGCTGCTTCGACTAGGCCTTGCGGGGAGGGCCACAGCGTGTAAGCTATAGCTTCAGGCATTTCTGGTCCATCGGGAATTCCATCCGCTATGATCATGAACCCGTGAGAGGCGACCTCAAGAAGAAAGGTACCAAAGACAGTGCTATAGGTACTCGAGTTAGAAGGGGTTGACAAGAGTTTCGTAAGCAATAGACATTGCTCGTGGAGAATAGGAGAAGGTCGAGGTCGAACTCTACCTGTTCCTTGTACACGCTGTCTGGCCCCAGAGGAGGACAGGAAGCTTGAGGCCCGGAGGTGGGGATATAGGCGCAAATATAGTGTGGTTCCTTAGGGTATCATCGAGCGTATATGACTGTAAAGTGGTTAGAAAATAAGATCAGACGAGTTGTTAGGCGATTTATGTACTGCTGGGTATGGACCTGTTCCCTGATCAGACTGAGTAAGGTTGAGCTGTGTCTGGTTGAACTGGGTCTGACGGAGAGTTAGCTCCTAAGGCTGAACCGGCGAGAGCTAACTGGACGACACAGATGAGCTTCATGATTGAGAAACTCGTTGCCTCACGTAGTATGATTGATGTCTCCAAGCACAGGAGAGTAGAAGGAAGGGCAGTCAATCTGTATATATGTCGCTTCTTGCTAGGTTTCAACTTTCTGTTACCGATATGCTTTCAGTAAGCATTACGGGGGAAATTGCCTATTTCGCTATGTTTTCCGATAACTTTAAAAAATGAGCAAGTGTACTGACTGTACTTGGTATTTAGGATTTGAATAGCCCCCTACCCTGTCGATTGATTCTACCAGTAGTACCGTGGGTTCTCCTGCAAGTTGAAACCCTTTCTAATTAAACCATCTATTGGACATACTTCGTACAGATAGTATACTCGAGTATATTATACATTTTCAGGGGTGTGAACACTAACTATATGCTCTGCAATGCTGCTTTAACAATTTCTCCTATTATTTCGTACGGAGGTATACCTTCCTCTACGGAGGTACAGGCCCTGGTGGGCCTTAAGTTTAGGCTTACCGCTTTCTTTCTGCCTACACAATCCTCACCTTAAATCGTCAGTCTGCCCCCTCGTCACTTCATGAATTTCCTATACTAGACTAGATCTGTAAATATTAATTTTATCTTTAGATATTATCGTTAGATAGCCCGTGAGTGGTTACTGTATATAGATTTCAATTAGATAGCTCGTGCCTGTAGTGACTTCGGTGCACGGATCGGCCTTAACCTGTCATTAAAATCGCTTAATTTTAGTGAGGAATCGTGATTTTGCTAATTTCTTCAACTTCCAACTAAAGTATCATACTAGTAAGAGCAAATTTAGGAGTTCCTATTTGAAGTCAAGTACTATCATGTACAATTAGATCTCAAGAGATTCTATATAGTGTAATATAGTGTAATTTATGAAGACTAATACTTAACTATCAAACTAATCATATCAGGGATGACTTTTGGTGGTACTGTACTATCCCCATCCCCCTGAGTAAGTCAAAGTGGAGAATAATCCCCGCAAGGAAGGGCTTCTGCCCAATCTGGGGATTACGGAGAATCTGCCAGAAACTGGATCAAACTCAAGATCTCCACTTTGAAATAAACCAGGGGGAAGATACTGTAGTATTTGGGGTAAAGGCTTAGATTTACTTTAGTAAATCGGGTCACTGGTACACTAAATGATGATGTCATGGCGAAAGACTTCCAGGTTTTATTTGGCCCGGAAAGGCGGCAGATTTACATCGAAAAAAAGACTGCTTAGCTGCTTTGACGACAGAAGGGATCTTCACATTTCTCATAGGAACGCTGCTTAAACTTCGAGGAGCCCGTCTCTTATTTGAAGATCGCCTAATTTTGACAACTTACTTATGTTATTCTCATGGCATGCGCTCGCACCAGGGAGATATGCTGCCGATACATGCATAACTATTCATTTGAGCCATTTAGACCCCAACTCAATCTACCTGGGCCTTGGGATTGGGACACACACAGCTTTTGGAATGCTACCGCCCGTAAGCAAGCACCTGCTCCGTATATGCTGCTCAAGAGGTCACGCCTCTCTCGACTCATGGCGGGAAACTCGGCTAAGATTCCGGCTGGCCCCACAGCTTGATGATCGATTGTTTTTCCCTACTGTAGAAGGAAATTCTAGAGACCATGCAAGGTACCTACGGAAGTGGGTGGTAAGCTCCCGGTGTATGGTATTTATTTATTTATCCGCACAACAAATAGACGAGGACGAAGAAAATCAACAAGAGACCCCTTCTAGGACGTGATACGAGGAGATGTTCTGTGCTCTTCCACGTCTCGATTTTGGTGTGCGGATAATACCACCACCGTACACCGGGAGGTAAGTAGGGCTCGTTCAAACCCTGGTACCTGCTACCTTACACGTCCGTAGACTCGTTGGCGAGTTGGACTCTCGGATTATCTCAACGGGGACGCGCACGCTCCAGGATGAATAGAAATCAAACAACCTCCAGACTGTGTGTTATCGGCATGCTTGATATGAAGCGTTTTCCTCCTATATCTCCTGACCACAGGTCGCGACAGATTATTTGCGGGAGTAAGGGAATAGTTGCCCTATATGCCGATCTTTCCTCAACCAGGCAGGCACGTTGCAGGTACCCGGACAGGTCGTAACAGCCGTGCTGTTGCGTTTGCTAGAACGTTACACCGCGGCGCTGGTACAATAAAGGTGGGACAATGCTCATCAGAGAAGAGCCCGCCCCGGAAGAAACAAACAAAAGGGACAGGGCGGCGAATGATATATGCCCTAAGCCTTTGACATTACCTATAGTGACAGGCCCCGGAGAAAGGATGCACTATTATCACTGGAGCGCTCCCGCAGTATTCAAAGCCGAAAGCAGGCGAGGCGTGCTGACGAGCGATACTTTTGGCTAGATATCTGCTGGAGTCTAATGCCTTTAAGCGAGGGGAGCCATTGACTTAGTCTTTCCGCTGATACCGGTTTGCAACCAAGTCCTGCATTAAGGACTGGGATAGATATCACGAAAAAGCTAATGGTGCAGATGAGGCTGGACTTCGCAAGAGCTCATTGTACGATTCTTACTGACGACTTCTATCAAAGAGAAGGAGCTGCTAGGCAACTTCGTAAGGGTCCCTTGAGAGTGGATATCCGTGAGAAAAAAAAACGAGGATCAGAGCCACGGCCCTTTCCAATCAAGCGGTTGTAGGTTACTGGCAACCCTGAATGAGACGGGCAATTCCGCATGTGGTTACTTACTGGCTCCTGTATGTGTGACCTGAGCAGATTTCATTATGGTATCACAGCCGCGCGAGTATTAGAAATCTCAGCACCAGGAGAAAGCGCCATACAGCCAGGACGATGTGATGTCTCAGACTCCTTGTCCTGTTGGCCGACGTTTCGTATTTGTGATGGCAAGAAGCCATGCAAAAGGTATAGAACACGAGTCAATATATTAGAATGCATATACGATTTTCAGAGCAACGACGCGAAAGCAGAGCTGGTTAATCAGATCAAGGAGCTTCGGGCCAAGAATCAGGTGACTGAACAGATTCTCGACGCGCTGTCCGAGGATGAGAAAGGGGGTCGAATCCTCGAAGGACTCAAGATGGGACACACGCACGAGATTATTATAGAATGGCTAGGCCACTCCTTCTCTGTCGACTCTCAAAGCTATTTCTTCATATCATTGCTCTTCACTCTTGATGCTCACAGTTGCACAAGGTCAGAGGTTTGTCGTCTTCATATTATGGCCTGAATGTGAGCCGGAAAGGGCTCATTCTATATTCCGGCCTTCTGTCCCTCTCTATATTCCACATATGAACACCCTGACGATTAACATTCGATCCCCCAAACAGATCATATTCATTGCGAAAGGGAAAAAAGCTGATCTGTTATCAGCATTGACGCAAGCAGCTGTACATTGCAATTACGGTTGTACCTTATATTCAAATACATAGTTTCCAGATCCTACAGTTTCCACCCTGGAGCCTGCTAACACCACCTCAGCTGTGGCACATGGCGGAATTACAACTTCAAGCCTCACTATTCCAGCCTCCTTATCCAAACTCCAGGCACACTTTGCGAAACCCAATGGCGTCTCTAAAGAAGCCTCAGCGTGCGTTAATCCGCCCCCAATCAAAGGCTCGACCCTGATCTTCCTGTAGCCTGGCTCGACTGCCTTCAGACCCGCTACACTCTCCTGCAACCATTGTGCCACAGTGCCAAACGCATAGTGATTATGCGACATCTTCGCGTTGCCTTTGCCGTCATATCCTTCCCAGGTCTCCCAGAGGGTCGTTGCGTCCTTTTGGACAGGATACAGCCACGATGGCACTGTGTCTTGCATCAGGAGTTTGTATGCGATATCTGCCCTGCCGTGTTCGGCAAGTACAGGGAGCAGTAGCCCGGTACTCATGAAGCCAGTTTTCAGATGGTAGCCAGCTTGCGCTAGGAGTTCTACGAGGCGCTCTACAGCTGCTTGTTTCTGCTCTGGCTCAATAAGATCAAAGGAGAGGGCGCGGACGTAATCATCTTGGTAGTCTCCTGCGATGCGGGTACCGTGTCGTCGGACAAAAGCAGTACGCCACGCTTCACATGTTCTTTTCGAGACTGCGAGATAATGTTGTGCGTCCTCCTTTTGGCCAAGGATATTGGCGATATCAGAGAGCAGACGAGCTGAGTGGGCTAAGTAAGCGGTAGAAACAGCGGCGTTAGGGAACAAGAGGTCTTTGATTATTGTGGGGATCCCGCTTCCAGCCCGAAGCCATTCACCATAGCTGGAGCCAGTATCCAAGATGTACAGCTCGAGGTCGCCACATCCAGCACCGAGTTTGTTGAAGAGCCATCGTTTCCAGCTCATCTTCTCTCGTGCTCGACGTGCCAAGCTATTCACCCAACTCTTCATGCTCTCGTACTGTCGTAAGAGGACAACTTCGTCATTGTAGTGCCGATACAGAGCCCAAGGCACCATTGTAGAAGCATCACCCCATCCAGTTGATCCCGCGAACGTTCTGTTCATGAACGATAGATGGCCACTGAACTGTGATGCACCGCTGGGGATGTAAGATGGGATCGTACCGTCGGCAAGTTGCTCCGCAGCCAAGCAACGCATGTACCGACGCAGGAAAGTCTGACAGTCGAATAGCAAGGCCGCGGTAGAAGAAAATACTTGAATATCTCCAGTCCAACCTAATCGCTCTCTAGTCGGACAGTCAGTTGGTGTATCGTTGAAATTACTGCGGGCACCCCAAACAATGTTTTGGTAGAGCTTGTTAAGGCGGGCGTCTGAGCAGGTAAAGCCTCCTACGATTGGGATGTTGGAAGCCAGGACGACTCCTTGGACGTCAGAGGGACTAAGATCGTAGTCCAAGCCGTGAACTTCAGCGTAGCGGAATCCATGGATGGTGAACCAAGGCTGAAATTCAGCTGCTTGGTCTCCAAGGGTTACGACGTCCCGTTGTATGATATGTGGAACTATAGGAAGCTTCAAGTAATCGACATCAAGCTCTCCGTCGCTGGACAGGACTTCGCTATAGGTTATGGTGATTTTGGAACCCGCCCGGCCGCGCAGCTTGATTGCCATAATTCCGGCAAAGTTTTGACCGAAGTCGACCAGTTGTGCCCCTGACGGGGCGCGCAGTACGGCCTTAGGTGGCAAGCGCATCACTTCTTCGACGCGTTCGACTTCCTCTGCGATCAGCTTCTTCGTCAAAACTGGGACCTTTTCGGCAAGATTAGAAGACAGAGCATCGCACTTCCCTAGCCATTCGTCAGAGATTCGAAAGTCGGTATGTTCGCCCCATACAGGGTCTGATCGCACGATAGCACCCTTTAGCGATCTCCATGTCTCGTCTGTACCGAATGTAATAGTCTTTCCATCAACTGTATTCACCTCGAGCTGTAAAATTGTCGAAAGCCGATCTCCGTATCGACAGGGCCCTTCGGTGATGCCTATCTGCCCTCTGAAACGCCCATCCGCAATAACGACACTGATCACATTCTCGCCAGTCTTCAGATACTTTGTAATATCGTAAGTCTGGTATTCAGTGAACTGATCAAAAGGTGTCCAGCGTGGCACTAACGCCGTACCAGTCACATTGTTTTGATTAATGAAAAGCTTATACCATCCACAAGACGTTGCGTAGGCTCGCCCACGGACTGGTTCTCGTGCAAGCTGCAAGCTGCTTGACAGGTATATGACTTTATTATCTTTTGCCGAACTCCCGCTTGTCGTTATCGCGGGAGCGCTAATCCAGGACGCTTGCCAGTCCGATGGCAATAGCAGTCCTGTTTCGAACCATGCTTGCTCGGCTGTGTCCCAAATGTCGTCGCTAGGCTCATCGAATTGGTCCCATATACGGAGGCGCCAATAATATCGAGTGCGACTTATCACACTGTTTCCCGCATAGATAGCGGTAAGTGATGGATTTTTGATTGTAGCCGTCTTTCCGCTGGCCCAAATGATATTTTCAGTGTTGAAGGATGGACATGTGGAAACTTGAAGTTCGTAAGCAGACTGGGTGATATAAGCTATTCTTCGGTTTGGCGTGAATCTTCAGTAAATAACGCCGGTACACCGCCTTTTGGTGTGAACCCCACTAAATATTGATATACTATAATTATCAGAACTAGAAACCACTGAAGCTCTATAAATACTATACCGATTTGCCTCCAAACTACTTCTTTTTAAAGCTCTTAATCTATAGAGTATATATTAAGTCTGCTATAACGTCAATATTATAGCTCCTAATCTGCCAGCATAGAAAATATACTAAATCGATTAAGTACTACGTTCAGGAGAGAATCTTAACCTGCGCGCCTTAGTAAGAGAGTATAGAACAACATATAAGATAATTTACTAGTATAATCGTCGAATCTAATAAGATAAGGCTCTAAATCGACGCCAGAGAGGTCCTCAGCTAGTAATAACTAATAATATAGAGCTATATATCATAGCTCTATTAAAGAGAGATCCAGATCTATACTTAGATAAGATTACTACCTACCTTTACGAAGCTTACGATATCAATATATCGATTAATCAAGTCTCTAAAGCTCTTAAACGAATCAAATATACTAAGAAGGTACTCTTAGTATCTGCGGCCCAACGAAACAACGAATTAATCGCTACTTAGAGGCGTAAGATAGTATTCTAGAATTCTCACTACCTTTACTTTATCGATAAATCTACTTATAACGAATATACAGCAGAAAGAAGGAGAAGTTAGGCTCTAAGAGGAGCTCCAGCAGAGGTATCGAGGGTTCTAAAAAGGTCGATAAGGTAGTCAATATTACCGGCATACTCTATAAGGGGGTATCATTAGCCTTTAATCTTCTAAGGCTCTATCACTATAGAGATCTTTACTAAATAGCTTGAAAAGAGTATCTTACCGAAGTATATTAAGCTTAGAATCAGAGTTATTATTATAGATAACGCCTCTATCTATAGAGCTCCTAAAGTCGCTATCTTATGCGCTACCTTCGGTCTTCAGCTTAAATATCTCCTACTATATTACCCCTTTTTCAACCTAATTAAAGAGAGTTTCGCAGATCTAAAGGCGTAGATTAGAAGAAATTAGAGGTGGAAACAGTATACCTAGGAGGAGTTTAAAAGCTTCTTAATACTAGCTATACGTACAGTTAGAATTGGAGCTGAAGCTCAACGTAGAGTAAGGGCATATTTTCGCTATTATAGGTACTAAGGTCTTAAAGAAGAAGAAGAAGAAGAAGGCATGTAAATAGCTATAATTACTAGAAATTTGCTCTCTACTCCTCCTCCTCCTCCTCCTCCTCTTCTATAGTTTATTATACTTCTTGCTAATTATACTACTTCTTAAATGCCTTCAAATTCATCTTTATAACCTTTAAGACTCTAGCTTTTATTCCAAGCTCTATTCCCTCTCTAATCGTCATCTCTAATATTATAGCTATATCATACTCTTACTCTATAAATATCTTAATAGCGAAGTCGAATTACGAAGCTATAGAAGCTTTAAGGGGTAGTGAGAGCTTATAAAGAAACGTTTTCAGCGCAAATAATACCTCCTCAGAATTACTACTACTATATAATAGGCTCGACTCTTGCAGATCTGCTATCGATAGAAACTCACTCCTAGCTCTCTTCTATAGTCGATTTAAAGGTAATTAAGGTTCAGGTAGTCGATATTCATAGTCTAGAGGAGGTATATTAAGTTAAGGGTATATCGGAGGTTGAAAATAGCCCTATAAGCTAGGAGTATAAGGAGACTATACCGGAGGAGGTTAAGGAGGTTATATTATAGGGTACTAATATAGGAAGCTATTTAGAGGCTAATAAGGCGTCTGCAGAGAGTATTAAGCTCCTATTCGACGTTCCGGTAATAAAGATAAATTATAATAAGACTCTCTCTTCTTCTACTTCCTCCCTCTTCTCTCCTTTACTTCTTCTGCCTCTCGACGCCTAATAAGCTCTCTTAATAAGTCTCCTCTATGAAGTATAGAAGGCTCATTAATTGTAATAACTCCTTCTTTAATATCATAGCCCTAGCGAGTTAAATCAGCTCCTAAGAGGTAATAGTACTTATTATTATTTACCTAGTAAAAGCGAGTAGTTGAACTATAAGAGCTAACTTTATAAGCCTATAGTACTTAAATTAAGGTCAAGAGCTCCTTAAAGGTTCCTTTTTCAGCTTAATAGCTTAGTTTCTCCTCCTCTATTAACTATACTATCACTATACGAGGTTTCTTAGGCTTTAGCACCTCCTCTCTCTCCTCTCTCAGATCTCCATATATATACTTTAGAATAATAATAATTAGAGGCTTTACTAGTACTAGATCTTTCTATAGAGGTCGAACTATACTCTGAGGAGTTAAGACGATACTAAAGCAAATCTAGAGTCTGAGTATCTTCTCCTTACCTTTAGCTCCCTAGTTTGAAACTCATTTAATAATATAGTCGAAATCAGCTGAATTACTAATATCTACCTCAGTCGGATTACTATTAGCTCTATACGTAGCGTACTAGCAAGTATAATCTCTTCTTAGGCTGGAAATACCCCTTAAATTAATAGTATTATCTACTACCTCTCTAGTAGTCTCCTTAATCGATTAGTAGGTATGTCCCTCCTCTCTTGGCTTGTTTGAAACACTACTAATTATACTACTAATACGCTCGCTGTCTAGGTAGTATCGAATTTCCAACTCTATAACTTATATAATAATCTGCGGAGGCGAAGAAGAGAGTATAATCGATTCAGGTGGAGGTGGAGGCGTCGATTAGCTTACTATAGCTGGTGCTAGTACTATAGCTAGTACTGGTACTAGTACTAGTACTGTAGCTGGTACTATAGCTGGTACTATAGCTGCAACTGAGTCTATAGTAGGCTCAGTAGACTCAGTTGCAGTACTCTTAGTATTAATTTTCAGGGTTATTTTAGCTAGTTATATTAGCGCAGAAAGTAGTCGAGTACGTGATTTAGTCGATTTACGTCCTTTTGGAGCTTTTATACTAATCTTGGAAGCAGATTTAGGAGGTATAGCTACAGACTGAATATATACTCTATAGATCAAGAGCTTCAAAAAGAAGTAGTTTGGAGGCAAATCGGTATAGTATTTATAGAGCTTCAGTGGTTTCTAGTTCTGACAATTACAGCACATCAATATTTGGTGGGGTTCACACCAAAAGGCGGTGTACCGGCGTTATTTACTGAAGAATCACGCCAAACCGAAGAATCACTGTACTACAGCTGGGTTGCTGAGCTACCAGCTGCCAACTGAATTCCACGGGGAACGCATCGATCCCAAGCGGACGTGCGAGTCTGTTGGTCCGCAAACCGTAAGGTCGTGCAGTCATGACGGAAGGGCGTCAAGGGAAGAGCAAATGTGCGGACTGAGGAAGTAAATTGTCATAATTCCCAACATCGGGGTAAAGCTTCATATTTGTATCTATCGAGCTTGCATATTCTTTGCTATTGAATGTCGCTGCAGCTGCCCTACGTGTGCCCCCGCGATAACTTTTATAATAAGCTTCGACTCGGAATGTCCTTCTGACTGACGATTTCTCGCTCATCCTCCACGCTACTTATACGAGAGACGAGTACGAGCGCAACGTTATTCAATTACGGCCACGGCGCAAGGGCCTTCCGATCTGGGGGCGCATGGATGCAGGCACCTCACTCTGGTGGAGCTTACTGAGGCATCTCCAGCCGTGCCGAGCCCTGCTCGAAAGCGCCGAACATTCCGGATGTTCATCCCTCGGCGTGAGAAGCGACAGCAAGCTCAGCACGGAACGCAAAATTGCATTACTTTTGCAGCTCGCAAGCCTGGAGGCATAAAACATTGCAGACCTTCTCGGCATCTTTGGAGACGTGCTTTTGAACGAGGATAGATGCTAAGATGAGTTTGAATCTGGTGTAGTTGATGGATAAAGCGGGATGGATAGGAATCATCGGAGAAGTTATTGAGGTAGATATCAGTAAACATAACTTAGCATTCTATGACATGGGTGTTTTCCGTTCAGCATCGATCTTTGAGACCCGTCAAGTGGTGAGTGAAGGCCGGAACCCCATGCTATGCCATGTTATGCATGCACCGCCCTTTCCATCACTGTCACCACATCCCTGCGGCTGGCTGACTTGTAATCAAATGGTGACTGTTTCCATTTTAGTGAGAATTGAATGAATGATTGGTTGATTGATTGCTCAGGCACAACTGGTAATTCTACAAGATTTGACAGCCTAAAATTACAGGGAATAGTACGGAAACCACAGCTCATCATAGTTATACAGTTGGTACACACAAAATTATAGTAGTGTGCATTTAACATATACTAGAAGAAACTACACAAGAGTTACACAAAATCCTGAATCCTAAGCATCGCTGCGTTTAAACTGCGCAGGGTGTTTACGCCCATAACTCCGAGTCTTCCTGTCAAAATCACGGCGGACGAAAGGCCACACAAGGAAAGCAACAAGAGCTAGCAGAAGGTCGAGTAAAACGTTGTCCCGAGGACTTGGTCCGCGCATGTTATTCAAAATCAAGGCCGATTCCCAGTCTGACGTGATCGAGAAGTACCCTTTGTCGAGACCGTGGAGAATCTTTGCTGCAATAGTTGATGCGGATTGAGTTTTCGATTGTATCTTTTCGTCGCTAACGTTGCTGCCTTCCATGATTTTGGTGATTTCAGGTTTCGAAGCTTGCTCCGCAAGGAAGGAGTCGGTGATAAAAGTTCCGGGAAAGGCGCTATGAACTTGATACATGTCTTTGTCGCCATACAGTAGAATCTCTTGACGCAGAGTGTCGGCGAACGCACGAATTGCTGCTTTGGGCGGTGTGTATGCGATGTAGCCAGGAAGGCCAACGAAGGCAGCGGCAGAGGAGACAAAGACGACATGCCTGACTCGATTCTTATCTGGATTCTGAATCCATAATTTGAGACAGGCTTGTGTAATGAAGACAGCAGAATAATAATTGGACTCTAAACATGATTTGACTCCCTCGGGACTGAGATCCGCAAGGAAGCCGATCTGAGATGGGTTTGAGCCACCAGCAACGCAGAACACGATATCTGGTATTGCGCTGTACTGGCTCAACATCCTTTTAACCTGGAAATTTGTTACCCATGTCACCCAAAGACTCGAATTGATGCGCTCATTCGATAGCAGTAAGTAGACTCACGGCCAGGTGGTCACAAAGGTCGGTAGCAATCGCATCGATGGATTGAGTGCTTGATATTCGATGGGATGCTACTTCTACCTTCGCAACTTCTAATGTTTCTTGACCGCGGGCAAGCAGGAGAATATGGGCCCCTGAAGAGCTGTCAGAATTGCAGCAGTTCGAATTGAGTTTTCCAGGACTTGAACGAACGAACGAACCTCTTTTTGCAAGATCTATTGCCAAGCTCTTTCCAAGGCCACGTGAACCGCCCGCGATGACGACCCGCTCGACATGTATGTTAGCCTGACGCAAAGAACTGTCTATGATGTGGTATACCAGTTATACCAGCAACTGAGGCTGCACTTACCAAGTTTTCGCATTTGAATTTGGTCATCGTGGATGGATATTAAACGCGTAAGCCGTGGCACAGGAACAGAGCCAGCAGCAGAAGGGAACTTGCGAAGTGTATACGCACACAAGCAACGACGTGATATCAGGATTGAATGAGCTGATTTGGCAATGGTTTTTATGGCAAGTATGAGAAAGTTTGAGGCTAGGTAACGAATTGGTGCGTGAGCGAGTGGGTGGCCGCCAGTTGAAGAGAAGTCATCAGAAACCAAAACCCCGAAGATGCATTAATGGAATAAGTAGTTGGTTGGTATAATTTCTATTTCTAGACCCCGTCGTCGCTTGCAACGCTTGCGGAAACGAAGAGCAGACCAAACACCGAAAACCTTGTAGTGAACCTTAAAAAGAGTGTGAGAGTAGATACGATGTATAAGTAAGGCAGCAGAGTCGTCCAGAAAGAGCGGCTCATTTCAACACGGAAACCTAGGGAAAAGGGACCGGGCAGAGCGGCCGTGTACGTACAACCCATCGCATTCCATAGCTTAGGTAGTCAGTCAGCTGTAGAAAGTGCTGAGGAAGAGCTGATGCGACAACCCCTCAACACTAACACAGAAGTGTGTCTTGCTTATCATGCGTGAAATTCGATGGGACTACGTGTCTGTCTGGTAGACCTGGCGCCGTGGCAGCACTCGTTAATCGTTCTGCTTCTGGACTGAAATGACGACGAGACAACACAAAAGTGGCTATAGCAGGAATCGGAAGTGATAACGATGATTGCTTCCTCTCCCCTGTCCCCCGAGCTCCATCACCATCCAAAAATTCCAACAGCCTCTCAATGGAATGATGACTGAAGATGACCCATTTTTCAAAACAAATCGTTTACAACTCGGTCCAAGAAAAGAAAATTGCCACCACTGCCTGCTGCAGCCGTGATCAGACATCCCGCTGAGTTTAGGCCCAAGCTTCCTTTATGTTGAGTTCTTCGATGCTCTTTGTTCGGATCTCCGGAAACTTCTCGTTCAGATAAGTCCTACTATCAGTGATCTCGAGATTGTACTCCCCATTTTTGAGCCAGTGCCCAAATAAAGTAGTCATTCCTTGCAGCGTTCGTTGGCTTCGGGAGAAATTGATACACGGGGACATGACCAGGTAGCTCTGTAATCTGTGCAGCAGCTTCTCAATTGAGTCGTAAAACGTCAGGAATTTCGTTCCTAGAAACGTGATTGAATCTGTCAAAGTCAAAATCAAAATCAAAATCTTAGGAGATTCTTCAAGAATAGAATCTATCATACCTGTCACCTTCTTGTAGCAATCATCAGAATCTCACTCTAGGACTTTCGGTCGCCAACGATACTACTACTCTTGGTCCATTTTTCTAATCCCAAGCTAGTAACGACGAATTTTGACACATCTGCTGTGGTGGATCCGCTGGGGTGCCTGTTACTGGGATCGCAGCGACTTTGTGCTGGATATTCAACACCACGACGACAGGAGTGAGATAGCTCTTGACTTTGGGTATACCGAAGTAGTCTTCGAAGCAGCCATTTGGCCGCATTACACTCGAGATCGGTCTTCTTAAGCTCTTCGATAGCCTGTATTCAAAATCCAACGAGGGGATAGACAGCTGTATGCCTGTCAGGTTGTTAGTGAGGGTATCCTCGTTCAAAAGCTTTAGCCGATTAAAGGCTCATGGCGGAGACTACGGTGTGTATTTGGTAGTCGTCGAGGGTCTTCTTCGCGGATGCAAGATCTCCATAGTTTATTCCAACAACTTTTGTTCCCAGCTCGACCTCAAGGTCAAGGTTGTTCTACTTTGTTTTAGGGAAATATCTGGCGAGAAGCAACATACAAGAGGATAGGGATATTGTACTTTTCGGCCCAGGACGATGTATTCATACGTCGTCTGGTGTTTCAACGCTGCCACAAATGGCACGACCGACGCCTCTGGTGCCACTTGCAACAGCCACGTTCACCATCTTATTAACTGAAGGATGTTTTGAAAATAGTGAATGTGAAAGTGTTGAGAGTTGGGAATTGTCGGATTTTCAGATCGGTAGATAAGACAAGTCATAATGACCGACCAATTTTGTTGTTATATACACGATATCTAATGTAGCAGTATAAGTTCAGATGTCGCTAGTGCTTCTACTTGGCTCTGTGGATGCTCCCTGCCTGGTTACTACACTGGTGCCATTAATTCCGATGCAGGCAGGGTATGGATAGAACAATGGAGATGCAGATGCAGATCATCCGCGAGCGATAAGTAGAGATATATGCAAAGGTGGTCAGGACTCTGCTTGTGTTGTTCCCATCTACTGTAGGTAGAAGCTCTCATTCAATGAATGACATGCCAACCAGAATGGGATAGACCCCCCTTTCGAAATCCCATTTGCCCCAAGGACCAATTCTTTCCCCGATCAAGCCTTGAGTTTGAAGGGCAATATGGCACGACAGCTCGGATACTTGGGTAGGGAGCGTAGGGAGCAAGCAGGTATAGTTACCTCAAGACCCTCCACGTGTGCTTACATTGAACGTGGTACGGGATGTGCTGGAGCAGGCGCCCGGCATGCGGGCCATATGCACATCGCAGAACAGTTTCGTCTACTTCTACAAGGCGCCATACCTACGGGGG
>FJUW01000010.1:645751-750508 GCA_900074885.1 Rhynchosporium graminicola
GGGGTACGGACGATGATGCGAGGGGACCAAGCACATATAACCTCAACTGCACGTGAGAAAGAGAGCGTTGGAGGTCGAGCTGGGCGTCTTGAGCTTGATTTTCAGAGTTCAGGGGACGCGCTGTGTTTGGCTGCATCAAGCTTATACATGTAAGTATAAGTAGCAGCAGCATGCCAGCCGACGGACCTTTGAACTCTACAAGTACAAAGCCAGGCCTGCAGCGCGCACGATACGACATGAAAGACTGACTGACTGACTGACTGACTGACAGTGTGTGACATCTGCTGATGGCCGCTGATTGGAGTGAGTGACGGTACAGTATTCCCTGCACCTACAGCGAGCGCACCGTACAGCTGAGGTGTGCAAGGTGTGCAAGGTGTGCAAGGTGTGCATCTCGGGGTCCCCATTGGACGCTTCTCTTACCACCAAGATGCTTGTACTTAGTATGTGTTCCATGTTCCATGTTCCATGTTGCATGTAAGCGCTGAGCATCCAACCTATCCCGCATCCCATCACGAACTCTCCTTCATTGGCGGCTGCATCCCTTACCCTACATACATACATACATACATACATACTGTACATACCTATGTCGGCCCCTCAAGCAACCTGTTTATTGCATTGCATTCGGATTGAGCTGCTCGTCCATGTGAAGCTTCAACATCACGACAACGTCGAGAGCTGTCGATTGCGTCTAGCCCCGCGTGCGCTGCATTAATTAATTGTTCGCCCGCCCATCCACATCCTCTATCTAGACTTGGTTACTTATAATTGATTTGACCCCGAGTTCTCCGCCCATCATTCATTCAATCAGCACGATGTTCAGATTCCCCCGCATCATGATCTCCAGGCGCTGGAAGTGGCCGAAAGTCCTCATCGCCTTGTTCGCGTTAGAGCTCGCCGGCACCGTGGCTGCCCTGACTCTCTTCGGAATCGCCCAACCGGATCTCTTTCGCACCAGGCTCTGGCAGCTTGGTGCTGACAATGGATGGAATTCGAGTCCAAAGGCCCGATTATACGCATATGCGAACTACAGACCAGTACCCAGTGTACCATTCATCTGGTCGAAAACGTACGTGTTTTTTGGTTGCAAATTTCTTAGACTGGAGTTCTGTTTGATTCAAGCGCCGGGATTTGATATGTGGTAGTTGATTGTGGATGTGGACTGGACTAATGAAGTATAGAATCACCGATTTCAATGTAGCCATCTCGGTACTCTGCACTTTCATCCTACTCGTCAAAGGCGTCATGTTCGTGGTGCATCTCTGGTACCCGTTATTGAGCACCATTACCAATGCTATCATCGTTGCATTGTGGTGTGTGAGCATATACGGGCAAACGGGACCCGATAACTCGGATCCGAGACATCCCTCGAGTGTCGCATGGTACATCACCAAAAGTTGTGATGTGGCCAAGGCATCCGGCAATCATCACAATTGCGTATTGGCCAAATCAACGTTCGCTACCACTATTATCATGATGTACGTTTCTCAATTTCTTTTTTTGCAAACAATTTAAACAATAAGATGGAGACTAACACATCACAGGTTCATCTTCTTCCTCAACTTGCTCCTTGGAATCTGGTCCATGATCCCCTCGGCCATGGAACGCGCAGCCAACGACGTAGAAGTCGACGACATGCAAATGACCAAAGGCTCACCCGTGTCCGATAACGCCTCGAAGCCAGAGTGGGAGATGAAGAACGTTCCCAGACAACCTGCTGTGCCGTACACGCCGCGCACATTAGCTTTCAATACTTTGGATCGCCAGTTACCTCTCAGGTCGCAGGAGGGGCCTAGATGGGCTTGATCTTTTGTTTTGTTTTGTTCTGCGGTCATGATTAGCATGGTTCGTCGGGTTGGGTTGGGCTGGCCTGGGTTAAGGTCTAAGGAGTTGTTATTTGTTATTCGGAATCGATATACCCGCCTCGTCTCACTCAGGCCGTCGAAGGGAGAAGCCGCTCAAATGCCAAAGTCCATATTACGATACGCTACGCTACTCCACGACGATCAGACCATGATACCGGGTGCGACGGGATTTGAGAATCAGATAGACACAACTGAACATTGAAATCCATCTACCTATTCCTCCGGCAACCAGACGTCCCCCATAGCAGACAGGCAGGAGTTCTGTCTGCTCAACCACCTTGACTTAATATTTCCCAATGTCCTAGCTAGCGAGCCTGTTGATAGCCGGTGTGTCTCGGGTCTTGGATTTTTCTTTTCTTGTATATATATACCAGTCAATCAGTCTCATCTCATGATAGAGATATATATAAAAAAACCCCTAATCCAGACTCAAACAGCTCAAAAGGGAATATATATATATGCATATGTATTATGCCAAGTTTTGGATATCATTGTCTTTCAAATTAGCTTTCTGCGTGGTAGAAGAAAGGAGTGAGAGGTATACGCTCAAGTCGCAGCATGGATGGGATACTTTTTTCTTATGCCATGCCAGTCTAGCTTTAACAGAGAAACCCCAGTAACCAGAGTAGTTTTCGAGGCGTTTTACTCCCTCAACTGTGAATGAGAGGAAGCACTGCAGAAGATGAACAAAGCAGGTGATAATTCGATACCCACCGTACACTTAGCTCACTCATCCATTTGTCCTAGAAAAGCCACAAAGGAAATCTCACAATACATACCATCATACTCTACAGTCTTCACTTTGCTTCGCTCTTTCATGCAATACCCAAGCATATTATCAAATCACTCCACGACATGTGCAAGACTGGTAACCAACCTACTCACCCACGCACGCTCAAATCCCGTCAAAGAAGTCTAAAAATTCAACGCATAATATTCCGCACGCACTTTCTCTAAGTATCTAAGGGTCTCAATTCCACCCCATTCCTCAGGATCCCCCCAAAGCGCCATTCGTTCCACAGCTCGCGATCCACCATCGATCATCCCACAGACACGCCATCCATCCCAAGCAAGGGACAAGGCCCACGATATCATGCCTCGCTCGCTAGTCTGTGTTTCGAGATTCGGGGATTCGAGAAGGAAGAGAAATAAACGATTTTATTTGTGAGTTTTGTCTGTTTTGTGGTGGTGGTTCGCATGTTTGAAAGGCCTTGAAAGTGAGGGGTGCAGAAACATATGACAAGGTTGAAATTTTTGGATGCTGGTGTGGAAATATCGTCGTGTGTGCTGCTAGGAAGGATGTGTATCTGGTGCTATTTCTCTTGTTGAGATAGTGCTGAGAAGGGGGACGATTGTAGGGTGTTTTTTTGGAATTAGTAGGAATCTCGAAATATTCGTAGTGAACGTCGTATACGTCTAGGTGTATGCGTATACGTGTGTGTCTTTGAGATCGTGATGTATACTCCGCAAGGGAGAAACGAAATTCGAGATTCGAAATTTTTCGTTGAAAGATAGCGTTATCGCCGATTCGAAGGAGCAGCGTAATTCGAAATTCGAAATTCCTCGTTAAAAGTGAGATGGCACTGTCGCCGATTCGAAGGAGATTGTGAAGGACAAAGCCAGGTCGTAGACGAGAGTCATAAATCGTAGGCAATTGACACGCATGTCCAAGCCGGTTGAAAGTCTCACAATCCTTGACACCTCCACCAGATCTCAATGAGTTTCAGTCTCAATCGCAACGCATGTGCGCATTTCGAGTACACATCGCAACCCAATCCCACGGAGATCGCTCCCCAGCCTTCTTCTCGGGGACATCTGCAGTCGGACTGCGCTTCTGAAAGCCGTGTTTGCCATAACTCTGGTAGGGAATAGGTGTCTGTCGAGCGTCGTACTCGGGGTCGTGGCGGAGTTTTCGGTTGGGCATGTTCATGGCTTCTAGGCGCTTTTGGTCCAAGGCGTCGGCTTTAAGGATGATGCGGCGGGTGTGGAAATCGCTAGAGAAGATAGGAAGTCAGTTGGTTCTTCTTGATGAAAAATGGGCAAGGAGGGTTTGCGTGTGTAAATGGGATAGATAATGGACTTACGAAAGAGCCTTGCGGAGATCAGCTGTATTCCACTCTCCTTGATCATCACCAACAGGGCCACTATGCAACCACGCTCTCATGAGTCGGCGCTTTTCGCGCTTGAAATGATCTCTCTCAAAGAAGAAGATGAACTTGAGCTTGCAACCGAGACAGGTGAGATTCGCCTCTCTGGTTTTGTTCTCATTGAAAGCTTGCAGATCGTACAAGTCGCCATACTTGAAGAATATGCCGAATAAGTGAGTATTGCAGTGATTACATCTGTAGTACGTCACGTAGCTATAGAGTTATGTCAGTATAGTTTTCTGTGTAGTATAAAAAAGAAAGAGAGGAGAGGAGGAAAATGTAAGAGGGAAGGATTTACCGTTCATAACCTTCAGGACGACAGCCGATAACGGCATCGTTTGAAAATCTCTGCCATTGTCCTTCATGATCAGGATTCCGAGAGTCAGCCAAAGCTACAAGCTTTCTTGGATCGGTTCCAGGATCAAGCATGGCTTCCAAGGTCTCCTCGACTCGCCACAACAGTCCCTTATCTAGCCACTGTCTAAACGCAGTACCCTTGCTAGTGAGATCGATATTCTGAGCAAGAGCGATAGGCAAAGCACGAATCACGATGCCCCAAATGGCGCGGCAATGATCCATGTCAGTGTTATCCCAAGTGACACCATAAGTGCCTGCGAAGTGCGTATTGTGCATGTCTGTATCATCGTCCACACACTTGGGGCCTTGGTGCCAGGTTGGGAAGAAATCTAGATAGATTTGGTTCTCGCGTCCGAGGGGTCGATCGGTCTTGATGATGTCGAGGAGACGAAAGATCTCAGAGACGGAGAGGAGTTGACATTGGTAGATGCCGAGTACCTTGAGGTTTGTCATCTTGGGGATGAGAAGGGCTAGGAGTTGTGGAGTGAGAAAGTGGTTGCGGTGGATTTGGAGGTTTTGAAGGTTGTCAGCGAAGTTAGACATGGCGATGCCTGAGTTCAAATGTTAGTCTGTACTGGAGAATGGGGAATGCAGGTCTTACTCATTGTGTGCAAGTTCTGGACCTGCTCGTAGTAGGATGCAGGGCCGCTAGCTCGTCTGAACGGAGCGATCACAATGATTGAAGCAACAGAACCTTGATTCCATGAATCAGTTGGGGCGTTTGGTCCAAACCGATCTTTCTCGCAGTTGTGAAAATAACCGCCATGTTCAAGTGTACCGTTCATGTCCCAGAGATGCTAGCCATATAATCAGCAAACAGCAAAGCCGAGGGAAGTTCTGAGTACTTACGATTTTATAATCATAGATTGCTGTCACCTCTTGACAACTGGAATAGAACTTCCAAGCTGAGCTATGTTGCTTGAAAATTATCGAAAGTAGGGTACGAGCAACGATATCATTGCTGAACAGCTTCTTCAAGAGTGAAGATTTTTGCAAGATTTGAGGCAGTTTGAATCTCGGCGAAGAATTCTGTCCATCACCAACTGTATAATTGAAAGCAAAAGGTCCCTAATCTGAGATCAGTATTTAAGATAGGCTTCAGCTCGAGGCATCCTTACACAGGTGAGGAGTTTTTGTGGACATTCCTTCCATGGCCAGCCCTTCAGGTTCTTCTCTATCTCTTCCTTGATCTTCTTTAGCTCTTTATCGATCTTCTCTTTGCGCTTCTGCTCTGCTGTCTTCTTGACACGCGGAGAATACGTATCCCAGTGTTCTTCATCAGACTCGTCGAACTCTGTGTTGGCCGAGGAAGCACTTGGCTCTCGTGAGATGGCAGGGTCACTGAAAGATCGAGCAGCCTCGACTACTATTGTCTGGGCTTCGACTGCCGGGGTTTTTCTGCGTCTCGCCATCGTGTCTCAAGTTCTGATGAAAGGTAGGATTTGTAATGATGTGTCGTGAAGATGTAGTATTGTATTGCGAAAGAAGTATGTGGTGTTTGAAAAGAAGGATGTCGTCTGTTATCCAAAACGTCAGTTGTGTTAAGTAGAAAGAAGAAGACAAGAAGAAGAAAGAGGTGGGGAATAAATAGAGACCTCGCTAAACAAAGCGCGCTGATTTCGACTGCCCTCCACTTTGAGAAAGTGAATTCGAGGGACATGAGTGATAGAATTTGGTGACAGAAAGCTCGGATCAATAGTGAAAGTGTGAATGACTTGAGAAGTCGACTCTCTTGAAAGACAACTTGAAGGTACGAAATAATGTCCTATCTCCAGTATATGACCGTGAATCTGGTAAATTGAATAGAGGAGAGGCACAAGGACACTTGCCGCAATTCCAGCTGGATATGGAATAATTGAGAGTGCGAGGTTAGTTTGCATTGCGATGCAAGGAATTGACAAAGTTGAGAATGATTAGACTGCAATAGCAAGGCCTTGATATTGAATATCGATCATAGGAAGACGATTCCACTCAATTGGCTCATCCACAAGTTAAGAATGTGAGGATGAATTATTGAGACATCTGAAGCATCAAAAGAGTGAAGATCGCTAGATTAAAACTTGAGACAAACGTACCAGATATATGCAAGAGCAAATTTCGGATAATGTTATCCAAAAAGGGTGTGATGCAAAGAGGTGACTGAGGTAATATCAATTCGATGTTGAGGTAAGAGGTGTCGTTGTTCCAAGATATCCGTTGTTATGGAAAGAAAGCTTGAATACTTTATATGTGGGAATCTAGTGGGAAGCCTCAAATAGGGCCGTCAAAAGTAGCAGTGATAGGAAAGTGGAGACTGCCCAATGTGGACGAAAAATGCTTGAGGGTGAATTCGATGGGAGGCGCCTGCAAACGGATGCAGAGCTTCCTTATATTGAAACCTAAGACTTTCGAGAGCCAGGACTTTAATGCGAAATCTGGGCTCCTGTTGAGGTAGTGTAGAGGTGAGGGTAAATTCGGAAATTCTTGACTGCTAGTATGAGCGGATAATAAGTACCCAGCGGATAATCAGCAGTGCAAAAGGCTACCGAACTCGTAGCCGTAGTCGATGGATAAAAAATTGAGACTAGAAAGATCTTATCAAGAGAATTAAGGATGAGTAGACGTAGTTAATTCAGTAATCACTATCGGTATAATTTACATGATTGTAACACGCCACAGAATCTAGCTCCAGAATTTAAGCAATTCTCAAATCATAATTAAAAATGACATATATGAGACTCTAGAGCCTATGAAAGTTCGTGCGATCGAAGCCAGGAAAATTCATCTTTGGTGAATAAGACTTGGTCGCAATGCGATCCTAGTGTCACGAGAATGCCACAGGACATTGTCCGAAGTGACATTTCAAATTCACCAACCTTGTGATGACTTTTATTATAGTGATGACTTGAGTTATTGAGCTCACTACGAGGTTCTCAAATCGCTCCACCTGAGACGAGTTTGCTTAGCCACGGATTTATGTTAATGCTAGGACGGATTGACTCATTAAGCGTGCAGAATACACAAAAGCCACAGGGAGATTTATGTAAGGATTCGAAATTGAGGAAAATGTACTTAGGCATCCAGCCTAGTATGTGGCCGTTGCAAGCTACCTAGGTAGCTTAGGATAGATCGGATATTATGATCACGTGTATTGCGAGATTACGCTGTGGCTATCGAGCAGCGATTACAGTTACAAAGCTTACATACAAGGCCCGGAATCGGTGTATATAATAACAGTGTTGATCGCCTGGATATGGCGACTGGCTGAACTAACGGTGCATCACCAAGACAGACATTATAGACACGTGACTAGACGATAAGAAGGGAATTTCAGAAGTCCCGTCTCAAGCGAGAGGGAAAGCACATAGTAAACAAGGAAAGGAGTACATCTTGAAATAAAGAATACTGGAGAGTGTACCAATAAGATGGTGTTGCACGACTGACACAACTCCGAGCATAATGACAAGTAGGCTGCCTTCCTCTGCGGTCTGACCTGATAGAAATAAGCTCTCGATGATCAACTCGATGTCAGACTACGACATGTTTGACCGGGAAGGCGAAGAATAAGAGCATGTCAAGTAAAAGAAACTCTTTTGGAGATGCTTTGCCGGCCTTCGAAAGCCGTGCCTCGTCATGTTCGACCTAAAAAACCTGAACCTGGGAAATGTCAGGCTTGCATACCGCCACCACAAGGCCCGAGAAAGAAATCGAGGGTCTCAAGCCTGAGTCATGGTTCTGGTGTTCGTATTCTCAAGAGACTTTGCGAGTACCGAGTTCTGACACTAGACTCGGCTCGAGTCTGCGAATGAGCGATTGCAACCTTATCAGAGCGATGTAAGTATGACCTGACGATCTTGGTCGATTCTTCGAGACATCTGGTCTTCTGATCACTTCAGGCACATTTTCAGAAACCCTCTTGGGCAGGTTCCATCGGGGAGTGTGTGCCTGGAAAAGCATGTAGACTCATGGTCTACGCAGTACTCGGCACCACACCATCAGAAGAACTTCGCTCCCCTGGAGAGCCCTGGAAGGACTGCATAGTGTTGCGCCATCAGAAGATTCACGGTGACATAGCCAAGTCATGCACAGCCGATGTTATATATGAGAAGGCAGAGCCCGCGTATTGGCGATGCGCGCGTTGAGAAATTGAAGCATTTGCCCGTTACCCACGGGATCTGCGCATGCCTCACTCAACATTCTGCCTGGTGGTATGTCTTACGCCGTTGAAGGGCGTAAAAATAGCCTGCTCAAAACTATCCGAGCGATGAATGGGCTTGAGGTCTGGCCTTTTATGAGGAACCAAATTTATCAATTGAAATTTCGAAAGAGTGGAGCCGATGAAAGAGACTTCTGAAGTATGGCCGACCGCACAACTCCCTTCTCGTTTGATAACAACAGTTTCATGCCGAGCGGCCGGACGCTGGTTGGGTCGCTGGTTGAGATGAGAGGGGAGGAGAGGGGGAGGAGAGGATAGTAATTACAAAGTATGGCTCGCTCCGAATGAAGTTAATTCTAGGTTTAGCGTAGCTGCGTACTTGTAGTAGCCCTTGCATTCCCTTCAGTGGGTTTTGGCGTCGTGCTACTGGTCCGTAGTACTGTACAAATGGGCACTTCTAAACGCTCGCTGCCGGGACTTGCTGAACTTGTAAGGATGGCTGGCGCATTAGTGGACGCAGAAATTTGACAGGAAAGTCTGATCGAAAGTTCAAAACAGAAGGGCGGCTCGCCAGGGCCCAGGGGACGACGACGGAAGAGAGGCGGCGAGTTGGCGACGGCACCAAGAGATCAAGAGATCAAGAGATGAAGGAATCTTTCGTGGAAGTCTGAGCTGAGTCTCTCTGAAGGGCCTCTCTGGAGTCTGGAGGGGGATTCCGGATTCCAGATCTCAGGTTTGGTGCAACATCTTGTAAGACGGAGGGGGAGGTTGCAAGGGTTTCCGACCCCCGACATGTGAATATGACACGACACGACACAACACGACACGACGGCGGGTGTAGCAGATGAAAGATAGATGGGATGAGAGCACAGCACAGCGCAGCGTAGCCAAGCAGATGCGAGAAGGCCGCACATACATACTCTCTTACCTGAAACGAAACAGCTGAGCAGTCATGACTGGTACAGCATTATTAATGCAACTGACCTGACCTGACCTGCCAAGAGATATCGTGCAGCCATCTTCCGACAGTGTACTACTGTAGGGTGGGTATGATTATTGGCTACCTAAGGTACTCGTTGCAAGTCAGTGACTGGTGTCGTACTCGAGTACGGTATCGTGTTGCGAACAGCCCATGCTTTGCAGATTGCAAACTGTGCGGAAAACGAGTGGTCTAATCTGCTCGGTAAATACTTTTGCCAAGCGAATGCAAATTGCTCGGACAAGCAAATACGCTCTAGACTGTTATGATCTCCTAGAGAATCTGAAGATGCGTCGCTTGTATATCTTCGTGCATTTATAGACACAAGCGAACTGGGTAAGGGCTTTGCTCACAGACTGGGCGTTATGAACAAAGCTCAATTATTATGGAGGCGTCTACCCAGTACTTCTAATCTCCTGGTAGCTTCATTGGGGTTCGGGGGGGCCATCTCGGATTCTCTACTCCACTGCCGTTGCCGTAGGGGACGGCATCCGATCCATAGGTACTGGTACCCTAGAAAGGTGGGTTTGTTTGGCTTTTGTTTGGCTTTTGTTGGGTCAGCAATATTCTCAGTATTTGCTGACCAGCCAGCCAGCCAGCCAGCCAGCCAGCCGGCCATGGTCTCACGAGAAACTGGTCTGACAAGTTGACGAGATGACGGCCATAAATTTGCCTTTCGCCACTGCTGACAGCTTGATGAGAAAGAAGAGCATGCCAAGTTTTTAATTACTGCAGTACGAAGCAGAGGCTTGCTTGCTCTGAAAGTATAAAGTCAGAAGTGGGTAGGTTGGTAATAGAGTTGTGGGTGGGTTGGGTCTGTGCAGCTTTTGGTTACTACTGTACGGACTTTGCGGGCGGCCATGTGAACGGAGTGCCAGCCAGTATGCAAGCAACTACCAAGTACTTCGTACCTTCGTAGCCAGTCAAAGAACTCCAGGACTCCAATAGACGTCCGGGTCTACTGCCTTGGCTACTTTGTAAATACAAGAAGTACTTCGTAGACTTCTGAACAACAGGGTGGGTGCCGCATGATCAAGAAAGATGGTGGGCGATCTCTAAACTCCTGATGGCGTAGTAGACCTCTTGCTTGACGACGACATTAATGTAATGGTCTGAAAAGTATACTATCCTACTGGGCGGCGGGCAGCGACAATGACGAGGACGAGCAGGTAGACAATGTCATGCAACCGTGAATCCGTAACATGCCTCCGCAGTGCCAGGTTGGGTCCTTGAGATCTCCGGGACATTATTGTATTTCACATTTGTGCCTAGCTAGGTATTATCTCGGAACCAACCCCCTTCTCCTTCTACGGTAGTCTAGTCTGGTGTAGTCCGTTTGTGTGGAGAAGGGGTTTTAGATCGGAGGGACAGCAACCCGGTTGAAGTACCATCTTCTTCTTCTTCTTCTACCGTGCGGCGTGCGTGCGTGCGTGCATTGGTAGTTGTAGTTGGAGTTGTGGTTATACTTTGTAGTTGTGGCTGTCGGTATGCAAGTTGTCACGTTTGCCTTTATGATGTTGATCGAAACCTTTCTCGAGGCCTCGACTCAATGGATTTCGCTCTCGGAAGCATCTTTGCCATTACCAGAGGTACATTATTGTATGTAATATTGCTGGCTGCTGATCCGTTCCGTTCCATCTTTTTGATGCTCCTGGGCAATTTCATTTCCTCGAACTAGTTTTAGACTAACTTAATCCCGGCTTAGTGCCCCCGTAGCGCTCTTGCGGCCCCTGTCTGATGCAGGCCAGGGGTCCTTCTCATTACTTATTATTTCCTCTTTTCCCTACTTTCCCAACCTGCATCCTATTCCGATTACATCTTCTCGAAAGATCCCCAGAGCTTCATTCCAGCCGCGGTTCAATATCTTCGTCAACTTTTTCCCTTCCTATACTGTTTAATAACAAATACCCCTTTCTTCCTTCAACCACCTCCTCTCAACATCACATCATGTCTGCCGAAGCAAAGCCAGTCGAGGTCCTTCCTCAAACCGCAGAGACTCCAGTGGTTGAGGCTTCCAAGCTAGTTGAGACAGCTCCAGTCGTTGAGCCTACTGCCGCAGAGCCAATAAATACTACCGAGGCTCCAGTCGTCGCTGAGTCATCAAAGGAAGAGGTCACAGAGGTCTCTCCAGCCAAAGAGGAAGTCAAGCCGGTCGAGGAGGGTGTTCTTGGGTACAAGGGACCTGGTCTTCTTAAGTAAGTTAATATATCCCGATTTTTTTCAGGCTTTCTGCAGACGTTTGGCACTTTTGTAGTCTGATCGCGTTCTCCGGAAAGTCCTTCGTTGGGGAATGATTACGCGAGTCTATGACATGTCGTCTGTCAACTTCAAGCTCATTACTTTGTGCTATCAACTGTCCCTTCCTGCAAGCACAACTAACAACAACATTAGGAGTTTCATCTTCCAAAAGAAGTTTTTCTACTTCGGCGCGGAGCCTGTTGAGCATAGTAAGCTGGCAAGCTACCTCCGTGGTGAGAAGGCACAGGATACTGCCAACAAAAACGCTTCTTGGGCTGCACACACAGGCAAGGGTCTCTTGTTCTTCACAAAGAAGGCAAACGAAAAGGCAACCCCTGCTGGAATCATCAACCTGGTAAGCAAATTATTCAAAAATGATTTCAAAAGCATAATCTAACAGAAAGCGTCTTCAGTCCGATGTGTCCGACATCACCGAGGAAGGTACTACCGACTTCCACTTCACCCTAGCTGGACACAAGCACACCTTCCAGGCCTCCACACTTGGAGACCGAGACAACTGGGTAGCTGTTTTGAAGGGTAAGGTCGCTGAGGCTAAGGAGCTCGCACCAACCGTCGTTGAGACCGAGGAGTATAAGACTGCACACACTCATTTGACCAAGCCGGTTGTTGTGGCTGCCGCCACCACCCCAAAGAGATCGGTCGAAAAAGTCGAGCCCGTCAAGGAGCAGAAGAAGGAAGAAAAGGCTGAGGAGAAGAAAGAGGTCAAGGAAGAGAAGAAAGAGGAGAAGATTGCCCGTCAGAGCCGCAGCGCATCCCGCAAGCGCAACTCCATCTTCGGTGGGTTCGGTATCGGCAAGAAGGAGGAGAAGGTTGAAGACAAGAAGGAAGTCGTCCCAGCCACCACTGAGGCCATTCCAGTTGTCCCAGCTGATGAAGAGCCGGCTGTTGCCGTCTCAGAGCCAATTATTGCCCAAGATACTACCGAGCCAGCTTCAGCTGTCGAGGCTACCTATGCTGCCCCAGTTGAAGCCCGACCAACTGCTTCCAAGCGCAACAGCATCTTCGGTACCCTCAAGTCTCAATTCTCTCAAACAAAGGAGAAGAAGCCAGTGACGGAGACTGCACCAGCCGTCCCACCCAAGGAGACTGAGCCAGTCAGCGACAATGCTCCAGTGATCCCAGCGGTCGAGGAGAGCGAGCCTTTGGCTGCCTCAGTCGCTTCTCCAGCGACTGTTCCAGTTGAGGCTGTTGAGGCTCCAGTGACCAATGGAGAGACCAAGGCTGTCGATACTCCTGCCACCAAGGCCGAAAAGCGCAAGAGCTCCCTACCATGGTTGAACAAGAAGAAAGATGCTACCACCAGCGACGAGGAGACCGAGAAGCCAAAATCCCCATTCGCCAAGCTCCGTGACACTGTCAAGGGCAAGTCCTCCCCAAAGACCGAGAAGGTTGCTGAGAAGCCAACTGCCACCCAGGAAGTCGAGCCAACGACCACCCAGGCACCAGTTGTCGCTGAGCCAACCCCAGTTGTTCCCCAATCGACAACCCAGGTTTCCGCTTCCGCATAAGCACCTACCAATCACCAATACATGACCCAGATTCGTGTTATTTCTCCTTGATGGACGAATTCAATATCGTCGGGGAATGGATTTCCTTGAAATACCCCAAGATTGATTGATATCACTCTCATTTCTGCATTATTGTCGCCTTGTTTGTCTTTTGTCTGCTGCGTTGCATCTCTGCTGCGTATTGATACCCTATACCCAGGAACATTTGTCTTTTTTCTAATTCGCGAATCTGCCACTAGGGCAAAAAACTTCATTAATATCTAATTAAAGTCTCTTTTTGTTGTCACACAATTATTTGTTCCTCATGCTCTGTGACAAGTATGCGAGTGAGTTTGAGATTCCGGTCGGGTATTATCTCACGTTGACAATTAGCTCTCATCCCCAAATCCCCACAGAAGATGTTGCGTGCGAGATTGATCACATGTGCCATAGCTGGGTTATCTATTTGCCAAGATCTTTTCTCCTGTTGACAAATCACTTTATCTCTGAATCGTCTGACAGGGGAAGGAGGTTCAGACACCAAAGAAGCATCTTTATGAATATCAACCCTCCCGGACTTGTAACACTAGCAGCTAGCTCAATAACGAATCTGACTAATTACATAGGTACAGTCTATCTCTCTATCTGGCCGTTGCTATGAAAAGGCTCAAGTTCTCCTATGTTATCAAAATAGTTACATGATTTGTTCATGTTTCCGTCTTGGAGGATTTGGCTATTTCTCTGGAAACGAAGTGCTTAACCAACTAGCTCTAATGCAGAAGAGTCTAAATACAAGCCTGGTATCTCCTCTATGATGCTACCCAAGGCCATTCCATCAATGACACGCAAGAAAACCGAATGCTGGGACTAAAAGATCGTCTATAGAAGAGGGTTGTTTCTGTACTCTGGGACGACGACGGTGTTGCCCTTCTCGGCTGTCTCGGACTCCAGAGGGTTGGCATCTTCACGCTCGGCAAGGTACTTCTCGGCCTCGAGAGCGGCTATGCATCCAGATCCTAGAAGACGTTAGTCATATCTAACATGAAGAGGTTGAGGTTGAGGAAGGGAATGTACCAGCACTAGTGATAGCCTGTCTGTATCTCTTATCCTGTACATCACCAGCAGCGAACACACCCTCAATGTTCGTATAACTCGTGCCAGGCTTCGTGACAATATACCCCTCATCATCGGTCGTAATCTGACCCTTGAAGAGCGCCGTGGCAGGATCATGTCCGACCGCATAGAACAATCCATTCGCCTCGATCGTCTCCAACTTGCCGGTTTTACAGTCTTTGATAACCATATGGCTCATCAAGCCCCTATCGTCACCCTTGACCTCTGCACCCTCACTGTTGAACCGCACAGTAACCTTCTTATTCGCCAACAGTCGGTTTGCCATCGTCTTCGACGCACGCAAGACATCCTTCCTCACCAATACCGTAACATGCGATCCGTATTTCGTCAAGAACAAAGCTTCCTCGGCCGCAGAATCTCCACCACCGATAACGACCAACGGTTTGTTCCTGAAAATCGGCACTGCACCATCGCAGACCGCACAAGCAGAAATACCATTCTGCCAGTATTTCTCCTCTCCCTCCAACCCCAATCTGCGTGCCGAGGCACCTGTAGCAATGATAATCGCATCCGCAGTGTTTGGCTCCTGGTCCTCGGCGTATTCGTTCCAGTATCTGAATGGACGTTGTGAGAAGTCGACTTTGGCTACGGTTTCGGTGATGATCTCGGTGCCGAATTTCTCGGACTGCTTACGCATTGCGTCCATGAGTTCTGAGCCGCCGATTCCGTCGGGGAATCCGGGATAATTCTCGACGTCTGTTGTGGTGGTTAATTGGCCGCCGGCTGCGATGCCGTTTGCGAGGAATCCCTCATAGAGAACAGCTGTGCTGTGTTAGCAATGAAGGAAGCCCTCTGAAGATGGGGAATGTACGTTTCAACTCAGCTCTAGCAAGGTAGACAGCTGCTGTGTGGGCTGCAGGGCCGGAGCCAATAACTGTTCGATGTATCAGCGATTCGATTCTTACAACTAGATTTGTAGAGCATCTTCGTAGCCCATCAATCTCTACATTTCAGCGCGGGGTACTCACTAACAACCTTGCTATGCATCTTTCTCTCTGCGCTCCTGAATAGGAGACTCGCGCTATTAGTTTGTTGCACCGGTTTCTGCTGTACGCTTGCTGCTGCTACAACAGAGAATCCAGAAACGCCTGCTCGTAAGGTCCTTCTTGCGAAGAATGAGGAAAACAGCTTGACTGCTTTCTACGATAAACGAGGGGTATTCGTTGAGAGGCGAGTGCCTGTTGGTAGTACTTTTCGATGGGAGAGAGAGTTTGCGAGCAATGTTTTGTCCAAAGACAGGTAATGTTGAAATTGGTATTTGTACTGCGTAGAACTTGGGATTCTGGCCGTGTTGATTTCCAACGCGGTGATCAATTGCAGCCCCGCCAAAACTTATCGAGGCTCTAGACTGATGTTTGGAATCAGGGACTCTGTGCTTTGTCAGCCTTCGAGGAGCGGTGTCTGGCGGGCAAATACCGAGGCTCGTCAACGTTGTTTACTTCTTCGAGACTGTCATGACTTCCATTGGATGTCTGAATGGACGTACATAGGTGAACGAGACCTTGATGATGAATGCTAGCTTTTTATTGCTACGTATGATCAATCAATTGTACGTGCAGCACCAAGTTATCCGGCAACCTTTCAAAATTTGAGCAATCGTGTAGAAAGTACTGCGGATCCAAAAGCAGCTTGCGATCGAGGCCAGGCCATTCCGTATCCCGTAAAGCAATTATCCTTTGACTCGGAGTGCTGTCCTGATCAAGGCATCACTCTAGTAAGGTCATTAAGCGAGTTATAAGACTTCAAAGGGGATTTTTTTTGGGTAATGTCCTGTGATCTTTCTGTGACTTTGGAATCGGCTTACGGCTTGTTGTTGAATCATGCTTGTCAGTCGGAAACAAAATTGCGTGGCTTCAACACCACGCATCACAGAAGAGAGGGAGTGTCAAAAGTCTTAGCATAGCCCCATCTCTTTTACAAAGGGAATCCTTTGTCAGTTCCTAGGATCGTCAGGTCCATTTACAATCACTTCGCCTCCTTACGAGCTTACCCAACTCTCTTTTGCTATCAGTCGTTGCTTAGCAAAACAAGTGTTTAACGTCGAGTAAATTATCCTGAGAGTCCTGTTCCCAAGTCTAACCACAGCCGTTGGCTATTCATTACACCGTGTCAACCGCTACTACCCCCGAATCTTCCACCAATGCTACCGAATCCGCTCATGTCTCTCCTGAAGAATTTCCCAATACTCTTCAGGTTACCCTCAACAGTAGCCTTCGTATCTTCGCCTAGAGGAGATCCAATTTTATCACCAACAGCACTACCAGAACTAGGCGTACCCATCCTTTCCACGCCATCTCTCGCAGCACTAAAAAGCTTTTCGCCAAATCCAGCTGGATCGAATCGAGTCTGCAAATTTGGGATACCAGAAGCTGCTCCAAGAGCTGAAGCAGCACCGAGCCCTAGACCTCCACTACCGATACCACCAGCGTTCATGAGAGGTGTCAAGATGGGGCTCATGGCCACGAGATGCTCGTTACCATTTCTGTCTCTGTGCATGCCGAACATTTCGACTAGTGACGGCTGGTCTTGTTTTCTTATTCCCTTCAGCTCAAGGATTTTCCGAAAATTGGTGTCGGATCGGTCACCGATGTGAATCAGGTATGCTTTGACTAGTCCTTCTGGGGGTCGCACTTGAAGAGTCTTGAGTAGTGGATCTAGTCGTGCCATGCTTTGGTTTACACGTTTGACAAACCCGGCTTGAGCAGTGGTGGATGATGATGTGGCTGTTGTGGAGTGAGAGAGTAATGTGGTGAGACCTTTGGTTAATACGTATTTATCAAGCAGCATCTGTCGAGTGTTAGCGAATACCAACTGCTCAAACAGAAGAATCTTACCTGTTCAGCTCCAACTTCTGAAATAGGCCGACACTGAACAATATTCGCAATGTAAGTATTGGCTAGATGCTCTACAAGGTTATCGCAGAAAGCTCTAGCATATTGGGCTTTAGCAACCATTGGCAGTATCTCTTCTGCTTGACTGTTGACATGTCGTAAGAGTTCTGCCACGAAAGAGCTCTGGTCGCCGACACTCTCCATTTTACTCCAATTTGTATTCCTCATCTCTCGCCATGACGACTCGCAGCTGATCTCCACTCTGTGCACCAGGGCTAGGACAGCAGCACTTGCGACGCCCATAAAAGTGTCACACTGCGAAGAAAGATCGACTTTGGGCGCCAGATCACTGTCTATGCGTTTCTTTAGGTTGTCTTCCAGTTGCTGTGTGTTTGCGTGCCAGTAGTCCGCTGTATTCAAGACTAAAATTGTATTTTCAAGTGTCGCGCCACCAGGGGCTTGCAGAAAATAGAGAAGCACTTGTTGTGCATACTCGTCCAGGTACTTGGCAAGTGTCTTCGACAGGTCAAGTAGACGCTCTCCAGTCGATAACTTTGCACATTGTGCAAGAGTTGTTTTATAGAAATGAAATAGCTCGATCGAAGACGGTATGACGGCTTGCGATGAGAATTCTTCATCGGGTGGTAATAATGGTTGATTACGATATTTCGGTATCATTGTCGCCAGCTGCTTGTCCTGGGAGTCCACCCAGAGACTGAGATATGGCTCGAAGGCCTCGGAGATAGACCGATCGAAGGTTTGTGGCTTCTCTTCCACGGAGCTGAGTGTGTCGATACTAGCTCTGGGCTCACTAGCAAACCTCTTTTCCAAACTGTGTTCAAAGTCCATGGTTTCTTGCAGACAGCTCAACAGGAGATTGACATCAATCTTTCCACCGTCCAGTCGCCGCATACTCCTCTCCAAGATACCTTTGAAGTCGTCCCTTGTGCCCTCGCAGAATGTATTCGCCAAAACTTCGTTGACCCTCCAGTGTAGGGGAAATATCCCAGCATGCTCATCCTCATATGTCTTCAGCATCCGTCGGAACCAGCTATATCTCCTCCCAATATTGTCCAGACTTCCCGCCTCGTCATTTCCTCTGAAGACCTGCCGGTACTCCCTCAACTGTGTATTGACATACCATGTCACCAACCTAGCCCTGGCATTCTCGCCCAGGGCATCCATAACCAGACATGCCTCACCCAAAACGCTCTTCTTAGCTGCCACTTCTCCCTTCGCGAACGAGATCTCAAAATCTTCGCAGACCTGTTCTAGCAGTTCCCTCTGCAAGTCCGCTACATTCCTGCTCAAATTCGCAATCTGATCAATACTTCTGTAGCTATTGAAATGCCGCATGAGCTGGAGCACAGCTTGGAGCAAGCTCGCACACTCCTTATATTGCCTCGACTTTGCCAGTCCTCGCAACTGCTCATAGGCCGTCGTGAGCATCTGCAACCGCTTCAGAGCTGTCATGGACAGAGTGAGGTTCCGTTTCGTGCCATCTAGCCGTTTGATATCCGCCGTCATGGACGTAATTGTTTGCTCCGTCTCTATTGCCCGGGTGCGGACAGATTCGATTTTACTGAACAGCTCCGCCAGCTCTTCCTTTGCAGATTGCATGCGCAATAAGCTCGACTCGTCGCTCTGTGCCTGGGCGGCCTCAAGGGTGGATATCGAGGTTGAGAGGTCATCTTGGTGTTTCCGCAGAGCTGCCGCTGTCCCACCTATCGCGCTGAGGGTTGAGGGGTGAGAGAATATGGTATTCAGGTGCTCAATTGGATCATAGTCAACTGCGGAAATCAGTTGGAGTTTCGGTCAAGCTGAAAGGGCGACAAGTTCTTGTAATTCAAGCTTACCGGCATCTAAGGAAGACGGCGCTTTTGACGCGCCGTTCATGCTGTAAGTTTATCTTACGGGATGGAGAATGGGCTAGATGGGTTTCTGCAAAACACATCACCGGCGATCACGAAGATTAAGCATGGCCGAGTCGTGGTCTTGTATTGACGTTGTCGTTCGTGTTCATACGATGCGCATAAAGTTGCATAAATCCAGAAGCTATCGATAAGAACTGGCCGTTTTGAGACGCGAGTCAACTATGCCTTTGAGGCTAATTAATTCATGCCCGGTGAAATAAGAAGATCGAGCAAAGTTTGGATTCATAAATTCTTTAGAAGGATTTACATGTAGTGATAATATAAGTTCATGAAATGGTCTGAGCGCTTTACTTCAGCTGTTTTGTATAGTTGCAGAGTTGCTGCTGGGCCTGCAACATTACGAAACTATTGTTGGACTTTTTTTTCACTTCACCGGACACGACTTACCTTGTGTCGGGCTCCCTGAATTTGATTCGGAATGATGTGGCATTCATGATAAAGTTTATGATGATGGCGAACATATATTTTCTAATTATGTAGAACAATCAAACATACATTCTACCCTTCTTGACCGGCGAGGTCTCCTCCATCCTGGCGAACGCCAGTCGCCCGATTTGAGACTTGCCATTTTCCATATCACTCACATCTCCCAGTCTTACTTTCATCTCTTTCACCATCTTGGCTTTGTCCATACCATCCATATTGACTCCAGCATCAGGCATACGTATAAATGGACTTTCCTTCGCCAGACTCGATACAAAGCCCAAATAATCCGGAACAATCGTTTTCCTTGAGTAATAAACACCTACAAGAGCAGCTAACAACATTACTGAATTAGAGAAAAGAAAAATGATAAGCCAAGGGAAGAAAGCGAAGTAGACTTGAGACTCGTTGATCTGATCTGCTGACACTGTGAAGGCTGCTGTTTGATTTTGGATCATGGCCGTAAGGTCGATCGTGCTTGCTGGCAAGAAACTTGCAGCATTGCCGCCAACCAAATTATTCTCGATACCCTTAAACGAAGCTCCTGTGATGTATGGCGTCGAATTCCACATGCTGGCATGTATATACGCGTTCAGCATTTGGCCCAAGCGATCCCCAAAGTCCTTCAGGGACACGTCCTGAAGCCGACTTCGACCGTCGCTGCTCAGAGAATTGGATCCAGAAATAATGTTCGTTTGAGAAAATGGGTCGTAAAGATAATTTTGAAACTGGTTAACGGCTCCGAAATTCGGAGTGGAATTAGGCAAAAGAGCGGAGAGTCCTAGTGCAACTCGAGGAAAGCTGAGATATGTTATTTGTGGCGGAGCGCGAGGCCGAAGAGATGGACGCTGGGCAGTAACCTCGCAGTTTTGAGAGCCAGACTTTCTGACGCAGAAAATCGATGATTCAACGTAGACTTGTGACGGCTCACACAACACAGATGTGGCGGTTTCGAACCCAGCCCACTCTTGGAAGGCAATTATTCCTGGTGGGAATGATACGCTGGCAAATTCTTCGGGTAGGCAATCGGGGCAGTGCTGAGGGTAAAGGTACATTGAATTTTCGGTCTTTCCAAACGCAATTAGGTCCTCTCCTTTGTAGCCAATAGTCCATGAAGTATGGTCAGAAGCATTTTCAAAGCTGAAGAATGGACCGTCAGTGGAGATAAGATCATTCTTGATGAGTTCCTTCGTTGGCGTCTCTAAGATTGGTAAGATGCTCATGTTCGAGCAAGATAATTCAATGTATGAAGATTCCACAGTTACGGTCGTGTTGCCAAACTCCAGTCCAGCAATTGGCATTCCAAAAAGAGAGGAGTAGGCGAGTGAGCCATTGGCCCCTGAAACCTGAATCCATCCATCATCGTCTTTGGGAGCATTTAGTGACAGACTAGAGAAGAATGGAATCTTCACATTGCCCCAGATGTCCATACTACTCCTTTTCACGGAAGGTGGCGCCAGTAAAGATGATCCAAAGAGAACAGTGAAGCCCGGATACCACTGATTCTGGAATGGACCTGCCGGAGCTGAGTAACTTTGTTGTCTGGAATTGAAGTAAGTAACGTTGGCTTTCGATGTTGTATACTTCTCGGGCGTGTATAAGATGTGTAATACAGCCTGCCCACCAATAGGCGAAAGTGACCAGACCAGGAGGAGTCCGAGGCCGATAAGATTGAAGGATCGAAGTTGAACCTGAGTCGCAAAAGTACTTGCAACGGTTCTACTTCCCATGAGCTGCTCTAAAACTCCCAGAGTCGTTCCCTGCTCAAGCTTATAAGTGGCATATTTGACAGCCGCTCTGCCTGCGATGGCAGCAAAAGATATTGGGAATAGTGTGGCAGCCTTGATAATGCAATCAGTATAATTCTATTTCTCTTTGGGCAGGATTGAGTCGAGAGCCTACCCCTTTAATAGACTGCTGAAGGATATCAAGTTCGCGGTCTTCCACCACTTTGCCGTTGACAGCAATAACCGCAGCACCGAGTATGAAGAAAGGCAAGGGGATCAGAACCATGATAAAATCAACTGTAGACTCCCACCACCTATATTCACCTAATCCTCTGTACAGTTTTTGCGGTCTCAATGGCCATGGCTTCATTTCCGACAGACTTTGCGGTGAAAGTTTGTCCGAATATGGCGAGTATTTCTCACAGCCAGCATAATGATCATCGAACAATGATATTGTCCTCGAAGACAGTGGTGAAATTGGAGAAAGAATTTCGGGAGCTGAGAAATTGGTTTCCAGCCTCCTCTGGTCATGAGATGCCATATTGGGATACAACGAAAGTTGGCAGATCTACACAAAAGACGATATAGATTCTTCAACGGCCATGACTTCTGGAGACCTGGTCCTGGACGAGAACGAAGACAACTAGGCAATCTAGGGGCAAGGGGCAGACTGAAACTCCGTTGATGGCGCACAATTGTTTGATCTGGTGCCATGGGATATGAGGCGCAGGGGATACAATACCTTTCAAGTCAACTCAGCCGCGATGCGCCATCTGTTGCAGATTTCAAAAATTCACGATCATGCCACGCTACTAAGCAGTTTGAGTGCAGAAAAGTCTGATCGAAGCAAAGAAGCTCCAGCAGCCCAAAATAACTGAAAATGAAAATGAAAATGAAATCGAAAATCATGAAATAAAAATCAATGGAGGTAGGCAAGTGTTCTGCAACTTCTCTTGTAATGTCTGGAGATCTTACATTCTTGATGCACGGACTAACGTGTGAAGTAATATGAAACGCGAACTACGATGCAGCTGCCATCATAACTTCCTTCTTCCCTCCCCTGACATTTGCAGCAATCATCCGCTCATGCTCCCCGCAGCGGGAGAAGGGATCTGATGATATGCATGGTTTCGAAAAGCTGTCAAAGCTTAAGATTGGATGACAGGCTGTATTGACTGCGAATACCAGCAATCAGTCAAAGCAAGGGCAGAAGTGCAAGGCTTTCTGCTGGTGGCCTGTGTGCGATCCAACATGTGGGCAATTGTCTCATTTCGAGTTCGAGTGGAGGAATCGTTTCCTGTGATCTTCGCGTCGTGCTTAGTGAGGTGTAACCGTGTAAGTTTGACTGATCTTGAAGCAAGGACAAGAGGGATGAGGAGGAGGTCAGCAGTAAGTTGCGGGCACGGACGAGGATCAGGCGAGCATCGCTTGTTAAGCCCAACATCACGATTCCATTTATATTACTTGATACTCGATATGATCGACTTTTAGATTGAACCTTTCTCCGTTAACACGAAACAATTTCTCAATTTCCTCGACGACAGGCTTGGGGCATTTCAAGGCGCTCGCCCTTCCTACCTTAGCTTTTATATCTCCTAGTTGAAGTTTTCATTGTTGACTCTCGATGTCGACGCTGGCTGAAATCGATGTCCGACGAAGGGCTACAGCGACTTTTCGTATATATAAGTGTCCTCTAATTTAGGTCACGATTGTGCTTGATAATTTCACAGCTTATTTATCCATCCTCAAAAGCAAATTTCCTGTAATAAAATAATATTCCGGGACTTTGTATGTTGGCCGTGTAAATGTCCCGTGGTGGTTTTATGACACTGTATTGATAAAGAGTCATTCGAATCGTAGAAGAAGCTCACTTCGGTGTTCTGATTATACACATTCGAGCTTGAGGTAGCCTCCAAAAAACTCATGGCGGGAAGGATTGTAGCACTAGTTGGGCCATTGCTTTGATATGTGAATGTGCCGGATCGATTTGCTGACGCATCAGCCGCGCATGTTTAAGAAAATCTGAGACTAAGCCTTTTCGGAAGTAACGTAGGCCCCTCCAACATATTTCAACGATAACCACTACCAATTTTCAAATACCCAATTAACCTCATACAAGAGGTATATCGAAGAGACAAGTAGTTATCTCTAGCGAATAAACTACCTATTGACGTTGCTGCACAGCTGCGCCAACTATAGGCTGAGAAGGAGCGACTCTCTGATACCTGGTTTAAAAGGATTTTGCTTGCAAATCATGCAGCGGGATTGAAGACAGTGGCATGACCGTCAGCGTAGTGCTCTCATGGAAGCGATGCTCACGCAAAGCTAGAGAAACCATGCACCAAGAGATTGATACGTCAAGGAAAGCAGGTACTTTGAGCACGCCATCAAAACCGAGAGAGATGAAACATTATCTTTTGTATTTGAATGCATGTCTGAGCGAGAGACCAAGACTGCATTCCGTTGTTAGGACCCCTCTCGTGAGAATTCTGCCAGAACGCTCTTGTGCATGAGAGGGAAATTCCTGCTTACGGGCGAGGCAGTGAATCTTAGGATAAATTTGTGAGAGATGGGTCGCTGACCAATAAACTTCTTTCGACGACCGCTGGGGTTGATGGATAGTGTCGAGATGCGACAGAAGTCTGTACAGAGAAGAATATGTGATCTGGCGGCCCAAGAGATAGTTTGAGTACAGCCGGGAGAAGCTGAAATGTCTCGGTATGGCTTCTATTCTATCTTTATAACCCTCTGCTTACAAGAGTCTAAAAATATACAGTCATAACTTTGGCTTGGGAGCGAAATATGCCCTAGCAGACCTAAGTCGCGTATTTTGTCTCGCAGATAAAAGTAATATTTTCTAACCTATACCAGATCTCGCCCAAGCAGTTTATACAAATATCATGCTCATGTTATCCTCTGATTATGAATGTGTCTTCACAGTCTGAGGGCCGAGAAAGTCCCTACAGTGTACCTTTTCGATGAGGTTTGTGAACCTGATGACGAAACTAAAAGTGGAGAGAGGATATCACAAGGAGTTAATGAAGCTTCTAAAGGGTCCTGGTATGCTCCAGGATACCGAAGTCTGCTCTACCAGGACTTTCTAACTAAGCTCGGCTTGCCTAGCGAGGAGGCCAATTTTAGACATTCAATGACATCGAATCCTGCAAAACATTCTAAATTCTTGATATTTTTCGTGTACATGTCCTGTGGAGCCTTCATGAATTCGGAGCTCGTCCGAGTCCATGTTCTGGGATGTTTTCGATGAAATTGAATCCGATTAGTATGATGAATCATACACCGAACTCTAGCTTCGCAGGAGATGAATCTGCCTGCTTTCGCATTCTGGCCTGCTGTACTTCGTCGTGCTTGGGTGCGTTTCAAGAGGGGTTTAAGCGAAAATAAACAGTCGACAGAATCATGTGTAGAATACCCGCATTATCCGAATGGGTTCATACAAAGTCTACACACCTTTACCATATCCTTTTCCTCCCGCTTTAACATCGAATGCGACAGCCTCCTCCAATCCACAAGACTCAAACAATTTTCTCACTCCAATACCATTCCCACTTGCATCCCCATCATCCCTCAATCTCCTAAACACATCTTCCACCGCTTGATAGACCCCCTCAAGAGCCTGAGTGGGTGTGATCATGAGTCTATAACCCGCGTCTTTCGCCTGCTTGACTCTTAAAACAGGACTCACGCCACCAGGTACACAATTATACAAACACGGCAGTTCTCCCATATCGCTACAAAATCTCCTGGCTTCTTCCACGCTCGTCACACCTTCTAGGAACGCTACATCAGCACCTGCTTCAACCGCAGCTTTCAAGCGAGACAGTGCGACATCGTAGCCCGAGGAGGCGAGTGCGTCTGTTCGGGCGATGATAACGATATCGCGTCCTAGCTGAGCACGCATATTTGCTGCGGCGGTAATCCGCGAGACGAAGGTAGTTTCGTCGACCAATTCTTTATTTTTAAGATGGCCGCAGCGTTTGTTGGTGACTTGATCCTCGAGATGTAACGCTGCGACGCCAGCAGATATATAAGCGGCCGTGGTACGGCCGACCATCAAAGGACCTACATTTGTGAATCTCGCTGTCTCAAGACTCTACAAGTAGTAGGCACGTACCTCCATACCCAGTATCAGCGTCTGCTATCAATGGGATAGATGGATCGATACTGGCGATCATGGCAGCGTTGTCACGCATGTCGTTCATAGTCGCCACACCGAGATCTGCAATACCGAGTTTTGACATCGTGGTTCCTGCTCCTGTCTTCATCCCTTCAGTAGGAGCTTTTCAAGACTTCACAAACGATAGAGTCGTACCATGTATAGATTCTTGAATCCAGCATCGAGAGCTAGACGAGCAGTGAAGCCATCGTAAACCCCCGGACAGACGATGATCTCATTTTTGTTCCGCAGCTGCGAACGCAGCTTGGAAGCTGTACTTTCGGGAGTTGTTGAGTTCCCCATGATCTGTCATTTGACTGTTACTAGAACTTTCCAAAGGGTGCTGAATTTTATATGATTTGGAGCATTTTCTTTGCTTGAGGTATGACGAGGGTGTGGATAATGAACGGAAATCGTGAGCGCGTATTGCGGGGATTTTTATGCTAGATCCGGCAGTTGCAATTGGAAAGAGTGGACTTTCCATCGGGAGGAAAACTTCGCACCTTTTATCTTCAGCTGTTTTCAATCGGTCTTATGGAGCAGAAAGCATAAATCGAGATTATTTTTACATATCAAATAGCTATCAGTAGATACTGTAACATATTTGGGGAAAAGGTCAGAGCTTCATACATGAATTTGCCTTATGGGGCCCACCTAGCTTGTCTCTGCTGAAGCCAGCCAAGTGAAATGTTGGAGGTCACTTAGGAAACTCCTGTAAGTGTCTCATGAAGCTTTTATACGTACGACCCATGTTTTCATGAAAGATTAGTCTTGCTTTACCGAAGACAATTTTCACCTAGTCTCAAGCCTCCAAATAACACCTGGCGAAGAAAACTTTGATCTGTTAATGTTCGTGGGAATTTTATTTCTACCAGTCTTCTCATCATTCCTTTTAGCAGGCTTATAAGCCATAGCGGGCAGTTGTTTCTCCGTACCAGATGCATTTCCCTCCTACCAGCTCTAATGCAAACCCCAACTTTCAATGCTGCCTTTTGATATTTTCCATGGACCGAGGTACAAATACAAACATTATTATGGTGGTTAGAAGGTCTAGCCTCCATGTAAGGCTTTGAAGCCTGCGCCAATAAGGCTCCGAGGTCCTGGAGGAGCATCTGCTGTGCCCGTCCAATAAAACAGCCCCTGTACTTGTCAACAATTTGAACCTAGGAATGACGAGATTTACCAACTCCGAGCCCTTTTTCTAAACAGAAACCCGCTTTTATCTTCACTGTCTCGGGATTATCGTAGGAAACAAATCCTCCATCAGCACCAGTAGAAAAGGCCGCTACGACTCGTGTGTTGACAATCTCTTCGGCATTGTTTCTTGGCAGTTGTTTATATTCGAAAGTTCCCTCTTCTCCCCCGCAACCGTTAAATGCATGACCAGGAGCACTCGCGCCTAGGAACGATCTACCGTATACTGGTACACCAAGGAGGATTTTGCTTGCTGGAAATCCGGTGGATATGACATAGTCTACAGCAGCGGATCCTGATGGTTCGCCTGGATTTCCTGGATGGAGCTGAGCATGATGTCCAGCGGTGGTTGACCACGAGCCTGCAAAATCATAGGCCATAAGATTGATCAGGTCCAAGTAGTCTTGCGCTCTGTTAAGATCGATGTGCTGCAGGGCCCACTGCCCGGCTGGCAAAGCTGCCGTCAGGATATACCGATGATTGGGAAGATGAAGGCGAATTGCGGCAAGCAATGCAAGGAAGTCTGCTCCCTGCTGAGCATCTGAGGGATGCTCCCAGTCAACTTGCACAAAATCAGTAAAGACCGAACCACATTTTCTAAGACCTTACTGTCGATACCGTCAAATCCGGATGCATCAATCAAGCCTTTTGCAGACCTTCCAAAGTTGTCTCTAGATGCAGCACTTGAGGCCACGGATGCAAAATGCTGACTTGCGGCTCCACCACCAATAGACAAGATCAACTTGAGATAGCTGTGCTGTTCCTTCAACCTCATGAATGATCCTAAGCATCCGGTAGCTCCATCCACAGGCATTTGCGCATCTGCCCATTCATCACTCAACTAGTCAGGTGGTTAGTTTGGAAAAGATGCCTTGCAGGAGAACGTACGAATATGCCTCCATCAGCAGAGAGATGAGCAAATGCGTAGAAAACATGGCTGATGCAGTTGTAGTTCAATGTCGCTGGTGTTTCCCCCCGGTAGCATCGGTAGTTGGGATAGTATACCGCATTTTTCCTAGTCAGACTTGCCAAACTCGCGTCTAGTGACGGTCGAGAAGGCCTTCGAGGTGTGTTGAGTTGAGACCTGGAAGCATAGGGGATAGGTGGGGGAACTGGTCCAAAGAAATTTGCCATTCTTCGGGGTAGGAGAGGAGGTATCTGTCTGTCCTGACTAGTTGATGTACCAAATTTGAATTGATGCTCGAGCCGAGAAAAGGAGCATCGGAATGTGTATTCGCATATTATGTTTGTTGACTTCCAAAAACAGTATGTTGGTGGAAACGCAATTCGCCAGCTGTTTGGTAAGGTGAGGAGACCTGGGAGTGCAAATGACTAGATGCAGTGTCTAGGTACACCACTCATAGGCAAAAGTTGTAGGAAGACAGGAGAAAGACGGAGAGACACAAATGGGAATCTGCCGGTATGTGAAGCGGGCAAACTCCAAAACCTAGTCAGTCACCAGCGTCCCGAGCCATCACCTAGTAGCCCGGCGATCTCTCAGAATTGGAAGCGTGGTAGCATTTGCTAGTACTGCTGTAGCAAAGGAGGCGGTGGAGCATGTGGAGGGTTGAGATCCCGCAGCAGAAAACGAGCCGCCGAATGACAGCGGTTAAATAAGAGTCACTCCTACAGACCGATGTTTCCCAAAGCAAAGCCTTTGAAACCGACGGCGTTCATGCCTGGCCTAAAAGGTTTCTGGTTCTATGTATGCATAGTTGCTAGCGTCAATAAGCCGCTTCACTTTACTTTACCTCACTGCATGACACATACATGTACTGTACTGGCAGCTCAAGTTAGTTAGTTAGTTAGTTAGTTACATGAGAAAGTCTATCTAGGCTAAGCGTACGAGCAGAAAGCGAAGCAAGGCCAGCCAGCCAGCCACCAAAGACACCTGGGTCTGTTAGTTAGTACCTTCGCCCAGGACCATCCATCCATCCATCCAAGCTCAGCAATGGAATTATCTTCTTGCGTCTTCGGAGCATACTCCGTGGGTTCCAGGCCTGTTTTGGCGATGGAGGCATATATACCTACCTACCTACCTACCTACCTAGCCTAGGTAATGTAGGTCGGTAGGTATGTTGGCGAAGTGCCAAGTGCAGGTAAGGGCCATCATCCATGCACTGTTCATGCGGTGGCGTGGGTGGTACTGTATGGCGTCGGATGCCTCAGGGAGTGGAAGTCCTATTGTAACTAAACGTGCGGGGCACGGAAAAAACCCAGGAATAGTAACGTAATAAATAGAATAATAACTACTATTCTCCGTATTCTAACTATAGATATGTATCGGTAAAAGACTGAAAGAAAGCTCAAATGAACAAGATCTCTAGATTGCGCTGCGGAATAGCGAACCACCCGATTGCGGTATTTGGCTGAGCTTTCCATCGACTTCCTCAATCTTTCTGTGACTTGTACATTGCGTCTACTCATTATATTATAATTATATTTTAATGATGAGTACTGACTCGCTCGTCGGCGCAGTACAGTGAAACCCCTGTTATAACGATCACCGTTATAACGATATTTCCATTATAGCGATATATTTCCACGGACGGAGCGTTTTCTTATATAATTCCTAATATTAATAATATCGTTACTAAATTGCCGTATATCGTTATATCAGTTTAGCTCGGTATGCCTCGAATATTAATTACAATTGAGTAGCGACGAGCTCTACGACGCTAGCGAAGCTCCTAAACGCTTATACCGTCTTATAAGGCTTATATTAATTAGTTCTATACTTAATTCAACTATAAGATTAGCTAGTTAACTATATTAGAGTCTCTTAGAGCTTATTTCTCCTACCTTGATAATATATCTATAGCTTTAGTAATTAATAGTATATAGTCACGACTACGAGTAGGCTATTAGGAAGACTTAGAGCAGATTCTTATATAATAGTAGCTTCGGATTGAGGCTCGCGGAGGGTTTATAATAGGTGAAATTATACGGCAGAAGGCGCAGACTCTCTAGTACTAATTACCTTAATATTAGGATAAGCCTTGCCCTGAATTCAGTAAACGCTAGCTTGAAAGCTATAAGAAGAGATATAACGTACGAGTACAATAGCGCTTTAGAGAAGACGCCTCTGTACTAGAATCGACTGAAGACGAGATAAAGGCTCTACGAATACTAGCCGGCGAATATAACGAGGAGGATATATATAATATAGACGAAACCGGCTTATTCTGGAGAATAACCTCTTCTCGCGGTCTATTAATATAACCCCGCGCTAGCCTGAAGAAGGATAAGTCTCGAATATCTCTTATTATTTATATAAACGCTATAGGAAGTGATAAGCTTCTAATATAGTATATTAGAAAGTATAAAACGCCGCGCGCTTTACGGAATATCAGCGTTTCGACTATAGGAGGCGAGTAGCAGTAGAATAAGAAGGCTTAGATGAATATAGTTATTATAGTTAACTAGCTGAAGGCTTTCTATCGCTATATTAGTAATAGAACTATCTTGCTAGCTATAGACAACTTCTTAGCTCATTATACTAGCTTAGAACTATATCCGCTACCTGCGAATATTCGGATTTACTAGCTACCTCTAAACTCGACGAGTCGTTTCTAACCTCTTAATTAAGGTATTATTCAGAATCTTAAGGCCTATTACCGTTATTATTAGCTATAATATATAATCGATTGCCTTGAAAGAGGAGATAAGCTAGTATAATCTATAAACGTCTACTTAGCTCTACGATAAGTATTCCGGAGTTAGTTTATAAACGTTAGTAATACGATAATTTATAACTACTTCCGGAAATCAACTCTAGTCGCAGCTCTAATAGCTCTTCTGATATTACCTTAGCTAGCTGATCTTATATAGCTTTATTAATAAGCTTCAATAGTAGTAGATATTAGGGACGCTATGAGTTTAAATAACTTCTTAAACCCCCCGGAAGAAGCTATAACGGACGCAATTGATATAGAGAACGAGTAGATTAACGACACTTTATTATAAGAGATAATAGAAGATCACTTATAAAGCGAAACTCCTGAGGATGAAGATAAGGCTAGAGACTTAGTTCTAGAGCTAGAATACTCTATTCAAGACGTAAGGCAGGCTTTAAAGGTATTACTTTGCTTTATAGAGAAGTAAAGAACTATGAATATAAGTTATATACAAGTAATTAAGCGCTACGAGTAGGAGTTATAGTCTATAGAGAGAGACTCGCTCTCCCAGGGTTCCCTTGATAGGTAGCTTATATAATATAAACTCGTTCCTTTATAACGATATATCCGTTATAACGATATTTTTGACTGTCCCGAATCAATCGTTATAACAGGGGTTTCACTATAGAGGGTTTTCGCAGTCAAAAACACTTTCGAAAATACAGTTTTCCTGGCCGTGCACAGCAGAAACGGGTTTAGTCGTGGAGCCACCCAATTTCCACTAAAGTTCAACCTATTCCGTTTGTAGTAGTCATGTCCGGACTAAAAGAGGAAAACTGTTCACTGTGAACAGAAAACTGTCTGCTATGGACAGTTTTTGAAGTCGTATAGATTAGGCTTAGCGTGCTTCTATTTCAACGTCAGCTAGAGTGTTACGGAGGCTGGAGATACTATATATACCTCAAATCGACGTTATGGACCATAATCAGCCAAAGCTGATATAACTCAGGAGTAGAGAATCGGAAGGTTATAAGGACTTTTCTCTCGGGCCACGAATCCAGATCAAACGTATGGCGATTATACTCGTACGGAACTCGATATCTTGGTGCTACAGCTTGCTGCTACTGCAAAAACCTCCTCCGACGACGTCTCCTTCTGCGAATCCATACAGCTAAAGCAACAGCTAGAATCGTCTCTTTCTCCATAGTCGTCACAGTCAAATTCTAGCAATAGCACAAGATTCTGATATCACGGAAATTGAGCTATTTGTCATGCTTTACGGCTAGCAAGGAACCCCAGTCTGCTACCTGCAAAATCTGGTATAGTCTCCCTTACGCTAATTTAGTATTACAAGGTTCAGAAACTGTCTTTTCCAAAGTGTTCTCCAGGTGCGAAAACCCTCTAGTGCAGTGCAGTGCAGTGCAGTGCAGTGCAGACGCCCAGATGCATCTGTCCTCCGTACATGACAGGGAACCGATCAAAGGGTCAAGCCGCGGAGAATACTGTACTGCCCACTCGGGTTAAAATTTCAAAGGTCACACACAGTAGTGTCTTGCGGAAGGCACTCAAAGTACAATGACGTATTCGGATCACACATATGTACTTCTATCCCCTCGGAGTTTCTGACTTCATAACATTGGCAAACGTGAAGGGCACTAGTTGTGTAAGATGTTTGAGTACGAGGACCGAAGCAAGGAATGGCCGACGAGGCTGGAGGGAAGTGTATGTGTGTACCTTACCTACCTACCTATCCTGTCCTTGTGGGTGGTGTATACTTAGTAAGTACTTGCCGCGTATGTCGTGGAGACAGGGTTGTAGGTCAAGGTGGTCTAGCTGTCTGTGGTCGGCATGAGTGACTGAGTCGGAAAGTCAAATGGAGAAGAATCGAGACAGAAGAATCAAGCAACTATAATAGGTGGTAGTGGTACTACTCCCCAAGTTACTACCTCCGAGTATGACGAGATGGGAACGTCGAGGCTGGGCAAGCAAGTACATTCGTCGAAGAGAGCACTGGCGCGTACGTACACTTGAGTGTTGCGGCGACTCGGTTTCGAAGTCACCAAACCAAATAGGACAGTTACTGTAACTACATGACTATGAACACTTACTTACTCAACTCTCTGAGTTGGGTTTCTGTGAAGGAATTTACTGAAGGGACATTTCTAGAAGACGAGTTTCCTTGCCTTCAACTTCCGAATCTTGAAATGAGTAAATGACTTATTACTATTACTGATTAGTATCTCACCAAAGAAATGAACTCAACCCTGGACTGGCCTCGCTGGCCTAGCCTAGCCTCGAAGGAGGGGGTTATTATTGCTAGGGAGGGGTCGACTGTCAGTCATCATCGAATCAAGAAGCTAGGAGCCGGCATGCGATTACTATACGGGTATGGGTGGACTTGTACTTTACAGGCCTGCGCCTGCCCTGCCTGGTGGGCTCTGTCAGATCTCCGGGCCCGTCATTACGCGACGCGCTTGATCTCCACACTTGCACTCAGCGTGTGAGCTCAATTGCCTCACGTTTCCAAACAAACAAACAATCGATCAGTCAATCAGTTGCCACCACATCAATCGTGATGGCAGCCGTTCTGTCTCTTGGTCCAGGGTCGAAAGATCTCGCGCGACAGATCCTGGAGCACCAAGCCCCCAAGTACAGCTTCTCTTTCTCGCCGTTCCTCCTGGAGAACTATCGCCATGGCATCACACCCGATCGCCCTACGTGTAAGGCGTATCAACAAGGCCACTGTCCTCTGGGACCCAGATGCTCCGATAGACACACGGCCTTCAACAGCAACTCGAATTTTAATAACCTGGTATGCAAGCATTGGTTGCGTGGACTGTGCAAGAAGGGCGAGAGCTGCGAGTTTCTGCATGAGTACAACTTGAGGAAAATGCCCGAGTGCAATTTCTTTGCCAAGAATGGATACTGCTCGAACGGAGGTATGTCCGGTCACTTTTATGCCTCTTTACTACATTAACCATAGCGCTACAGATGAATGCTTGTATCTCCACCTTGACCCCTCTTCGAAACTCTCGCCTTGCCCCCATTACGAGAAAGGCTTCTGTCCCCTGGGACCCATTTGCTCGCTACGACATGTTCGGAGAAACCTTTGCGTGTTCTACCTAGCAGGATTCTGTCCGGACGGCAAGACATGCAAGAACGCCCACCCCAGGTGGCCCACCGATCTTCCCAGGCCGACTGTGAGGGTGGAAAAGGACCCCGAAGAGTTGGCAGAGGAACAACGTCTGTTGATGGAGCGAGCGGAGAGGGAACAAGCAGCTGAAAGAGAGCGATACAATGACGGAGAAGGCGGTGGAGGTAGAGGAAGAGGCGGCCGAGGAAGATGGCATCATGGTGGAGGGGGTGCGAACTGGGGAAGTGGACGTGGTAGGGGAGGAGGAGGGAGAGGTGCAGGACGAGGCTATCACGGATAAAGTGTCCTTCACGAAACAATTGCTACCATCGGAAAGAGGGCGAATCTGCATCTCATGACATGCATTTGATCTTGGGTGCTCGAATCCAAAAAGCTGAGGACACTAGGATCATCGATATGCATGTGAGCTGAGGCAGTGTGTCATGAACTCGGTTTATGCAAAGACATTCAAGCCATTTGAGCAAACAAAGCTTCACATCGACGATCTACCTCAGACGATTCTCCAGTCCAGATTACCGGAACAGACGTCCGGACAAAGGACTGTACTATCATCCTGCCCTATCTCACCTTACATTGTATTGCCCCATCAATCGATTCCGTGGGAGTGAACGAGAGGCGTCTTTAGCTCGGTCCGGAAACTTCGCAATGCATTGCTCAGCCGCCTGCACTCTGACGACAGAGGGAAATACTCCGTACTGTCTCACATCGTCGTATCTTTCTTCACGAATACAATCTCACATTCTCCGGAATGTTCTGAAGAGGATAATGACGTTTCAATTCGGAGGGAGGATCACATTCGGTCTGACCTACACCCACTATTACCGGGATGAATGCTCCGGGAGAACCTAAGCGGGCCGAAATAAGATGTCCATCAGCACCTGGGGCATATCGTAAGGATTGTAACATTTACTGCATGTGAAATTCTGCTTTGGGAAAGACCTGATACAAAATTGCTATCTAAGCGAGCTTAGCAGATTCGTGATTGCCACATGTATCCGAGTTTTTTCAAGGAAGAGTTTCCCAAGTGCTGTCTTCTCCTGAAGTGCAGCTGTGGATGCAATTCCACTTACAGCATTGCTATCTAAGCGAGCTGAGAAGATTCGGCGATTCACATGTATCCGAGCCTTGTGAAGGGATAGTTTCCTGAGAGCTATTTTGTCCTAACGTTCAATGATGACATGTAGTAGAGATCTCCTCATACCTGTAGCGCCTATCAAATCCGAAAACTCCAGTCCACGCCAAAGCCCGCTCACGTAGAGTAATGATACGAATCTTACATTTAAAGCCCTTCTCCATCTACACCGTGCTCCTTATCGTTGTCCCTGTCACCAGACACAGAAATGTACTCGCTATCCCCAGTTCCTAACCTGCTGATAGGAAACCTCGATGCTGGTGACTCAGGTCCTCTCTCACTCTCACTGCCCACACTACTCGCAGGCCCAGCCGTAATTAGACCTCTCCCAAACTCTCCTTGCATAACACCACCCTCCACCCTCCTGACACCCATCATCCAGGAAACTAGCCCACTGGGAACCCATCTACCCACAAAACCATAAAGACCACTCCCCATGCCAACTCTCACAATACCTCCCCTGCCCCTCACAATAGCGTCAAAAACAGCATTGTTCAATTCCCTCAGAGGCGTACCTTTGCCTAATGCAGATTTCGACCCTTCAGTAGAGGTTGAGGCGACGAAATTCTTCGAGTACGATAATCGTGTGCTATTATCCCATCTTAAAGTTTCTGCTCGCTGAGCGGATGGTGTTGTTGTGTTGCGAGAGTGAGGTGTGAAAGTGCTGGTGTCAAATGTGCCGAGCTGGAGATGTGTGACTGGGATATTGAGGGGCGAGATTTCAGCTGTGAGAACCCTTGAGAGAGATGTGAGGGCGGAATTTATGAGTGACTCCGGGGCGTGAAAGGCTGGTGAGAGAGAGGTTATTATGGAAGGTGTCAGGAGGAGAACGGAGGGTCTAGGTACTGGTCCTGCGGAATTGGCATGAAGGTGTGGGTGGGAGAAAGGAAGACGTTGCAGCAGCGGGAGGAAGTTTTGGAGAGTAAGTATTGGTGTCAAGAGGCGAGTGTTAAGGAGGTCGGACAGGTTCGAAGCGGAAAGAGCAGCGATAGGAAGGGATGGGTAGGTCGAGGAGGGTATTAGGATCAGAGAGCGGAGGGTTAAGTGATGAGCTTTTGCGCCCTGGAACGCAGCGTGAGGGGTCTGGAGATGCGCTGTGAAACGATCTATTGAGGCGCGAGCACTGGATGGCTGATGGAATATGTTAGTCGTAGCTTAAGTTTGAGACATGTGTATATGGTCTTACATCCACAATATCGATTGTCAGAGGCTTGATATCTGGCCGAGACTCATTCTGCACTAACAACTCCTCCTCGATGGTATTACACACCACATACACAATGAACCCTCTCCTTTCCAGATCTAGCATTACGGACCTGGTAATAGCCTCCGATGGCGAGCCAGCTACAACCACGACCTCGAGTCTTGCACCATTATTTGCACGCTTCGCTCTGCGCTTTTTCCGATAGCTGGATTTCCGCTTTACCACGTGGTAAGTCACACCTCCGAGCGCTATGACGATGACAGTGGTGAGTATCTTGTTCTTAAAGATCCATTGATGGACTTGTGCGATAAAGGTGGTGGAAGAGGCGACCGCTTGAGCGAATGATTGTGGTGGCGGACGAGGAGGTCGAGGACGTGCAGATTCGGGAATCCATTGAGAGGAAGAAAGGGCTTCGCGAAGTGTGTTTGATACTTTGGCAAGATGCTGATCTACATAGTCTGCTATGGCGTTCGAGTATCTCCAGATATCATTAGGTACGGAAGAGAGCTGGACTTCCGTTAGACTTTACTTACGCTCCTTTAGTTGTAGCAGATGAGTGCTGGAAGCTGGGAGGATGGACTTACGACGTCCAAAAATGCCTGATCATCAGCGGACATATTGGACTTGGGCAACAAAATAGATGCTTTCTGTAAGCGTTCTGAGGGAGTCCTGCTATACAGCCAGCGGACTGAGCTAGAGGTTGACTTGTAATACTGCGGGGGACGCTAGCGGCCGAATTTACTTAGAGGAATATATATGTAAAGTCATGAAATCATTATCTGAAAATCGCCTGACAGACTGAGATATCACGGCATCATCTTAGATCTTCTGCTCCTCAATCTCTTTCACTGTCACGAAACAAATACTGAGCTTGTTCTCCGCTTCATTGGACTCGAGCATACCGGCTAGCCGCCCCTCTGACATTCATTTTTCTTTCACTCATCAACATCAATAACCAAATCACAATATCAATTCCGTGGAATTAGATACATCGCCTGCAAGTTATCTTATTAAATTCTAGAGTTCTAGTGAATCATGATTTCCCAAGATACTCCACTAATTCTATTGTCCATGCGATTGTCCCATCTTGTTTCTATTGCATAACTGGCGCCTTCCCTTCATGTTAGCTTTGCAGTCTTGTATAAGTTTCTCTGCGGTTATGTTTTACTTCAACGTTGAATTCACTCTACCTTCCTAGCTTCGAAGATGGCCAGAGGTCCACCCAAATTGAATGTTTTGGTAGAACCACGATTTGACGAAAATGGCCATGCTATCAGTCTCCACATCAGTCTTACATTCGACTGTCGTGGGCTGGGCAGAGATTCCACACTGCTGACAAGCCCTGCATCTCTTTTGGAAATGGGTGACGGGATTCAACTTCACGCGTCTGATGAATCGGGAGAACTGCTAATCATCTTGGATGACCTTAAAGAATCAAGGCAATCTCTCCAGAAACAATGGCTGACTACACGCGAGACTTTCGGTAGTGTGAAAGTCCATTACGAGGTTCGACCGTCACAAGAAGATGAGTTTAAATATGGTCGACCAGTAATTGGACTCCACAAAGAGCCTGGAGGTCTTCTGGGCTCTGGTTTCGCTATTTTGCCCATCCTTCCGGCGGGAAACGCATACACTAATACCGTTGAATGGAAGCTCACGGGAGCTCCAAATGGAACTCGAGCAGTGTGGACTTATGGAGAGGGATCTGAGCCCGTTGCGCGTGTTGGTCCTGTTTCCGTGTTGCGGAATTCTGTCTTCATGGTTGGACAGATTCAGAGTAACCCGCGAGTTGCCGTTGAGAACAGTACGGCTAATGTCGAAGAAGGTCACGAGGGAAGCACGTCTGACACCTATGGCTACTATTGGTTTGGCCTTTTGCCACCGAAGATCGAGATCATGAAAAACATCCACTATGCTTGCTTTACCAACGCTCAGAAGATGTTTGGGCCGGATGACGATAGCGTTCAAGACTTCAAGCACGCCTTCTTTGTCAATGTCCCCGAAGCCGATAGAGTATGCATAGTAGATCCTTTACCTTATCGCAGCTTCATTCGCAATACCAGGACTACGAAAGCCTTCGGCGGGACTTCGTTTGCTCACAGTCACATTTTTGACTATGATGATCAAATCGACAAAGTCAATGATTTCGACGTAGTCCGTCAGGTGGCTTACGAGATGGCTCAGATTTGGTTTGGGCTTCCCCCTTTGGAGGGCTATGACTGGTTCTATGAAGGTATCATGAATTGCTTGTCAATATATATTCCAGTCCGACATCTGGAGTTACGAAACGATTACTATATAAGTAGGTTTCGTGGCAAGCCAAGATTTGCTCTTCTCGCGGACATCAATATCATTTGCCATTGCTGACAGCATGGTGCACAGATTCGACAGTTAACATGCTTTGCACCCGATATTACACCAGTCCGCTGATCAAAGTGCCATTCAAAGATGTTTTGAAAATGGCAAGCACAGATGCGCTTGCCAGGGAACATATGAGCGCCCGAGCATGGGCATTCGTGTTTGGAGTGGATATGAAGGCAAGAATTCTGGCGAAGCACGAGCTCAAGACAGCGTACCCCGTCGAAAGAATCGCCATGTTAGCTTTGGCAAATCACAAAGCGCGGGACGATGCCAACACCATCAAATATTGGATGAGGCTCTTGACTCCTGTCATGGGCAAGGAGCTGAAGCAAAGATATGTCGACTTTCGTGACGGGATTCCAATCGTCTTACCGGAAGGTCTCATTGGTTTCAATAGTCAGCTACGGTCTTTCAAGGACAACGTTCTCGACTTCGGTATGGATAGAGAGAGTTTCTCCGCAGGAGTGGTGAAGGGCTTGCAAGTAGGCTCTCGGGCTTGGGTTGCAAAGCTTGAGAACGGCGATAAGATATTGTGGTCCTCCCATGAGTGGAGATGTGTTGACTCCAGCGATGAAAAATATGCGTACATGGTGCTTGAGATCGAGAGGGATGGGAAGCAAAGGAAGATCAAGTACTTGCCCAGATCGTTTGATGAGGTGGACAGCTGGGAGTTGCGGATGGCAAAAGGAATGGAGTAAAACAGTCAGCGATGGAAAGAGGAGCATTGAAGCACTGAATAACGTACATACTTCTTAGAATTATAGCAGCGGTCATCCATTGAATAAACAAAGTAAACCCTCGAAAGAACACGCCTCTTGTAAGATCGCAGATATTTTCCACCTTTCTGGAAAGTAAGGAGTTACACTACATCATTTTTCGCTGCTCCAATATGATTACCTATCGAATTCATTCCATCGCCGAAAGTGATGAGTAGTCGGATGTTATCCAAGCTACTTTCAAGCAATCGACGCGTGCTGAGTCCATCTCTGGCGAAACGTGAACTCGTCCTAAATTATACTTTGATGCTTTCACAAGACGCTTACTCAAGTAGTTCGGAAAGTCACACGTATATTATAGAACTCTACTAAGAGCGTAATGTAAAGTCGCGAAGTATTTCACAGCTTTACTGAAAAATGTAATAAGATTTACAAGTGTAGTGGAGGAATGGAATTGAATTGGGGAAAATCATAGATTTTATAAAGCATTATAAAGCTCCGATTTGTCAATTTCCAGACTAAAGAGATAACTAATGCTTCGGAAGTCTAGATGCCTCAAATAGCATTACCTTTTTATAAACCAAGTATAAGTGTCAAAGCGGCTAGTGTTGTCGGAAGGCAACAGACCGACGTCTCGTATTTCAGCATCACCATAGAAATGCATGTTCGTATTCACTTCAACCTTCATTTCACACAGCGCGCAGGCTTTTAGAGCATTTCAGATAACTGCACTCGATAGGTAGGGACTTCGCTTACCTTACTTCGTGAATCTGAATATCTAGTCATTTCAACAAAGCCCTATTATTTTCAAATACCACAAATACATCAGCCTCGCCACAGAAGTGAGTCAACATGGCAGAACATGATGCCCTCATCTTGCAGTATTCCCATTTGGCCCAACTACCCCGTGAGAAGGAAGCTTTACATTCCATCAAGAAAATCGCATCCCTCGTCAAGCCTCTTATGAGAGCGCGGGGCTGGACCGTTGGCACTTTGGCAGAATTCTATCCAGACCAGCAAAACCTTCTAGGTCAGCGCATGTCTACCTGCTCATCTGTAATTAATTCTGACATCAATAGGAATCAACCAGAACAGAGGTCAGAAGATATGTCTGCGTTTGCGGTACCCACACGATAAAACTCAATTCCTGCCCATGGAACAGGTCGTCGATACTATGCTCCACGAGCTATCTCATAATGTCCATGGACCTCACGATGCCAAGTTCCACGCGTTATGGGATCAACTTCGGAAAGAATATGAGGGTTTGCTGTCAAAAGGATATACTGGAGAGGGGTTCTTGTCCGATGGCCACAAATTGGGCGGGCGAAGGGTTCCTAGAGATGAGGCAAGGCGGATAGCTCGTAATGCTGCTGAGACGAGACGTACACTCTCATCGGGGTCAAGCCAGAAGCTGGGGGGACGCCCAGTCCCAGCGGGTACGGACATTCGATCGGTCATAGTAAGCGCTATCGAGCGACGTAATACTGTGCTGAAGGGTTGCGGATCGGGCAACAAGGACGATGATGAGATACAAATATTGGCGGACACTGCTACCCAGAATGGATTCAAGACAAAGGCCGAAGAGGACGAAGCAAACGATAGAGCAATAGCTCAGGCACTGTGGGATCTGGTTCAGGAAGACCAGAAAAAGGAATATGGCAATTTATATATCCCACCAACGCCAATCAATCCAACAGGAAATGGGGGTGGTGATGTTGGTCCTCCCACAGCTACAGCAATCAAGAGAGAAGCGCCTTTTTCCCCAGTCAAGTCCAACGCGAGAGCTCCTCCAGTCAGGCAACATTCGGACCGACCTGTAAGTCGACTAGTGGCCCAAGGCTCTAGTAAGCCAAAGTCGAAGCTTCTATCGTCAAGAGCAGCCACGGCTCCAGCTCCAGCCCCTATGAGATCTCAGGCGCCTGCCTCCATCCAGTCCCCCGATCCGTCCTCCCTAGCTCATGCCCCAAGCGGGTGGACGTGCCCTGTCTGCACACTTCACAATCCGATCAGCTTTCTAGCCTGTGATGCTTGCACCTCGCAACGACCAGTAATACTCACTCAGCAACTGGGAGCAACGCAGCGACAGAAAGACTCTGTTTCTACAACGCAGCACCCAGGTCTTCAAACACAGACATGGACATGCTCTCAATGCACAACCATCATGGAACAAAAGTGGTGGACCTGTTCTACTTGTGGAAAGTTGAAAGATAGCTCCTGAGCTGCCCTTTGGCCATTACGATTATGATTTACGAGTGTCTGTTGACGTCAAAAATGGCTGGATATTATGGGGAGTTAAGGAGAAAATCGCGACATGATTACTGGCATATACCGGGCAATGCTCAGTGATAATGACTGAAACCACACTTGTGGTAAGGATGCATTTCTTGTACAGTACTCTGGAGATGCTGATGATCCCGTGGACTACTGACGGCCCGTTGCGACGCTGCTGATCTGATAATTTGCATGCGCTCGCGTCACACTAGTCCTGATCACGAAGCTTGATCCACGTGGAAACGTTCGCCACGAGTACTTTACAGTAAGTCCAAATAGTATCTTGCTTTGTTCAGTCACCTCTATGTTTCGTCTTACGTCTTCTTGTCACATATTTGATATCGAAAATCTAGATTTTAAATTCTCCTGATCTAGCGACAGGCTTTTCAGTGGACTCATTCTTCATCTCTCCCTTCGTAGATCACTATTAGGTCTTATAGTATCACAAGTCTGGGACTCTTGACTTGCGAGTCTATTGGATGATCTCGAAGATGTCATCTTTATTGGTCGCCAAGCTAGGCATATGAAGCCTACTTCTAGACTCAATTGCGCTTTTGGCACGGTACATTGTGCTAGCATTGAGACTATCTGTCTGTCTAGCTATTCATAAATAGACCTGCCTTCCGCCAAATGTTTTATTGCTTTGTTCCTCAGTACACAGGAACTCAAAGCTACTTGTAAGTCTCTTTCTCCGAATCATGGCAACTACAACTACGGAACCCACACTCAAGATTTCGCTTGCAAACCGAACGCCCTTTCGAAATGTCAATGCTTATGTTACTGGCCTGGCCATCAACAACTCCTACCGGTTCGTCCTCATCCAAGCCGATGGGCACACCCCATACTATCCCGAATCTCCCTCCTCAACTGGCGCTCCGCTAGCAGCCAATTGCGCCATTCCCTTGGGTCCCCCAGGCTCTAGCACACCTGTAACGATCCCCCGCATCGCTGGAGGTCGAATCTGGTTCTGCATGAATGACACCCTCACGTTCCTACTCAATCCAGGTCCCGGGCTTGTAGAACCCTCAGTAAGCAATAAGTCTGATCCAAATTATGGCAAGGACTGGGGCTTTTGCGAATTCACTTTCAACGATTTCCAACTGTTTGCCAACATCTCCTATGTGGACTTTGTTAGCATTCCCATCGCTCTAAACCTGACCAATTCCTCTGGGGCCCGGAAAAGCGTCACTGGAATCCCACGAGATGGCCTTCAACAAGTCTTCAACGGCCTCGTAGCCCAGAACTCCAAGGATGGGAAAGGCTGGGACCGCCTCATCGTACGTGCCAAAGATGGGAGTATCCTCCGAGCACTGAGTCCTAATACAGCGATCGTGATGGATCCTTCGCTCTTCCAGGGCTACTATGACGACTACGTCAATGCTGTCTGGAAGAGATATAAAACAGACACTTTGAGTGTAGACACACAAGCTCAATGGGGAATTCTCAAAGCCAATGTTGACCTCCACACCAACCTCCTCACGTTCCCCACGATAGGCGCCTTTTCAAAACCCTCTGCACGCGATATCTTTTCCTGTTCTACGGGCCCTTTCAGTGGATATCCTTCAAATACAGACGTCATGGGGAATCTCACTGCAAGATTGACTGCTGCGCTTAATCGGTCGACTTTGCTTGAGGATAATACGCAACCAGGTAGAAACGTGGATGCGTACTATAAAGGGGGAAATGGGGTCACCAATCACTATTCCAGGGTTGTGCATGCTGTCAATCGCGATGGAAGGGGTTATGCGTTTCCATATGATGATGTTGGCGCGTCGGGCACGAGTGACTTGGCGGGGGTAGTCTCCGATGGAAGTCCGGCGCTTTTTGAGGTTATTGTTGGCGGGTATTGATGCGGGGAGCAAGAGCTGCAAGGCGATTCTTTTCACCTTCTTTGCTATTATAAGTATGCGGAGTCTCAATACATACAGACATACATAGGTGGTTGTGAGAGAAATTATAAGGAGGTTACAGCGAGCCCAGGCAATTTCATCTCGGGCGCAGCAGACTCAAAGAACCATGTGTTCTATGAGCAAATTCATCCGAGACTTAGATGACAATGATGTGGTACCCTAGTCAATGCCCTGTAATGCCTTTTGTGAATTTGAATATTACATATAGAGCGTTTTGCAAAGCTAGGTATTAAATTCATGAAAATGCTTGATGACTTTAGATACCTGAGTAGTGACTGTCATGCAACTTCGTTGATGAATTCGTGTGCAAGTCCCAGGCACGAATCTGCGAAACATATATGAATATACATTTCTAAATACTCATTCATCACCTAAAGTTTTTGGGACTCGTTTTCCTTTTCTTGTTTAGATCTTACAGTCGAACTAGCAGCAGTCCTTCCACATGTACAGTAAATGAGTACAATACGAAGGCACTACTTTTAGCGGGTTTGCAACAGTTGACCTCAAACGGCTCTGTAAGCTCGCTACAGCATTGCACATCCGATTGACAAGCGCCCAAGAATCTTTTCGGTCCGTTCCATAATTCCTGGTCTTTACTTCCCCATACCTGAGCACGCATCGTGCGGTCAGTTGAATCACACATGCGGGGTAAATCCGAACCCGCCCCTGTTTATAGTCAGTAGGTTGTCCGCTGTGACGTTTCGCTTACTGTTTCGCTTGAGTATTAACCGACAATTATACCTGGGCTAGGTCACCGGATTCCTCCGCAACACATATGTCAACGCCGCATGCCAACAACAGGCTTAACTTGTGATCAATCGAAATTGCCTTTTCATCACGTACTCTCTAAAAATAGTTAGGTTTCTGACGCTGCCGAGGCTTTGGCTTCAATTTATACCAAGGAATTAAGGCGAGCCACCATGGAAACTTAATCACGAGAAGCTTATCCTGCTCGGTGATCTGAATCGAATCCTAGTAAAGCTTAAGCTCTAGCCATGACCCTACGCATTTATCTCCGATTCGCAGGCATTGTAAAATACGGTAATCATGGGATGGCGTTCTGGGGTGACCCTTACAGCACGCTCTCTCCTTCAGACAGCCCTGATAAGCATCGTGGCTAGCTCGGCCCTTTTTCAGACGAGATTGAACAAGTCTGGATTTTCATCATATTTATATGGAAGCTAGCATGCAATCCTCCTTCAGAAGAAGGTTGTCAGATTTCGAAGAATGAGGTAGCTAACTGACTCTACCGTCTCAATTCCTGGTAGATCACTCGACACTCCCCCTGAGCTTGACATCATATGCTCGCACAATCAACTACTGAAGCCTATTACACAAGTTCACAGTCTCTTTTCAATATCTTGAACTGAGTTGTCCGTCCCTCCTCGTCTCAGCGTTCTGTTCTTTTTCTTTATTTTCTGCCGTAACCTTATTATCACTGCGTCAGAGCCATTCTCTTACGCATTCTGGGCATCTCTCAACAGACGAGATTGTAAAACAAGTGTGCTCTTGCAAACATGAGAAGTTGCAGAACAATTTTTGCGCTGGCTGCAGCCCTTTTCGGGATCGCAAACGCAGCATCGACATTTTCTCCAGCACGACCTCCCGCGATACCTCTTGCGGTTAAATCACCATATCTAAATCTTCTTCAATTTGGTGGTAGTAATGGGGAAAACGGAGTGTACCTAGCAGGGCAGTGGTCTCAGTTCTGGGCGTAGGTACACTCTCCTCAAATTTAAATAGAAGACTGAAATTTTTATCAGAGGACAAATCGCCGCCTGGACAGGAATGATCAAAGTGGACGGAACAACGTATACCTGGATGGGGAACCCAGGACCCCAAAGTGTTATACAAACAGCGTTTGAGTATACATCGACGAAAAGTGTGTTTATCATGAATGTTGGTGGGAAGATTCAGATGAACATCACGTTCTTGTCGCCAGTCACACCAGAAGACTTGAAAAGGCAGTCTTTAATATTTTCATATCTTGATGTAGGAGTCCACTCGTTGGATGGGGCTGCTCACGATGTAAAGCTCTACACTGACATTTCTGCTGGTAAGTAAATTATACTCATTATTATACTTATGTCACGGAAATGTTTTCTGACATTGCTCTCACAGAGTGGGTAGCAGGAGATCATTCTGCAGTGGCACAATGGGATTACGATACCACGATTGATGATATCGCCTATCACCGGGTGTACCGACAGACTCAACTGGAGTTTTCTGAGACAGCTGATCAAGCTGACTGGGGTAACTGGTACTGGGCAACCAAGAAAACGGATAAGCTGACTTACCAATCCGGATCTGATGTCGACGTTCGGGGAGCTTTCCAGTCGAACGGGAAGCTAGCTGATACCAAGGACACGAACTATCGGCCCATCAATCAGGCCTACCCTGTTTTTGGGTTCTCGGTAGACCTGGGTTTCGTCACGCGATTCGTAAATACCCTCTATACCATCGGACTCACACAAGAACAAGCAATCCAGTTCGAAGGTGCTTCTGGTGTTGTGCCGCTTGCGTCTCTGTGGACGAGCTTTTTCACAAGTGAAACAGACGCTGTAAGTCAATAACAATATGATTGAACGTCAAATTCTAACACACAAAGCTCTCTTTCTTTTACAATGATTACAGTACAGCGACCAGCACTGCTTTATCACTGGACAACAAAATAGCGACAGATTCCGTAGCTGCAGGTGGACAGGACTATCTCACGATCACATCTCTTTCTACTCGGCAGGCGCTAGCTGGGACCCAACTAGTTGGCAACTCTACAAAGCAGTACTTTTTCCTAAAAGAGATCAGTTCTGATGGTAATACACAAACTGTAGATGTCATCTTCCCGTTCTACCCAATTCTGCTATACCTTCAACCGTCGCTGGCCAAGCTATTGCTTGACCCTCTCTACGAAAACCAAGAGTCAGGGCAATATCCTAACATGTACTCGATGCATGATCTCGGCGCTCATTATCCCAATGCCACTGGCCATCCTGACGGAAAGGATGAGCCTCAGCCTTTGGAAGAATGCGGAAACATGCTCATCATGACGCTTGCTTATGCGCAACGAAACAAAGATGTTGCCTATCTCAGCCAGCACTACAAGATCCTGAAGCAATGGACACAATATCTCATCGAAGAAGCATTGATCCCAGATGATCAGATTTCAACCGATGACTTTGCCGGAAGTCTTGCAAATCAAACCAACTTGGCGTTGAAAGGAATCATCGGAATACAAGCTATGGCGATGATCGCAAACATAACCGACAATCCAGTCGACGGCGCCAATTACACAAATATTGCTCTTGACTACATCACTAAGTGGCAAGGTCTTGGGATAGCGCATGATACCAATCCACCACACACAACTCTCTCCTACGGCATGAACGATACACACGGCCTGCTGTACAACTTATACGCCGACAGGCTGCTGGACCTGAACTTGGTTCCTCAAAGTGTTTACGATATGCAGAGCACTTTCTATCCAACGGTGAAAGAGAAATACGGTGTGCCGTTAGACACACGGCATTCCTATACAAAGTCGGACTGGGAAATGTGGACTGCAGCGATTGCGTCGGAAAGCACTAAGAACATGTTAATCGCGGAGCTGGCGAAGTGGATCAACGAAACACCGACTAATAGAGCGATGACTGATTGGTACGATACGAAGACTGGAGAGTATGATTCCCTCCTTGCTGATTCTGAAAAGAAATACTGACGTGTGACCAGCTTTGGTGGAGGCTTCACAGCGCGTCCTGTTGTTGGGGGTCATTTTGCGTTACTGGCATTGAAATCGTGAAATGGATAACTACTTGTTTGCGGGGTGTGAACATGTATCATGCCTGAATCTTAGTATAATGAATTATTTAAAGTTTAAACTTGATATGCCAGCTCTCTCTGCTTCATGGCATGATGATGCGAGGCCAGCAAAGTCGTCTTCGGTGAAGTGAAGCTCGGCCTATGATTCAATATCTGCAATAGCTTGCCGCAAAGTCATAAGAGTGACAAAAAAAAGCTGCAAGATATTTTTAAAAATCTCAAGTCCAAGCTACTACATGGCTTTACTTGAAGAATACTACGGAATCGCAGAAGTAACACGATGGTTTGCTTGAAAAATATTCTAAGTCCACGAAACTATCAAAGTAACTTTCTTGAAGAATAACGCGGAGCCATGAAATAAGTATAGAGTCTTTTGTTTTTCTAGACAATTGATAGTCTAGAGTTTTGAGCTTGCTGTCTTCGCTGGACCCGAATTCAAATAGCACTGATTGTCTCTTTCTTCGTCGCACACACCACAGCATTCTTGTCAGTGTGACCTTCGTCCGCCATCCAGGCTTGGATACCCTTCAGTCTACCATCGATCACGAGAGAGCCATGGCAGCTTCATCAGTGAACGCAAAAAATGCTGACAGTTTCAAAGAAAGGCATAAATGCACGTAGAACATGGATCATCATCTTGACAACAACTATGCAGCGCTTCCTAGGCGTCTCTCTTCTGTCAAATGCCAATCATTTTCTTATCATGGTGGGCATGTCACCAACCAAGTCTTTACAGATATCTCAAATCGGTATCAGTATCGGCCTCGGGCTCGCTTGCACTAATGCCTCATGATTTACATGGCTAGGAAGACGGTTTCTCACTCTTGCCAGTACCGCTGGATTTGGGATTGTATTTGTTACAATGGGTGTAGCCGGATTTCACCAGAGCGATACCAGAGTGTTGATGTACGTGACTCTCCTCCTGACTTAAGCAATCGAACAATTTAAAAATTTGAAACTGACAATGGACTACACAGCTATATCGGCGCTTCTATTCTGCTGGGTGGCAGTATAACTTCGCTTGGTCTAGGAAACTTCTGGCCCGTTGTGGCGAGCGAAGTTTCATCGAGTCGACTTCGAGCCAAATCGTCAAGAATTGGATTCATCGTCAACGCCTTCGGAAATGGTGTCTTCACGATCGTTGTCCCATATCTCGTCAATGCAGATGCTGCAAACCTGGGTGCAAAGATAGGATTCATCTTCGCTGGCTTCTGTCTATAGGATTCGTCTTGTCGTGGTTCTTCCTGCCAGACACCAAGTCCAAGACGTATGAAGAGTTGGATTATCTGTTCGAGACTCGGACCAAGACGCGGGCGTTCAAGAAACAGATCGAGAAGGCCGAGGCTGGAATGAGAGAGTGATTTTGAAAGTTCTTTGAAAAGAACCCACGACCTCCACGGCATGTCCAGTAGGTTAAGGCATGACTTTACTTATCATATAAATAGACACTCGTTTAAAGGTAGCACAGAAATCAGAACTCTATCATCTTGACTCGACGTGATTTACAGTAGGTCTTCATCCAAGCTTGTCTACTTCGTAACGTGTGATGGAGTCAAGAATTCCATATAAAATTTGAAGTTTTGCATTACATTCGAGTCTTCAGGTTCCATCGTACATCATGTTCTGAGACCCTTTCGTGTCTCTGACTTTGCATTTAGTTGATGACTCGTAAAACATTCATTACATGAATAAATATGTAGTCGAGTTGCGCACACAGTGGAGACGAGACCTAGCGTAGCCTTGGTTCTTCCTATTGAGCTCCTCATCCAATTGATTCGCATGTCATTTCAGATTCACGTGGAAGAGAAGTTTAGACCTGCTAAGATACTGTTCCAGTCTATCGCATCGGAGTCGAAACTCGAATCGAAGCCCTCAAGACTACTCAAAGCATGAGGAAAGCCCTGTTTTGCCCATATTGCCTTCTTTCGATCGGACGAAGCGGGTTTCATGAGGGGAAATGGCTCATAGACCGTACGTGTCATGGCTGCTCTCTGGCCTAGATTCTTCAGGAATAGGAGGTGGCTTATGCTTTCGAAAGACCTGTCCATAGAATTCAAGACCTTGTCCGCTTTATTGGACTGCTCTCTGACCCTTTGAAGATCCTGATTGCGACGGAGACTTCCATGGTTTGCGACGCAACTGGCCAGCTACTTTTGACCCGAAACGAAGGCGTATCAACACAAACGTCGGGCCTGTTTGTCCGAGCTGCAGCTCATTTTGCATGATGAGTCGTGCAGCTTCGAGGCAACTCAAGTATGGGTGCTCGTAAACAGCTTTGGAAGAGCTACGCATGGAGCAACGTAAGTGAAGCTTACATCGTTGAATTCGGATGACAGCGATCAACATGTATCGATCAGTAGACAGACCGGAAGGTCAACTTGACTCCGTGTCTACAAGTCTGGTCGAGATTATCTGTCAACGCGGAAAAATGTTGGGATGTCGCTGACCAAGGGTTTTGAGTGTACGGGTCAAGGTTTTGGGCGGACGAGCGTTTCTTGATGTCTTTTGGACTGTAGAATCTGTCACTGGTAGTAATATGTGCTAAGAGGGACCGAAACGCGTCTATGAATAATATAAGACGAGAAAGTATAATATGCAATTGACATGAAAAACATGAATCATAATTAAAACTATATATAGACATTAACGAAGCACGATTGCTTCACAATCCAAACGTAAGGGGTATCTAAAGCGGCAGCATCTCCTGTACGACTCCACGCTGAAATGCAAAACTCGAATCCAGATTCCATCAAAAAATAACTCGCAGGCTATACAGGAAACAATATGTCTCAATGAAACTTCAGGCGCACAATAGAAAACAACATGTTCTGAAGCACATGCACCATCACAACGACACCTGTGGGTAGAAGTTCAGGCCATGTAGCCAAATCTTGCTTAGCTTCACCCGTTACGTCGACGCTCCAACCATACCAGAGAAGGCGACGCACAATCCAGGCCGCTATAATTTCGCACGCCCAAGTTACAATGGAGGCATAAAAAGTCAGTCCAAAGTCGTAAGCTTCACCACCGTCAATAGGACTAAGGTCGGTGTCTCCTAAAGAATGTCGATCAAAAGCGAAGTATGGGTATACATCTTTGTTGCCTCCATAATGCAGGACTAGAATGGACCCGAGGAAAGCAAGCATCGATACATTTTCGGCTGCAGAGCGCAGGAAAGTATTTCGGGTGCAGTATTTCTGATATTCAGGCAGAGTCTGACCATTTATAGAGAGGATCGAGAGGATGTAGTGGAAGGGCTTCGAAATAGTGAGGGGTGCAAGAATGATGAGGAGACTGGATGAGAGAACTTGGAGCAGTATGAATTGTTGAGGAGAACGTAGGCGAGCGTACAAGGCCCGAACGTACGTCTGATAGGTGAGCAGGAAATAGCTTTGCCCGCTTTAGCACAGGATTTCGAGGGCACGATAAGAGACTTACAGCTTGAAGATCCAGCCCAAAGGATAACTTCCTACCCTTTCACCATCATTTCCTCCCAATATCCAACCAGTCAAAGCATCCAGGACGTGGACGGTAACAACCCAGGTATATACATACACAATCGTTTGAAAGGTGTCATGAGGCAAAGTCCTCAGATAAATTTCAGCATATGCCTCTCCTAGGACATATGCCATCATCGCAATATACAGAGCAGCACAGAACCAGATAAATCTCATGAAGCTAGCCGGGAGCCATCGTTTCCTCAACGCAAGATTTCTGTCCCGAACACGGTTGTTGTCCGATGCAAGTGCTACCTCAAGTGGTGCATTTGGGTCAAAGATGGATTGTTGGGCTTGAGGTCTTCGGAGACGTTCCCTCCCAGAGAAAGTGTCATTGTCTCCAGTCCACCAAGACGAAGTGAAGATCCGCTGTGTATCCGATAAAGAATTTCGAAGACCCAGATGCCGTTCGTGATTGAGTAGAATGCCACACGCTAGAATTAGGGGCATGCCCATTGTAAAGAATGTCCAGCATATCCAAGCGGTATTGTGTACTGTGAATTGGCGAAGTTGTGGAAAGTAGTAGATTGGTATCGGAACAGCTACAGATATCACTGCTATGACCGAGACCGTAAATGGAAATCCTAGACTCTCAGGCCACCTATTCTTGGTAAGAATTGTAAATTTCTCCAAGTAAGTGGACTCACCAGTTCAGACTGTATATGTTAAAGACCTTTGTGATCCACATCAGTGCCGTGAGGTTATAACATCCGTAGTACACCAAGAGGAAGAACCAGAAGTTAATTTCAACACGAGCTTCTCCGTGACCTGGTATCTTATGTCCTAATGCAGCGAAAACGTCGGCCTCATCATCGTACGGCAGTTCGTATTGTGGGAAGGGTAATGCCACCCAAGCAACAGCCTGCGTATCGTTAGCTGTGCGATCGAATGTCTGATTAGACTTCCCCAGAATGCTGTGTATGTAGATGAACATACCAGAGCAGCTGGCAACACAGCAAGAACAGCCCACCTCGTCCACCATTTATCCACCACCTTCGCTACCACAGCTTGCTTCGGTTCCAACCAGAGATCTCTCTGCACCCTACCCCAACGTTTCAAAGCTCCCATATCCTCTCCATCCACCAAATCGCCTTCATCGCTATCGTCACCATTTGAACCCCCAAAAACCAAGCTATACCGGCTTCTCAAGCCTCGGCTACCAGTCAAACTCCCTAAGAAGCCTCCGCTATTGCTCCTCCTGGCCCGTCGCTGCGCATCGGGAACGGCTCTGAATCGCCCTAGTAATGGCGAGCTTTCAATTGCGGGGCCACGAGATTCAGTGCCTTGTTGGAAAGGGAAAAAGGACGGCATTCCAATCCTTGGTCTTGGCCGTCGCTATATAAACAGATAAAACGTACGCATCTTGCTGATATGGGTGTAGAGCAGATACAGATAGACGTGAGCTTATCTGGATACTGATACTCGGTATTACTTCGGTCGAATGTCATGCAGGGAAACGGGCTGAATCGCTTCGGCCCATTTCCTGCGGCTTCCGCGACTTCTGCAGTCGATTCACAGGTCGTTCCAAATGCTTTCTCAATTTCTGCTCTGTTCATAATTCGAGTTTGTCTCCTTCGTCGCAATTCATACGGCTTCTTACCTAGATAATAAGCGTTATCTCACACTCAACACCTCAATCTCGACTATCGATCATCCATCCGTTTGGGGTCCAAGATTCTTCCTTCAAAAGAATGCATGAAGGCATAATCGTGTAAGAATACTGCGATGTAGCTAAGTATATAGCGCTGCTTCGTTTTGTTCTAAAGAATCTTCCGCAGTGCAAGAGCAGTTCTGTTCAGAGATTCTATAGAGCTAAGCAGTATCTTCTCTCTTCCTAGTGTACGCCATTGCCGCTTGACATATCTCCGTAGGTATAAGTAGCTCGGAGCTTTGAAGATTGGACACATTTGGCAGGATTGCCTTTCGCTTCGGTACAGTAGGTTTCTATTCATCTATTGTGGCGAAGCAGAATCGTCACCTAAGATTATTATTTACTAAATTCATCAAATGATCACGTGATATCAAACGATTACCTTGATAATGTCCTGTAATATCCTCGCCACTTTCAATCCTGAAGGTAGGACATGTCGATAAGTAACACTTCTAGAAAGTTACGCAGTTTTTCTTATGATACTAGTAAAGGAGACAGGTTCTTGCTTCGTTGGGGACAAGTTCGCTCAGCCCTTGGCATACTGCAGAATATAGGCTCAACTTCACGGTACTGGCGCAAGTGCAATTGCTCAAGGGCTGCAGTATTTGCCAAATCGGACCTCTCTCCGATCTCCGAGCAGATTTATGGATGGCGTTGGCCGTACTTGGCATGATATGTTTTATACTTCAGCAAACCACGGTCTCGACTGAGATCAACCTGCCTTATCGATAGCGGAATCAGCGGTGGATCTACAAGGTGCGATGTCGTGCGCATTCTTGATCCGTGTACAGTACAACGCGCCAGCTACTTCTCTGAGTTACTGCTCAGATTTGCTATCTAACTTGATTACTATCAAATGCAATTTTTTTTCCTATCGATTTTACGATTGGCGTAGTAGGAGATTTCTGCGAAGCCTCCGCCGGCTACTTTTGAACACCCTAAATGAAAAGGTGTACCTCCTTCCACAAGGTAAGCCGAGATATCATGGAGATGCGGTGGGCTAGCTAGCTTTGGATATGCAGATGCGAGGCAAGTCAAGCCGCTTGTCTTACGATCCCCCGGCTTTTGCAGAAGTGCTAGGGAACCTTCTTCGCTTGCAAAAGCAATCTGGAAGGTAGTACAGCTCTTGTGTCTTATCAGCTCCATGGCCTCTACGCCAGCAGGCAGCGAAGTGGTCTCTCGATTTCATAGAAAAGTGGCCAACCGAAGCCGCCATTATCTTACTTATCGGATACGCTTGAAGGCTCATGAGGCAATAAGGCACCCACCGTCAAGCAACCCATGCCGCTTTATCTTACAAGGCAGTTGACTTCAAGAAATTGTACCTATCCAAAAGGGTGAAAAGGCAGGGGGCAAATTTCACCACGCCTAGGGCAGCCAAACAAACCACCTCTTAGAATGCACCCTAAGAGGGTGTTTTATTCGCTTTATTTCCAAATAAGGCATCGTACATTCAGGAATAATTAGTTTATGCGTGTGCAGTCTCGTGCTTTTATACACAGTAAGAGAGCGAGGGCTATTGGCGAGGAGGGGGAGTTGTCTCGCTTAAATAATAAAGTGGCATTGATGCCTGATACAGGGCTAATATGAAGTTGCGTTCGTGCCTTGTAGCCTTATAGCACTTTAAGCGTATCACTTACGGCTCAATAAGACAATAGAAGTGCTAAATAAATTTCGTGACTTCGCTATCCTTCAGGTCAGAGTCTTACATGCTTTGAGCGACAGTATCATGATGTTTAAATGAAGTTCTGCAATGCTTGCGTGATTTGAGATCCCTCGCATTGCGAGGAGTCGAGTCTCCCGTAATCGGCCATTGTTTTCTGGCAAAGAAACTCCGTGGGTGGTCTAGATGGTCTACTGTAGAGAAGAGGGTGTGGTCAAGCATGTGAGGAGACCGATCGGCTTGATGACTCTTAGGAATTGGCGTGCAAGCCACAGCGTGGGATGGAGAAAGATTGAAGCTAAGAGGAAGTTTATCTGGCAGATTAGCATCCTATTGGTTACAAGTAAGGCCATTGTCACCTTGTTGATTTGACACACTATAACTCGATATACTGTTGTAGGGCCCTGAGTACGAAATGTGAGATGGATAATCAATCAGTCACTGTTCAAGTTGCATTGTGACTGGCTAATGTGACAGGAATGTCTGGTTAATGAAATTATTTCGTCAATTGGTATCTGTAATGTATAGGTGATCTTGAGTTGTAGTTGTGGTTGCTTGTCGAGGATGTTCTCGGCGGATGATCGGTGCAGCAGCCATATGCACGCAAATCCAGGAAGTGGGATGATTGTGGGCGAGATATGAGGTGATCCAAAACAAATGTCTTGCCTACAGCATGAATATTTTGCATCACTGCCAGATTCGCAAATAGTAGCTGATTAAAGGCAAATTATACCTGTAAAACTTTGAATGGTCACAGAATGCTTGAGCCGTCAAGTTTGAGAGACTAATAGAAAAGTATCCTTCTTCCCGCGCTTCCATAAAACGATTCTATGCTTCACATTGCACAATTACGGTACCCCTCCAAACCAATTTGCAATACTCTTCACACTATCGAATAGCCTATCTTAGAATATAAATTATAATTCACTCCTAAATAAGGGATATGGGATATGGTAAGATACTCAAAGATAGATAGACTAGTCTACTTAAGGCAATATTACCGCCAGCCTTAATTTCTCATTCTCGACACTTCCCTGCTCCGCCGTCCCTGAGCCAATTATAGGCCCATCTGTCTGCCCCTCTCGAAGCTGCCCCTCTATGAGTAACCTGCGGGCCGCTGTTTCTTTTTTTCGTCAAGGTGGTTATGGTCACACAGGTACAGATCTGACTTGATCTTAACATATTCTCTTCAGTCCTACCTTCCCTCTTCTCTCCTCACGATGACCACCAACAACACTATCCAGGACAATGCCACGAGACTCGAGTCCGTCACCGGAACCAGTCATGCCTCCCGTTCCACCGAACGTAAGCTTTTAATTCCCTTTTTCAGATCGTGCTCGAGGCATCCTATGTGTACAGATACAGCCAAAGATAAGACAAGCGGACAAGATACAAACTTTGCTTCTGGTCTTTGATTAGTAGCCGAGGTAGTATCATGTCCGAAGGTCATATGCTAGTCCTGAGTTGTCTTAATAACAATAATACTAATAAACATTTGTCTACAGTCGCCAGTACAAAGCAGAAGCTACAAGCCGCTCTTCGACAATTCCCTGACTTCCCTATCAAAGGAATAGACTTCGTAGACATCCTACCCATCTTCGCCGACTTCGAAACACACACTCGTCTCATCCGAGTCCTCGAGCTCGAGGTTCTACAATTCTCTAATGGTATTAAGCCAGATGTTATAGTCGGACTTGACGCGCGTGGATTCCTCTTCGGTCCAAGTCTTGCTCTTCGACTCGGAGCTGGCTTCGCTCCTGTTCGCAAGCGTGGAAAGCTACCTGGTCCAACCTCCGAGGCTGCGTTCGAGAAGGAGTACGGGCAGGATGTTTTCCAGATCCAAGCCGATGCTATCAAGAAGGGACAGAAGGTTTTGGTGGTCGACGACATCATTGCTACAGGTACGTACAATATCCTGGGAGATGAAATATTCATAACCCAGGGCGACAAAGTCTAGAAAGGTGATAACGAATATAATATAGGTGGTTCTGCCAAAGCAGCTGGCCAACTCGTTCAACAACTCGGAGGCGATCTGATCGGATTTCTCTTTATCCTTGAAGTCGATTTCCTCAAGGGCCGCGACCAGCTTCCTGCACCGGTTGTCACTCTTCTCTCGAGTGAGAACCTCTAACGATCTTCAATATGTTCACTATATGATGATTTGCTGTTTTTGGCGTTAGGGTGAAACCAGGGTCTTTAACCTTGAAAGTATTGAATTTCAGAAACCGGGCATTCAATGTACAGCGAGCGAGCGTGGGTATGCTAATGGAGATTGATAAGCAAGCTCGGAAGGGTTCGAAATGAAAGGCATTGATACACGCGGAAACGCACTTTCGCGTCGTGCCTCTTTAGGCCAATTACCGACTTCATAAATGACATGACAAATGTGTTCTTGCCGCAAGCTTTATGATCCCTTCTTCTCTTTCGCTCTCGTATTTTGGTAAAGGGTGTGGACGGCCCAAGGAACCTTCACACAAATCAGACCCAGCAGGCCTTATACTTGGTTGAGGACCGAAAAAGGGGTACCTATCGCTTCGAACGTTGGCGTTGCATCTTTACGACTTTCCTGAGCTGGCCTGCTCAGGTTCATCGCTTTGGGACTCGCAAAGCAAGGCAAGAGGTTCAGGTCACGTGAGTATACATAAAACCCATGGGCCGACGCCTGATGAGTCTATTTCCGCACGAACTTATTGAGGAGGAACATGCAGTACGTGGCCTCTATAGGGGATCTATTGGATCTTTCAAGCTTGAATCCAGAAACAAATTCCCCAGACTCTATGTCGCGTCTTCATGATCAGCTGGCCTAGTCGTCCGTCTCTTGAACTTGCTCTTCGAGAAAATCACATCCAAAATATGATGTACAACTCTCACAGAACTAGTAACTCTTTCTGTAGGCCTTGCTAGACACCAGGGGAAGGTGATTGGGGTTCTTAAAGAGTGGGTAGAATGATAGTTTATCTAGCGAGTGCATTAGGAATAACAGTGCTTTTCCCTCAGAACTGGCCCTATGATTTTAACTGGAAACCGCTAACTTTGCGCTACGATCTTCAGATTGGTGCTACCGAGTAATTGTCTGCTGCACTGTTTACCTCGCTTACCCGAAGCCAGCCCAATTCGGCTCGGACGAAGCGGAATGGGAATTTGTAGTATAGATCAATTCAGATTCTCAGTCATCAAAAAGATAGGTGACTGTATGCGACTACTCCATCTAAGGTCTCGCGATACTTTTGTGATTTTATCGTTGAGTTGCGACCTTGAAATATACATGCCTATGTCTCATCAGCGGAAGATGTATGGGCCTAGCCTCGAGCGTCAGGCGTTATTCCTGCCTGGCAGCCATTATATAGTCGGTTGTTCGTATCAAATGCTAACCAAGAATAAGACTGAATGAGCCAAGTATCAGTATTAGGTATTAGATGAGACCATTCGGCATAATAGATCACCAACAAGTTCCTCAAACTTGAAGTTGTCCAAGGTGGACAGCACTGACAATCTGCGCCAAGTCTAAGCCTTACCCACGGTCCTCCAAAGGCCGACAGCTGACCTAGCCTGGTGTAGCTGTTTACACAAACCACAACATCGCGATGCCATCCTGATATCAACAGCATGGCGGCCGAAACGTCGCGGCCACTGCTTCTGCCCCGGAATCGAAAGCTACGGCATCTCCAAGGTATATACCTACGAAATCTCACTCTTTCGAGGCCGCGCGGAAGGACAATTGATGATGCTGGATTGAACCTCTCTTCCCAGAGGCTGGAAGTTCTACAGGAAGAAGAGCAGACGCTACACCACTCTCATTCGTCTGAAGACTTGAGACCGCCAAAGCTTAGAAGGAGGAGCTCGAATTGGGTGGGTGCATCGCCCAATTTCCGCCAGAAGAAGCTCGAAGATGTGATCGATAGTCGCATGGCGGATACGTTCTTTACGTTACACTGCAAAGGACAGGATGATCCAATATACATTAGTGAGGTGGTGGAGAAGGCTATGAATCCCACGTTCAGATTCTTCGATCTGGCTTCTTTCGGACCAGCTACGACAAGATTGGACACAGTCACCGTCAAAATTTGGGTTAAGAAGGACGATTTTGTACCTTTAATCGAAGAGGAGGTCAATCTGCAGTCATTGCAATTCATTGGAGCATTAAAGAACCACCCTTTTCCGCCCAATTGCATACTTTTCCACCTCGCGGATGGAATCTATACAATCGACATAGCTTCGAAGCCTCCGATTCCCAAGGCGGTCCAGGCTCTATCCACATCTTCCTTTAGTGCGCTGATGCGCCTTTCCAATCTCGACGAATCCATACAAGACGCTCTAGCTACACGAGAAGAAATCACTACGCAAATAAACGCAATTCTACAATCACGAACCAAAGACGATGCTCCTCAAGCAGAAGAGGAACTTGCACTGGCAAAACGATACGTGGTAGCTGAAAAGAAGCTTTTGAAAAGCTCTATCAGGAGACGAGCGGAGCTTAAAGCCTCAATCAAATCTCGCAGTGAAGCTATCAAGTCTGGAAATGAGGTTCAAGCGAAGGTGGTAGAGGATATCAATAACGCCCAGGACAAGCTGTCTAAGTGTCGGACACTTCTTGCCACGGCTACCAGCGACATCCATGGGCAGAGACGACGGATATGCGAAGAGTTACTAAAAATATTCCCCATTCAGCCAACTACACATGCCCTACTGTTCACGATCTGCGGTCTTCCTCTCCCGAATTCTTCATTCGAGGACGAGGACGAAGATGTCATATCTGCTGCTCTTGGATATGTAGCACGTCTAGTCGACATGCTACAATATTACCTTGCCATTCCTCTCCCATATCCGATCTCGCCCTATGGATCACGGTCCATCATACAAGACTTCATCTCCATCCTTTCTGACAACCAACGTACCTTCCCACTCTACACAAAAGGTGCCGTCCGCTTCCGCTTCGACTATGGCGTCTTCCTTCTCAACAAGAATATCGAGTCTCTAGCAGAAAGCCAAGGACTCAAAGTCATGGATATCAGACAGACATTACCGAACTTGAAATATCTCTTGTATGTATGTAGTGCTGGAAGTAGTGAGTTGCCTGCGCGAAAAGCAGGTGGAATCCGCGGCTTGTTGATGGCAAGGGGAATGGAGATATCGAGTCGAAGGGGAAGTGCTGATAGTGGCATCGGAGGAGGACAAGGGGAGGCAATTAGGAAAGCTGTGGAGAATGGGGGTGTAGAGACCAAAGGTCCTGTCATTAAGAAGGCGGGGAATGGGGCTTATCATCCTTCAAAACCGGTCTCTTTCGCGGTGAATAATAGCCATGGTCTGAGGACTAGTGGATTGAGAGAGAATGTTAGTAGATGATATACATAATGTATCAATGATAATGAGCGTCGACTTGGATTGCGAAAGGCTCTTATTGGGTGGGCCATCTTGTGCTTTCGAGCCTCGGAATCAGAGAGACATAAAAGAAGCTGACACACGAAGATAAGATACCGAAGCGAGCAAAGTCCTCCCAAAGTTCCATCACATCCAAAGACAACAGGGAATCAGACTCCTTCCTTTTATGTGCCCCTGCCGTCTAGTGAACCTTATTCCGACGTTCCACTACCTTACTGAACCTATGCATTTGCGCAAGCACCACACCTCGCCGCCTTCCCCACACTTCACTCGGCACACATATCACTGGCCTCACACATAACAAATATTTCTCAAAACAAAAGCGAGGTCCTTCCTCATCATCAGCCCTACCGAGTACACAAAGCTCGGTACACATTCAGTGATATTCCATTGCGACGTGCAACAAAGTTCCGGGATCCTAGACGCTTTGTGTCATTCTATAGGATTGTGGTCGGACGGTTGGCTCATTCCGGTCCGGTCCTGTGGAGAGAAGCTTTGATGTTTACTGTACTTCAGGTGGGCTGGTGTGATGAGAGGACTCAGATCATCTATTCGTACTCGCAGTTGTTGTGAATCATGTTTGTTGGAGGAGGGAATAAGCAATTTTCTCATGTGAATATCAAAAGGATCCTCGATTTGAAATCTCACAGCCGTTCTACCAAATTTCTCTACATCCTGCATCCTCGACTTCAAAGACTGATCATGGATGGGTTGGGAGAGGCTGCATGGCCAGACTTGGATCTCAAGACTGTTTATTGCAAATGAATTCACGATCGATCCATATCTAAGAAAGGCGCAGGACTAGCAAGTCCATACATCATGATAACTGCTTCCGTTTCCAGTATTCCAACGACTTGACTGTAAAAGCAGATAATCTTCCTCGTTACTCCTCATCATCTTCCTAATAGCTTGGATCCTGAAAGTGTTTCAGCATAGGCACATATCGTAAGCAAGACCTGCCATGATTCTTTACAAGCGGAAGCCGGGTCTGGGTTTCAGAGGTACTCTTCGAGTCACGGCTGTGCACAGTCGACAGGATCACGACCTGTTTTTGCCTCCTATTATCATACAAAATGGCAAGCTATGACCTCACATGCACTCTCTTGGAGATCGCACCATAAGTAACCTAATTTCTCAATATTCGTTCTACAGAGAGTTCTCGAGGAGTACCTTTCCGTGATTCCGGGAGCGGAAAGCTCAACATCTTTCATTATCGCTTGCAGTGAGCAGGCGGCAATGAATAAATATCCTAGAAGCTGTTCTATGGTCTCGCACTACTGTAGCTATACTATACCCTTTACTACGAATATAAATCTACTGTGCACCTCACAGGGGTAAAAATGTGATACTCCTTACAAAATCACTGAATCTCAACGAGCCAGTCTTCCACTCTCGCCACCCTCGCCACTCTCACTCTCGAGTCAAGACCGCGAGCTTACCTAGCCAAGAACACATTAGCACCACCACTGCAATTTGAGTTTATCGCTGAGCATCCAATAAGCAATGCTTGGACTGGAAAAGGAAGGTTTTGTTGCACGTCTCCAATGTGACACAAGTTCTTCTTAGTGCTGGGGGGAGCTCTGTCTTGGATGGATGGATGGATGGATGGATGGATGGATGGATGGATGGATGGATGGATGGATGATCTTCTCTACGTAGGTAGGTAGTCAGAGCGTCTGCTATCAGGGCTGCTCGCTTTATCGCCGTATAAACAAACAAACCATAGATAATTATCCCAAAGTCCACTTCTTAAGTATATTATCCATCATTAATCAATAGCTCTGACTTCTCCGCCTTGAGAAGCAATGCCGATTGTCTAATTCCAGACCAAAGGAGAGGCTACAAATTGACGAGGTTTGAACAATCGATCGGATCACATATCCCCGTACCCGTACCCCGTCAACCGAACCCCGTGTCACCATCTCGACATGCAACAGAAACCCAGAAAAAGCATCCCTCCTGCTTTTCCCCAACAGTAGCTCCCGCTGCAGCTCCGGACGACTTGCAACGACACATGAACAACATTTCATCTCGTTACATGTTCTCCCCTCACCCAATCAATACTCATCTCGCAACAGAGCAGAAATTGAGACCGCAGTACGGCTCTCAGATCCGCTCTCAGATCTCCCCAGCCGAGAGCTAAATTAGGATCAGAGAAGTTCAAGGAGGGACGACCCGTGCGTAGCTCAAGGATCTGCTCTCGAGAACGCTTCCGTTCAAGCAATGCGGAGGTGTTCTCCGATAGCCCGATCGATGCCTAACCCTGTCACTTAAGTTTGTTTCTGGACCTTGAAATCAAGTTGCAATGGCGAAGTTGAGAAGTTGATTGAGGATGAAGGAGTTGGTTATTTGACGAAATATTTCAGCACTTCTGGTGTAGTATGATGATAGAAGTAGACTCTTTAAGCCTTCTGTGTGATTGCTTTGTTGCTAGGAACACGAAAGGTAAATTTGGCAAACACGCAGGGTCTCGAGGCACGGATCGAGACTGCAATCTGTGTGAACATAACGGGTATGAGCAGGCGAAAGGAACTTGGATGAAGATATCCCGAGAAGAAGAGAAGACAGGTCTCAAGATTGACTTGAGATATTAGGCAAAAATAAGGCTTCCCAATACATACCAGTCTTGCTTTAATCTCCGTTCTTGAACTTGTTGAGGAGACAGCACTTTTTGTTGCATGTCGTAAAAATGAGACTTTTGACGGTCGCGAGACGGTCGCGAGACGGTCGCTAAGTAGTCAAACTCAGAAGAGGAGCTCCGTGAGCTTCACAAATTGGAAGTATGGTGTTGTTGCACTTCGCAGAGGAGAGTTTTGGACTATTGACAAACCGACTGCTTTAAGGAAGGGCTAGGAGATTTATTTTGCCGAGGGCGGGGATTTGGAACTTTTGAGGATAAGAAAGGGGCTATGCTATTGTTGCGACGGTTGTGTCTTGAATATTTCTGGAGATAGTCGTAGTTGGCTCATGTGTTACCTTGTTCAAGAAGAGAGGAGAGACGAGATGTGACGATCTGCGCTCGCTTAAACCTAAACAAGTCGGGCAGTAGGAAAAGAGACACGATTAGACCTAGGGATATGAGTGTTGGATCAAAAATCCGGATTGTTTAAAATGTCATGCATGCGTAAAAGTCTCGACTCCAATCTCCATATTCCAGTAACGCAATCATGAAGATCGAAGTCTCAACCGAAAGGGATCTAACTCAGCGCACTCACTACCATCTATCCATATTCGCAGTGCTCAGCCTAAGCTCTTGGGTACGGCCACCTCCATCCAGTGATATAAGCAGGGTCGATACCATGCTCAAATGCCCAGGTCCTCGCCGCAATCTGAAGATTCATCAACTTCTCACGGACAGCAGCACCCTTGTTGTGTAGGGTTGGAATGCGGTCAATAGCATCCATGGCAAGACTGTACCTATCAGTTTGATTTCTGATAGCAAGCTCCAGAGGTGTGTCGATATTTCCCTTCTCCTTGTAGCCGCGAACGTGTAAGTTGAGCTGGCCGGGACGCTTGTAGGTGAGTCTGTGAACGAGCCATGGATAGGAGTGGAAGTTGAATATGATTGGTCTGTCATCTGTGAAGACGGCCTTCCATTCGACATCGGACATGCCGTGGGGATGGTCAACCTCAGAAATGAGCTTGAAGAGATCAACGACGTTGACGACTCTGACCTTGAGTTGAGGAAGGAATTCTCGGAGGAGCGCGGTGGCAGCGAGGGACTCGAGTGTTGGCACATCACCACACGATGCCATAATGACATCTGGGTCTTCTCCTTGGTCGTTGCTGGCCCAGTCCCAGATCCCAAGTCCTTTTGTGCAATGCTCGACAGCCTCATCCATGCTGAGAAATTGAAGATGGTCTTGCTTGTCTGCAACGATGACGTTGACGTAGTTGGTGCTGCGAAGACAATGATCGGTGACGGAAAGGAGGGTATTTCCATCGGGTGGGAGATAGATGCGGACGACTTCTGGGCTCTTGTTCGCAACGACATCAAGGAAACCAGGATCTTGATGGGTGAAGCCATTGTGGTCCTGTCTCCAGACGGTAGCGGTAAGAAGAATGTTGAGGGAAGATATTTTTGCACGCCATTCGATCTCGTTACACTTTTCAATCCACTTACAATGTTGATTAACCATGGAGTCGATGATGTGAATGAAGGGCTCGTAGCTGTTGAGTAGACCATGGCGACCAGACAAGATGTAGCCTTCGAACCAACCTTCGCAGGTGTGCTCACTGAGCATCTCCATGACACGACCTTCCATAGCTAGATTTCCACCATCTTGATCCTCCTCGAAGTACTCACCCATCCAGACCTTCTTGCCTGCCTTGTAAATCTCACCAAGCTTATTCGACTCAGTCTCGTCAGGGCCAAAAACGCGAAAATTGGCCATATTGTTCGCCACAATCTCGCGGAGAAACTTGGACATGTTGGACATGCTGGGAAGATTCGAGATACCCGGATTGATGTTTGGAAGAGCATACTCCTTGAAGTTTGGCATGAGGAGGGGCTTTCGAAGAAGTCCACCATTACCGACAGGGTTGGCACTCATGCGGGCATTTCCAAGGGGTGCTAGCTCCTTCAGTTCTGCGATCAGCTTTCCATCGGCGTCGAAGGTCTCTTCAGGTTTGTAGGACTTCATCCATTGCTCCAAGATCTTGAGATGTGCGGGATTTGAAGCGACGTCGGGGATTGGGATCTGATGCGACCGCCAGAAGCCTTCGAGTAACTTGTCGTCAATCTTTCTTGGTCCACTCCATCCCTTGGGAGATCTGAGCACGATCATAGGCCAGCGCGGTCTAAATGCTTTTCCTGAATCACGAGCTTTCTTCTGGTAACCACGGATCTCCAACACACACCTCTCAATCGTGGCGGCCATTGCCTGATGCATGCTCTCCATATCGCTACCCTCGACGAAGTATGGGGTCCATCCGTAGCCGATGAACAGGGCTGTCAGCTCCTCGTGGCTGATTCGTGCGAGAAGGGTTGGATTGTTGATCTTGTACCCATTCAGATGGAGAACTGGTAGGACTGCACCATCACAGATTGGATTGAGGAACTTTGTGCTGTGCCAACTCGTGGCAAGAGGTCCAGTTTCAGCTTCCCCATCTCCAACCATTGTGAGAGTGATCAAATTGGGGTTGTCGAAGACAGTGCCGAAGGCGTGAGAGATTGAGTATCCGAGCTCGCCACCTTCGTGGATACTACCAGGTGTTTCTGGAGTAGCGTGCGAGCCAATTCCGCCCGGAAAGGAGAATTGCTTGAAGAATTTCCGCATTCCCTCCTCATCCTCGGACTTGTCTGGATAGACTTCTGTGTAGACACCCTCCATGTACGATTGCGAAATAATACCTGGAGCCCCATGACCTGGGCCTGAGATGAAGAGAACATCCAACTCGTACTTCTTGATTAGTCGGTTCATGTGCATCCAGGTGAAAGATTGGCCGGCGTCAGATCCCCAATGGCCCAATAATCTGGCCTTGAGATGCTTGATATCGAGTGGCTCCTTGAGAAGGGCGTTTTCGCGGAGGTAGAGCATGCCTAGACAGAGATACATACTTGCGCGGAAGTAGGCATCATATTTGCGGATTTCCTCAGCCGAAAGAGGCTTTCCCTCTACAGTTGAGCGAGCAAGTCCGTAAGGAGAGATGCTCTTCACAACAGCCTCGTCCGCTGCTGATGCCATGATGGTGGCAGTTGAGGGTGTTGTGGATGCTGGATCTCGTTTGTACACAAACGCCAATGGTGTAGAGCAAAAGGTGGTGTGACCTTATGGATGTGTCGTTGAAATGACACTGACCAGCAAGGCCGGCTTTCATGAGGTATTGCAGTGACTTGCTGAATGAACGAAGGAAGAGAAACCCTAGAGCAGAAGACGCATACCTACCTTATAAGTGAATTTCTTATGGAGGGGTAGCATCAACACATTCTGTCGCTTGCCTTTGGAGGGGTCGACACGGCAGCACGGGTAAGTTGTGTGAGAATATGATAGGCTAACAAAAGGTGGTCTGATTATGAACATCCTCTTTGCTGGCTCGGAGCCTGCCAGATGTAGCATTGACTTGACCTTTGGACTCCGGCCATTCACGGATTTTCACATGGCGTGAGGTGAGGTGATGCAGCAATTCACCGACGAGCCTACGAGCCTTGCGACGGCACTGGTGGCCGATACCTGATTGACTCGCCCTGTCGCCTAGATTCGTAGGATGCTGGTTATTGGCACCGAGCTGCAGAATCCCGGGACCTGTAAGCCTGTTTGTTGCTTACAGACATCGTTGTCCGGCACTGCATACTCTATTGCCTGCCACTGGAAAGAGAAGCCAGATCGATGACTGTGTCCGTCGGATCATACAGTACAGGAGACCCAAAAGCTCGGTAGTCGTGACAGTCTGGGATGCATAGGGATTCTGCGATGAGATACCAATGCGGTGCGTGGGTGGGTGTATGTAGGGGTCCATACCATATGCAGGGCGGCTGCAGCAATACTCTCCTTTCCGTGGCTGGCTCTTGCTGAGCTGATAATGACGCACCGAAAACATCGCATAACATACATGGTACGATAGTCTATAGATAGTAGGATGAGCTTGAACAGCCAGCACTCGCCCTGCTGGAAGCGTGCGCCGTAACAGAAGAAACCATGGCCTGATCATGTGCACTGGTATTTCAGGACCTGCAGTAGTGTGCTAGAGCGATAATGGACCTTTTCCCTGTCTACAGAGTAATTATCGGTCGGTATGGACCGGAAACGATGCACTTTGACGATATTTTGCTTCGCTTACTCCTGAGACATTTCGGCAAAATTACCGCTCATTCCGGGTCACGTGCTTTCTTTCGCGTGAATCTCTTTTTCGATGTCTCGTTCGGCCAGCATTTGCACATATTCCAGACTGATGGAGCATTGATGATATTGGCTGCTCTTACTCCTTGAATTCCATTAGAAGTGCTAAGCATCCAAGTGGAATCATATTTGTCAAGTTTGTTTTCAAGGCTCCGCTTCGCCACATTTCGGGTTGATCCTTTTTTCCATCAACTTCAGATCGATCACTGTCTCCTGTCTTCTGTATTCCAGGTTTAAAAGACTAGAAAATTCGTACAGTGGTATTGGAGTCGGTAGATTACAGCCGGGGTAAAAGTTGATAGAGGTACAGAGGTATACGAGAGCCAAAGAGGTGCCGCTTTTCCAACTTCGTACCGCGCCATCCTCAATTTCCTCAAGATTTCCAGACAAGAGACCAATGAGTAAACTGATGTTTAGTACAAAGCTAAACGTTATATGACGTGTATCGTGTATATTATATTCCATCTCTAAACTGTTTTTGACAAAGTGAAGGAAGGGGTTGGCCACAGATTAGAGTGAATAGCCACCACAAACTACTTGTACTACTCCCCATTCTAGTATGAACCTCTTTCAGGCTCTTTTAATATGATGTGATTATTAGCTAAAAAGAAGTTCCAGCAATGACCGGGGTAGTACAAGTAAGTAGTATCTGGCTACCCTATTTGCCTCCTACCCCGCAATATCATATGAACCTTCTCGTAAGCTAGTACGATTATTACAGTTCTCGACCCCCCACCCTTTCCCTCAAAACAGACATCAAATTTGACGCCTTCACTACGAAGTTCCGTCGATGAAGTATTGTTAGTACGATTCGCAGGGGCTTAGTGACTTTACTACATGTGGCAGAATCAGGTCCGTAAGCAGGGCATAAATTACTTAATCAGTGATCGAGAAGTCAGTACGCCCTCGGGATCATACCTTTTGCAGTAAAGTCAACTACCCCCTGCTGATTCTTCTAACAATACTTCAACGCTGTACCTCTCTCTGTACAGCTAAAACTCCCACATTCATTCAAAAAGATAACAAAGCGGGCAACGCAGATTACTATCCGCCTATCGAAACCCAACCTGGTGATTATACAGAGTACTAAACTCGGGGCTTGCAACGAATTATAGTTTGTTCCTGAGGTAAATTCAGATAGACATATAGTAATCTATAGCCACCTCCTCCAATTTAAGGAAGTTCACATAGTATAGGTAAACTGAAATTTGCAGCCACCCTCTTCACACCTACCAACTTTATATAAGTATCTCACACTCTACTACTTCTGGTTTCTTCGAGCCAAGTCCATCAACATTCACCGGCTCTTGCTATAACATCTACCAAGGTTCAGCAATTACCACTACCTCAATAGCATTGAATATATGCTCTCAATCCACTCCTTCTTATAACTAAGAACCCTAACAACTCTAGAGTTCAACATCACGTTACATCTACTCCCGGCGCAAACATGCAATTCACCGCAATTACTGCTCTCATCCTCACCATGGCCGCCGGTGCTATCGCAGCCCCCCCTCATGCAGTCGGAGACCGCCTAGCTGTCCTCAAAAGAGGGAATACGCGTACCGCCGAAGAAAAAAGGAGTTGCGGGAAAAGAGACCTATCCCTCGGCTTAGTAAACTACACCAGATGACCGTCTGGCTAACCTCTCTTTCTGCTACAGACCAAAACCTGCAAATGTACTCAGACGCTATTTGTCCATATTGTATGCTTTTCATTCCGGAACGTAATCATGTATACCTAGCTGACTCGAAACAGTGCGACTGCACTTAGGCCTTACGACACGGTATACCTCTTGATAGAAACCCAACTTCATTCACCCAGCTGACTCGAAACAAAGACAGCCTATGACGCACCGACGTTTCTACACTAGCGTTTTCATAGGGCTTTGAATTAGGGGAGATGTACTCCGACTCGCTTAGCAAGGATTTACTAGTGTTGTTGCAGAGTGGTCTGGGCGTAGGAGACAGATGTTCCTTTCTCAGTTTTGTCCCTGTCGTGAGGGTGTGGAGGATATCTTGTACTTCCTTTCCTTCTTTTCAGTAGTCTTAGTGTGCTTGTGCAAGGGCTCATCCAGAACCTTTCATAGTATTCGTGGTTCCTTTGGCTGATAAGGACGAACCGAATTCTGATCCGAGATATGCTGTCAAAGTCAAGGGTCCAGAATCTCCTGTTTTTACGTCATCCAAAGCATGTGTTCCAAGAAGTACCAGGCATAGCAGATCTTTCGTGTATTTTATTCCATATCTCTGCTTCTCGAGTCCCCCTGGGTTACTTGATACGTTTTTTGAATTCATGTTCAGTAGTGTGATGATAACACTACAAACGGCTCTAGCACTTCCTTCAGCGCTCATGGAGAGGCTTTAGCAGAAGTTCTCTGTGGAAACATCTGGTGGGGTCCTTCGATTCGGTATTGTAGAATAAGGAGACGGCTTACGGAGCTTCGGAAGTATTGATAAAAGTCCACAAGCACTATCTCATGATTCCAAGTCTAAGCCCAAACCTTTTCCGTCTTCCTTTCTAAGCACAACAGACGCCACTTCATCATTTTATGAGAGACTCCCTCTTTTTTTCCAACTCAATATCTCCAGCAGACCATAGCGATGAAACGATGACGACACATTGTCTTCAGACTGCGTTCATTTTCCTTCACTTTCAAGCCACCATGGTCAGGCATTACATACTGCGTCTACTACGAAAGCCTGCCCCGATATCATCTTTACTTACGTAGGAGTCTACACGCAAATTTTGCTTTGTGGCTTCACTCTTTCATTCAGGTATAAATACCCGATTAGCAATGCATGGAGCCTAAGCTATCTATGCACAGCCCCCATCTTCAAGTGGAGACCTTTTGATAGCCTGACTTCCGGCCTCTTACTCGCTATCATTAGTGAGAGACCTGTCGATACTATTGGACTTATGCTGCAGATTGATACTAGGCGCAGTAACAATATTCGGCTGCAATGCAGGCTGCTGCGGCTTAGGTAGAGTGGGCGACAAGCTAGCCAAGTGAATTCTGGGAAAGGCGAGATATTGTGAAGTGGGATATTTAATGAGATATTCAATGTGACTGTGAATGGAATCTTGTCCCAGTTGACCGGTACTGGGTTACTTTTGTATACTTTATATCAGTATTAGACTTGGCCCGAGTGCCTAACCATGTTTCCGATGCTCTGTGACCAATAGCACTATAATCCCGCTACATTGTCTTGGGTACAATATGCACATCTTGAGCAGCTGTACAGTCATTGAAAAGAGCTCATAAATAAATCACGTAACAGCGATACATCTTCCACACAAAGGACTAGCATTCACTGCTCTGACACTGCGGGTAAAGATTATATCATTTCATCCAGGATGTGACTTCAACTTCCAGAATTAGCATAGATTTCGCTTCACTGAAGAGCTAATAGAAGGCCTTGCTGGAAGTAGAATTTCTTAAGGTACATTTGACTGGGTATAAGAATACATTTGACACTGTCATATCGCACTGGAGTCCTCGCTCACCGTTCCTACTTGATATTTTCCGTGACCATAGCCTTGTTTATTAGAGCTCGAAATTCCGATGATAGCAATGCCGATGCCGCAGACGGTCTCATTTCAGGATCGGTCACAAGAAGAAATCGAAATATTTCCACTGTTTCGTCCAAAAAGCTCTGCAGCTCCTTCTCTAGAGAAGGAGCTTCGATGTAATACTGGCTCGGCCGTTCTGGATCACGCGCATTCGAAAGAGCCTTTGCACAGTCCCATGTCAATTCGTTCATACGAGAAGTTGCAGGAAGAGCTGCCCACTTTGGGAAAGCTCTCATCAGCTTCGCTATACACGAAAGGTCGGGCCACACGCCGTCCTTTATACCCGGAGTTCCCAAGATTCCAGGCTTAGCCCAAGCAAGTACTGTTGCGGCGAGTGACCAGACTTCGGAACGATGAGTGCAGCGATATTCTTGCCAGACTTCTGGTGCTCGCATTGCATATGGTTGGACTTGGTATTCATTGAAGCCATGCTCTACTGCTGAAATATTGTTAGTATGGTCTACCCGCGAGAATGAGCGTTGATACATACCAGCACCCAAGTCGCCTATCTTGACTGTAGGTTCAGGGCTAGTAATATCGGAGATGAGGATGTTATCAGGCTTCAGATCCGCGTGAACAAGATTCTCGTCGTATAGAGCAGTCACTGCATGCAGTCCAGCCTCGAAAATAGCTTTGTACAACGCATCATTCCGGAACTGGGTCTCAGGAGGAACTTCTGCCAGAGTTTGATCCATCCACTCAAGAACCAAGCACGGTGGATCGCTGATCTTATCGTACAATTTTCGAACAAAAGGGGACGATGAAATTGCAGGCTTGCAATAAACGTCATGCTCTTGTGACAAGAACTTTCTTCTTTCGGGGGTCGTTGTTTTGATCAACACGCTGAGAGATTGATTAGTATTCATCTCCTGAAGAAGAACTAGGAGCTTAGGTACTGTGATCCATGAAGAACACTGTCTGTTCCATATAGAATTTTGGCCTTGAATACTCTCGATCTGTGTACCCCATTGACTATAGCCCGAGTCAGCTCATATGATCCTTTAGAACCGGTAATTGTCTGCGCGACTTGAAGTATGGCCATGTCGATGACGCAGCGGGAGGGGGCAGATTGACGAGAGAACGAATATAAACGCTCTGACGAGTGAGTCACATGACTTGATCTTTATGTTTTCGTCGCTGGCTGTGTTCTTCACGCTTGCATGAGAACTGGTAGTCATTTGACTCTGGTTATCTTCCGGTTCAAATAGCGTTGACTGGAATATAATTTTTGCCAGCTTGCAGGTCGGTGAATAGTAAGTTAGTGGTGACTTCCAGTATGTCAGGTGATGGTGTTCTCATTATGCCAAGACGAGGAGATGAGCCAATACACCCAGCTCAGATTGAATTGGGGGAATTTCTTCGAATAGCTAGGGTTCCGTTCAATCCTCAGCATTGGATAAGTGTGGATAGGCGCTGGGCTTCCATGTTCGAATTCCCAGTGGAGAGGGGTTCTCAGAGTATCTTTAACGATCCATTCAGAAACAATGCCGAGCTTCGAGGATGCGCTCACAAGGTCCTGGTAAGACGAAAATTGTGGTCGGTCTTCATATTCTGTCTCTTGGTACTGTAAAAGATTAGGGATGACCAGATGTGATTGTAATTCTTTCAATGTCTGCTCAGCAGATGGCGGTAACTCTATCTAACATGTCCGCTGGCCAATATCTGCAGGGAAGGCATTGGATCTTGTCGGCTTAGTATTCTTTCATCATAGATGCCTGAGAGACGGGCACGCTTTACAAAGAAAGCTTCATATTTTTTGTCAGTTTTTGCACTTTCTGCTTCATATCTTAAATCTCGGCGAGGACCTATATGACTTCAGGTCACTGATTGGCAGAGATGATATATGCTAGATAGTTTGGATCCACACAGGGAGGGGTTTGTGAATCTTGAATTGCCCGCCCATGTCTCGATTTAGTTTGTTTGAAGGGGCCGTCCATAATTCAAGAGGTGACTTGAAGAAGCAGCCCTAAGAATGGAAGAAGGAACCCCTTCTCAAGGCTGGATAGGTAACCTTATAATTTTAACATCGATTTCCAAAAGCTTGACACGGTCGTGGAAATGTTTGAGAGATAGAAGAATCATGAGATGTTTTGGTACTCGTGGGTCATCCGTACTTTCCAAGGCAAAAGAAATAGGAACAAGAGAGACTTACAACTCTTGGAAGATAGAATTAGGAACCTCAAACATAAGACTTAAGTAATACTTCCTTTTTGCTACTGCGGTGCTATTTATGCCTACAGGTATTGTTGCCCACTCGAATTGGGTCTAAATACAGGAGATCAAGATTCACTACCTATTGGGGTAGTATTCTCGCTTGTAATAGCCTCTATACAGTCGTATGACTTTTTGGATTCCTAAATTGTGTCTACGAAATCTTACGATCCATAGCATTTACAGCTCCTCTTTTGATAGCACAGGACCCGGCTGGTATCTCGTAAGCCGGTGACTGACACTTCTGAAGTTGCGATGTATTCGAAAATAACCCGGCAGATCCCCCGTATCAGTTGCGAAACATTGATTTTTTCGACACTTCTTTCTTGAATGGCACACAACTGTGTCGTCCTTTTGGTGAGACCTGAAAATCTCCCCTGGTCTGTACTCAAAAGCGAAGTGCTGGTGTACGTACGCAAGGAAATGGAGTACAGGGCAAAAGTATGCGAACTCTCGGTATTCCCATAGCGTCTTCGTCCAACTCTGGTAGGCTGTGACTTCCGAATCATTATTGATGGAGCTAAATTCTCACAAATCACACTCATCCATCCATTTTCCGTTAATATATTGGCATGGTAAGGTGAGACTCATTTGAGGCAGCAAACCTTCTGCAGCTCTGTGAAATCGAAATTTGATATGCTGTGAAACGTCAACGGTTGCTCCTGCGATTCAACAACTGACGTGATATTGCAAATCGTAGTTCCCACCGATGCAGACGCAAGGACCGAAACTCCTGGCGTTTGCGGCTGTGAAAGCGAGCAGCAAGATACAAAACTACTTTCAGTTGGCTACATTCTTGCTGATATTTATATTGGTCTGCTGACCATAAGTACCGACTAATGCTCTCAAATCAGCAGGGTAGTTGATTAGCTTGGGCTTCTTCTGGGTGCTCATATTGTATTCCGGCTCAGCCTGGCCCACATCCACTTTTGCTACAGCTATGACTACATGAGGATGCAATTGAGAAGAGTATGTACCCATTACGTCTCGGAATTCTTTCATCACTTCTCAGGATCGAAGTCACTAGCATCGTTCTCATACAACGTAGGTAATGTAATAAGTATCTGTTTAGCTGTATGGACCGTTTGACGTTCATTTGATGATGCCATAGCCCTCTCTAGCAATCAAATTGAAAATACCCTTAAGCAATTCCACGTCTATGCGTGCAATTGCCGGTCTGCCCAGATGAAACAGGTAACTGACTTAGGAGAGGCGTACTAGAAGCAAAAGAAAAACCAGCACGCAGAAAGACTACACACGTTCGAGCAGATGACATTCATTCTTACACTGCCTACCTGGGAAGGCTGCTGCTAGAGCCACAAGCCATTTGCCTCCTTTCTGCACATAGATAGTTGGTATCAGTGCAGCCACGTAGTGGTAACACTAACTGTAAATCTGAGGTCTTATATTCGGTATTGTGGAATTCACGAACCGGGAAGAAGAGAAGCGGCCTCAGCGAACAAGAGTACCAAATCTGGATCTCTGAAGTTTAGCTGGTGAAACTAAAATAGAATTGGCAAAATTTAATCATGGTCGACGTCTGCAGGATTTGAACCTACGCTCCCGAAGGAAATAGATTTCTAGTCTATCGCGATAACCACTCCGCCAAAACGCCTCGATGTGTAAGCTATAGCTTGTTTGAATAAATGAATGAGCAACAGTAGTCAAGTGGATATATTTATATCTGTAGGCTTTACAAAACCAATAAGAGAGGTTGAGAGATGCCTCCGTGAGCTTGGCGGTGAAGAGACTGCCATTGTGGAGTCATATGTTTAAGCGAGGTTGTGTCCACAATATTTATCATGTTTTGGCCCCCTCTTTGCTCGCTTAGCTTGTAGATTTGCCCTGGCTATCGATATCAGAAACCAGGAAAATGGGGCCGGCGAAGGCCAGACTGGAATCCTTGCACGAAGGGTACTAATGTAACAAAAGCATTTCAATAATGCACTTAGTCATCATAGTAATGTTGCAAAATTATACAAGACTTTGATTTGAATCGATGCTACAGTCACGAAATTGACTTGGTACTTCTGTTGTCTTATTGAAGGAATATCAGCTTCGCCAGAACCAGCCGCTTTTCTCTGAAATCATAGCCAGGATGGTCAATTCAGATAGTATTTTCATTTTGTTTTCGAACTATTGTATAGCGATATCTAGATTATATAATATCAGTATCCGAAATCATCAAATACGACCTTCCTACCAGCCAACCAGGTCAATACTAAGCTTTTGAGTCTCAGACTAACACACATATACCACTCATCAACCTCATGATTCTCGATGACACTGACAACATCCCTTCTCCTGCATCCTTCTTCTTTCAATCTTAATTCCAGTTCTCACAATATCACTCAAAATTCTCAGCCCCTCCAAATCCGAATCGGCATCTTCTCCAGATAAGAATATCGTTGTCGATCCAGCGAGTTGAGGATACCCCCTCAAAGTATCAGCCACGAGCCCAACATCCTCAATCCCAATTCCCCACAGAAGTCTCAGTTGTTTCACATCCATACTATCAAGTTGTCCCAGAAGCGGCGTGATACCAATCCCACCAGCGATAACCGGTATGATACCACCCGCCTGCTGCTTCTCAATGCGAAATTTGCCACCGAAGCCTTTCAGTGGAATTTTGAAATTACCGGCCAACTTGGCTCTTTGTTGCTGTTCAAAAAGGAAACTCGTCACTCGTCCTACATTCCGGATTGTGATTTCAAATTCGTTCTTCGAGGCCGAAGGAGGACTTGAGACAGTGAAGGTGCGGAGGAAATCATCGTTAAGTGATTGGGGATCTTCGTCTCGCCTGTGACTATATCCTTGATCTAGGTATTCTTCAAAAGTGAGAGTTGCATATTGTCCTGGCTTCCAGGTTGGAATTGCTGATGATTCGTCAATCTTGAAGCGGAACCGTGATATGGACGGGGTAATTGGGGTAACTTTGAGGAGGGTAGCATAGTTTAAGATGTCCTCCGTGACGCTGGCCTGCGCGATCTTCTCATTTGCAGCATACCTGACCGACGGATTGTAAGGAGACCTTTCTTCATGTACTCCCTTGAATTTGAGGCCCTTCTCCACGAATCGCGCTGATGTTATCGTGATCTTGACGGCAAGTTTCGACCTCAGCAGTACGGAGTCAGCTTCCTTGCCAATTAGTATTTCAGTCTTGCCGGTCAAATAAAGCACATCCCCGGTATCGAAATCAGGTACTGTCATTCCGATCAACGGATTCATCTTGAGATTCCCTAGACTTTCGTACAATCGATTACCAGAATACTCTGGATAGATGATCACGGCTCCAGATTCCTCATTGGAGATTACTCGGACCAGACCAGCTGGTCCCCCACGATGATTTGTGTCTATGTCCGAGCCATTCGAGGAGGACATGAAAAAACATATCAGCTTTATCTAGCAAGGCGAGGGCTTCTGGAGGAAGTTGAGCCGAGTCCGATTTGAGTTTTGGTTGAGGTGTGGAAGGGATGATCCGTTTCGAGTTAAGATACTTTGGACAATTACCTGCAACATGTCAGTTTTGGTTCGAATCATGAGATAATGCTTACATACCGACACTTTTGTTGATGCTTACTACCAACTGCATCTGACCAACCCCTTTCTCTTTATCTCCACTACCCTCCACGGCCCCTGCAATCATATTTCCATGCTGCACGCAATGTGGGTTAGTAATTGCTTATTCAAGAGTAAGATATCTAGAGAAGAGGACAAGACATGTTCCAAGAAAATCTTAGGACACTGAGAAAAACAGAAGAGCATAGGCTTCCCGAATAACATACCAATTTGATTCTCATCCTCGATTCCAGATCAATCGTCAACCCACCCACCATCCTGCCTTCCCCGTCACCTCTCACAACCTCGCCATCAACAGCATTTCCAAGCAAAGCTTCAACAACAGGATCAAGTCTTCTATCCACCGCCGTCTTAATTCCAATCACATTCTTTACAACTAGTTTCCCAAACCCAGGATTTGTGGCCTCCCCTGATCATCCAGGGCACCAAGTGCTAACAAGGGAGCATCTTGAATCATGTAACCTGCTCCAGGGGATAAAAATGGTGAGTTTGGATTCCCTTGCCCTGCAACGTGCATGATTCTATGCATTTCCTTTTCGCCTTCATTCCAGGGTATTCCGCGACCGCCGAAAGACATGTGGTAGATATTCTGTCCGAAAGATGCGGGGAATGATATAGAACTATTCAGGAAGGGGATAGTTGAGAGGTAAGCAGGGGTCAAGACCTCCATTTCGAGGAGAAGACATGGTGTATATATCGGTTGAGTAGGCTACGACTGGTGTAGTCATATGTCAACACGCGTGAAGATGCGTGACAAAGCAATGGAACATTCCGCGTACGCCTTGTCGACAATTTTAACTCAAATACATCGACGCTCATCTGAGATAGCCCATGATCGCTGATTGAAGCCCCTATGTTGCCATGAAATTGAGTATTAATCACCTGTGCCACATCGGGATTTGCGGGATTTGGTCGTCTCATCAGGATTTGGTGGTCGCAGCTTATGGGGCTTGATGCCAAGGGCTACATGTCGATTTGGAAAGCTTTGGGGTTTTTGATAGATATGCTATTAGTAGCATAATACATGCACCTATATCAGTACTGGTTCTGCAGTTAGAGTCAAGTTTTGGGCAGTGTGGCAGAATTGTATATGATTGACGGATTTGGGAATTGACTGCATAGTATACGGAGAACTTGGCAGCGAAGCAGAATATTGGAAAGAATGACTATGGTAAAGAAAGGTCGAGCCAACGTAAGCAGAAAATGACCAGAACCTTGTGACAGGAGTACAGATCTTTTCGCCTAGGCTGAGATTGTGTTGAGTTATCCCCTTGCTCTCGCTTACAGTAAACACATTATATGTTAGTTTCAAATACAAGTCGCAGATTTTGGCGAAATGCATATCTTCTCAATAAGAATTGCTAAATTAAGTCTGCGACGTGAAGATCTTCCGCCAAAGCAAAGCCTTCCAAATCTTTTGTGACTTGAATTTGATAATCAGCTGATATCCTGCAATCATTTCGTGAGTTTGGTATTGTCGCATCGTGAATGGCCCAATCAGCCATCCTTTGTCTAGCATCAATAGCTAACTTCATCGCTGAGCTTATATTGTTGGGAGCGTGGCATCAAAATCCCTTCAAAGAGCTCCCTCCCATTGAGCAGAGGTGGATCAGTTACAGAATCATACATATTCAAGTGTCACTTCTGGCTCAAACTGCTTGATTCTCGATCTCGATTTCGCCCTTGTCAGCCACATCCTCACCCTCATCTTCTGTATCCTTTCCTTCGTCGAGTGCTTCATACTTCGTACCCGCGTCCTCTTTCTCTTCCCTAAATTCAAGATTGTGACCTCTAAAGCTTGCTGTAATCATCCTCAAGTCCCAAACGACCCTCCACCAACCTCTAACCTCACCATCTCCCACCAGCTCTTCGACCTCGCCCAAAAATCCATCGAGTTCATCATACAGCACAAACAATCGATCTCTAGCCAAAGCCTCTCGCTTCTCAAGCCTCATCTTCAGACATCCCAAAGGACCATCACAAATCCTAACCATACCCCAAAGTCCAGGCTTCGGACTCGACATCTCAAGCTCTTCCAATCCCTTCAACAATTCTCTCAGCGCATCACTGAATAACCTCTACTCTTGCCCCAAACCACTCTCTAGTTTCCCAACCTTTAAAAATAATTGTTGAGCAAAACATCGACGCCAAATTCACCCTCCCTAATCTCACCGCTAATTCCACGGACTTTGTGCACCGGCTTGAACAGCGTAATACCCTTCCAACCCCTCGAAAAAGCCACATGTCTCAATATGAAAACCAGCCTCTCAGTTCTATCAACGATGTTGTCAACAGTACTCGAAACATTCGCCGAAGCTTTTTCGTAATAATCCTTTGTGGTCTTGAGATTCTTCTCAACTGTGTTCTTCTGGATTTTGAACGTCGAGCTGAGGACGACACGAGGAAGTTAGGTGTATCGATACGCAATCCTTGGATATAGATATCGGATAAACCACTTCACTCTCTATTTCTGCCTTGCAAGTCTGGATGTGTAGAGAGGTATCGATGTTTCCTCCGTGCCACCAAACAGATGGAAAGCATGAAAAGCCAGTGTGCCAATACCCAGAGTAGACACATGTTGCGAGGATATGGGTCTTGGTGTGGATCAGGTGACTGTAGTCACGTGCATGGTCCGTGCGGATATTCCTAGATAATACCTTTGGTCAACTCTCCATAGTAATCAGTACTGCAATGTAACCAACATCATTCACACGATTACTACCTCTATGCCTTACTCTGAAGATCAACGTAACCTTGCCATAACACATCAAAAAGATATTTGTCAATTCGTTGATTCGTCTTGAAATGCTTCTCCTCCATTCCATTCTCGCGAATCTAGATCATCGAAAAGGTCTTGAATGATAATCCGGAATGATCTTTTCAGCAGTCTGGCGATTGAGATTTCCGATTTGGGACGCCCCAACACACTATCCGATATTTCCAACACTTCATTTCGTAGCCTATCGTCTTGTAACCCACAATATCCTTCCCTCCTATCGGCTCCTCCATTCTGATCTGTCTGTACTCGTATCGTATCTCCATTGCGGACTTCGACTTCGACTTTTTCGTCGATTAGTAGCTACTCAAGCTCGTTCTTCGTCACATGTACACCAATCGCTTCCAACTCCCCCATGGCCTCGAGCTCCAGCTTTACTGGTTCCACAGGCTTCATACACGCGCCATCGTCAATCTCTTCGTTGACGCTCTGTTTCGATCGTGGTGAAGAAGTATTCAACACGCCTTTCTTCTTCTTCTTCGTCTTTCCCATATCTTCGCCCCAGGAGTTTCGATACTCTTATCAATAAATAACGCATGAGTCAGCTTGATAAGCTTTAAACCTTTTTCCTCTTTGGAAAGCGCTGTATAATGTCAGATCTCGAGTTGAGAATAGTGCGCGGAAAAAAATATACATTCTCTGGAATGTACGTAAGCGCCACTTCATCTCAAATACTTAACAACGGATACTGGGAAGTTCGGGCGGCGGTCTGCTCGGAAATAGCAAAACTGGAAGGATTAGCTGACATTGGAGAAAAGGCTGTCAAACACCGGCAGACAGGTACCGGAGATTCTGTATGTGGGGAGGTTTAGCTGAGCAAGCGCTTAAGCGAGCAGGAGATCCGGCTAAATGTCAATAAATATTGCCGGGATACCATTCCAACTCCTCGGAGTTTCAACGGAGGAAGAGTTGGACGTGACGGAATCAGCAAGAAGGGAAATATCGAAAAAAGATGTTCATTGCCAGTTCTACCAGTCAAAGCCTCACCAAGGCACTCTAAACGCCATTCTTCCCTACCGATCATGTCCCTGAACTTCATTGAAACATGCATCTCGCTCCTCTCGAAATCATAAACAGCATAGGTATTATCATCACTGTACACTTCTCCTTATTCCTCCATCCTTTCGTAAACGCAAAATGCATCCCACACCCGCATTAACATTTCAATCCAACCCAACCCGCCGCTCAAGCGATGGGCGCAATAGACATCTCCCTAACATACCTCTCCCAAACCTCAATGTTTTCCCCATAAAAGTCGATATGCGCATCCGCCAAGCCCCCGAATTGCGTCTTGAACTCAATCCTCTTGATCCTCTCGAAATCCTGCACTTCCCTCACAACCTCCTCATCAAACGCCTCAGTCGTCTTCTTCGCCTCCTCCACCTCTCTCGTCAGCTCCTCAATTCTCAGCTCCAACTTACGCAGTCGTTCACGCTTGGATGAGACCGGATCGACACCACGCACGTCCTCGATCTTGCGCTGAATGAACCCGCCCGGTCCACCGGTATTGCCGCCGTGAGTAGCCGCGAGGATATCGCGGTCAGAGGTGTTCTTGGTGAGGTATTCGGTTAGCTGTTCGAAATCGAGCTGTTTCTGCTCGCGGGCTTTGAGGAGATTCTTCACGGCCGAGCTGTAGGCTTGCATATCTCTCAGACTACCCAAGTAGTCCTGATCCGTGTGCTCTTTCAGCCGCCTCATCCCACCCGATGTGTCTTCAACGCTATGAGCGAAATGGTTGACTGATTCTTCAACGCCAGGTTCTAGTACAACGAGTTTCTGGAACTGTTCAGCTAGTTCCTTGAAATCTATCTCGAGATCGCCTTCTCGTCGTGTGACACGTGCTACGATCTTCTCTACGTGTCCGAGATCCTCATCGAGCTTGTCGGACTTCTCGCGCACTTCGATGAAGCGCTTGTCGGGCTTGTGCACCTTGGTGAAGGCGTTGATAAATGTATCTGTGAAATTGTCGAAGACTCCTGAACCGCCTTGGTCGGAAGCCGAGCCCACTCGCGACGGCCGGGACTTCATGGTAGCGTTCCAGTCTGTGCTTTCGAGGAAGATGATGAGGAGAGCGCTTCGTCGTAGAACGGGATGGAGGGCTAAACGGGCAAGGAAGCGGTGGAGAGAATTGGCTCGGCGTTGAGTGAAGTCTGGTCCAAAGCGATCGCCGCGCACGTATTCCATCTTATGCTTGTCTGGTAATGGAGGGACCGCACATGCTGGATACTCTTTACTCAAAGTCTTATACAGAAAGACGAAATCCGTGAAGCGTCTACGAACCGTCGTCGTCGGTTTCTGGAAGGAGGGGAAGGTAGTCTGGCTAGGTTAGCTCATGAAGTGGCCATCAGATTCAATACTGACATTTGTGGTGACCAGATAAGACACGTATGCATCTTTTGAACCGTCATTCTCCTTGATGGGTTGCGTGACGGTACATTCTAATACTCCTTCTCCTACGCCGGCGAGATCCATCGCATCCGCATGTCGTCCTAGAGGTCCAGCACTTCCACGTCTCTGGCTATTTGTGTTTCCTGACCCGTCGTCTTCACTCTCTCCGCCATGATTTTTAACCGCTGATCTACCCCCATGGCCAGCTGGATCGTTCTGCCAGTCGACGTTGGCGAAATCATCGTTCTCCATCTCCGCGATGGATGCGCGGGGTTATGTGCTAGGCGCAGCTCGAAAGCAGTAGTCGAGATGGAAAGGTTCGAAGGGGATGAAGGCGTATTTGTAATGAAATTATGATTTTTCGAATGTCATGTTTCGTTAAGGCCAGCACAGAAAGTAAACAAAGATGTGGTTGATAGTACTGGGAGCTTGCAGAAGAGCTCCAACGTCGTCATTGAGGCCTCTAGGCGCCTTGCAGCCTGGCTCCCTGGCCCTGCCATCGCTTGGCAAACCCAAAGAGCTAACAACAGCCTAATCAGTCAAAAGGACGCCAAATCTTCACCTTCGAGGGCCAGGCAGATTTATTATGAGTGAAACGGATTCATGGAATAATACTCTCTTGTGAGTAAAGCTATCAGGTTTTCCTATGAGTTACGTAGTAGCTCATACAAAGTTCTGCCATACTCTCGTAATTTTGGAACTTGAAACTTGAATATAGGACATTTCGCAAAGTTGCATACGCTGGTCATTGAAGTCATGCACATATTTGCCTACCTTTGAAGGTAATGACGCTGATTCAAAGTAAATTAGGCAGGTTCTTTCACTCAATCTAGATTCGGCCAGCCTCCCTTTCATTACATCATGATTGTGTCAGTTCGAGACTGTTCATAAGTTGATTATATTTTGTATTGATTCTTTTACAATGCTGATTGAGCAGAAGTTCAGCAATTCTAGCGGGGTTCTGTTCTCTAAGGTATGATTTCGTCCCATCCATTTATCCACGCATGCCCCATGCCAGAATGCTATACAATAGTGACAAAAGAAATCTGCTAGTCGCACACGCGCTGACTGCCTCTACGAAGACCTTTTGTCTGCGGAGGCCTCCATCTTCTTCACTTCTGCACCTTCCTTCTCAGCCGCGATAGCCTCATTGACTGAGCTCTTCTCGGCATCCGTGGTTGCGGCTTGTAGTCTGCGCTCCTCCTTCTCATCGATATCTTCATCGTCACGAGGAGTAGCTCGGCCAGAAGATTTGTTCTCGTTATCTTGCTCGTTTTCCTCCTCAATAAGCTCTTGCTGCTCCTTGAGAACCTCAAGACGCTGCTTGTTGGTCGCTGCTCCTTCTGCGTTGTGAACCTCAAGCTCAATCTCGTGGAACAATTCTTCTGGAATGGATGACAAAACACCAGTCAAAGCGTCTATTTGGGTGTTGAACTCGGAGTCAGATTTGCCTTGAGCGTACATGAATGCGTTGCTCAAAACCAACAGTGTCGATGGAACACCATGCTTAAGTCTGAGATCCAACCATGCCTGTAGATCGTCTCTTAGACGACCAGGAGATACTCCATGTGTGCGGAGCCCACGGCTTAAGCAGGCGATTTGTAATTCTGGTACTGACAAGCTCTCAACACCTTCGTAGCTGATTGCACGATCATCTCTCTTGATCTGTCTCATACGATGACGAATTTGATAACGGAGCATCGCATCGGTTCCGAATGTGTTGAGGTTCATGTATCTACACATACCCACAAGTTGAGGCCTAGATAGATTGTCCAGCGTCAAATCATCCTTAAAGATCTTGCAGACATTGATGACCTCGGTGGCTGACGGAGTCTCTCCTGTGGCTCGGACCTTGCGAAAGAATTGAGTGAACTCATCTCGATGAGCAGTTGCCGGGCTCAATGGTAATCCGGTCTCCTTCAAGGTATTCCGAAGGAAGCTACTCGTCTCGTTTCGGGTCGCCCTGAGACTCCCGGCCTTCTTGTCTTTCGAAGACTGGCCTTCATACGTGCTTGGTAGCATGTTGGGAAACAACTTCAGCGCAACTGGGAGTAAAAGTTCGGCAAACGGAACCAGAACAAACACAGAGAATGGGACCAGTCGAGCAATATCTTGGACAGTTCTCTGCAGTTGCCTATGTTCTCTTCGACTTAGTTCGTATCCAGCAGCCATCTTGACGGCCAGCCGTGAACTGATCTTGACCTCTGTTGCCAGCAACTTCGTTCCGTCCCAATAATGTTGTGCCTCCTTCTTGATCTTTTGACCAAGAGTCAATTTCTTCTCTTCCTTCTTGGCACTCGCCTTCTCGACTGACTTATCCTTTATGCCCGCTAGCTCCGCCAGACTCTGATCCTCCGTAGCGTCAGTTTTCGATGCTGCAGTTGCTACATCGTTAGGAACTGGTGCCATAGTTTCCTTTGCCTCCTCTAACGCCTCCTTGGTGTTTGGCTTTGCAGCCTCGCTGTCTCTCAGCGGCTTCTTGGCTTGCTGAGCGTTAAATCCTGGTGGCGGTACGTTCGAACCGTTTCCGAGGGTGTGTGTATCGGTGGAAACGCCTCTAGTGAGAGGAATAAGGATGGCCATAGCAGGCATCATAGCTGGCATATTTCGAGCATTGCGACGGAGATAGGCAGTGTAAGCAGATGAAGGGCCGGTTCTTGGTAATGCTCGAGCTACATTGTATTAGCACTACTCTATAGATGTACCTGCGGAGAGTAATTTACCTCCACCCATGAAAGAGCTTTGCGCAGCATTGCGGACCAGTTGCGAGGAGGCGCTCATGGTTTGTAGCGAAGTGTCTTGTCAACAAGACTCTTCGGTGGCTATCTAAAATTCGCAACAAATATCGTGAAGTGATGTAGTCTTCAAAAGTGATGAAGTGTCGTGGGAATCATTGCAAGCTGATGAAGTGGTTTTCAGCGCGATACGTGCTTGCTTACCTAGACGGCGGACCGGAGCGAGACATGTGTTCCAATAAACATTCTCGAAGCATTCGGCGATCACGTGTTTTGCCTCATGCGGGCGTCAGCTGCAAAGAACCTCAAGGTAAAGAAGGCAGCGCGATTTCAGCGAAACGATTCCACTCCCAATGTCTTACTTCTTCCAAGGTTGTATGAGGTCTCTCAACAGGTATTTCCGACACATTTATTTCCAGGGGCACCGTGACACCAGAGGATTGTCCCTTCCCATCTACAGTACCAGCTTTCACGACAGGACTAGATTACTCGATAAGCTGTTGAATCCGGGGGCTTGCCAAGAAGGACCGGCGCTCAACCATTCGGATCCCGACGACATGGTAGGTCGAAGGTCGAGGGTAGGTCCGAAGGCGCGTGAGCTTTCCCCGCTCATCGCATCATTTTTAAAGTGATTACTGTCAACACTACCAATAAATCGTCGTCTTTCCAGCTGTTAGTCTTTGGGACCACTCTATTTTCTCAATTCTGTAACTATTCGGACCAGTAATCGTATCCTCTCCCTCACAGTATTCACTTAATATGGATGTATCTTAGTCCTAGTCTTTCAGTGCTTCGCTGTACACAATCGTCTAGCTTGCCAGGCGCAAGAGAAAGATAAGTCAGTCGACCGCTGCACCGGACTCGACTTTCGGTCTCAAGGAACGAAGAAGGATAGTTAGTGGACTGTTCGCCACTGGTTACGCGAATCAACGAGACGTTTCTGGATTTTAGAGCATAGCAATATGAGGTTATCCAAAGCAGCACGCATTATTTTGGTCGGCGCACCGGGGGTTGGAAAGGGAACCCAGGCCGAACGTATGCTCAACTTCTACAACCTGCAGTAGAACTTCACAACTAACTATTAATCAGGACTACTACAAAGATTCCCCCAGTTATCCGCAATCAGTTCAGGAGATCTCCTCCGCGACAATGTCAAGAATCAAACTCCACTCGGTACTTGCCTTACCACCCCTCAATCCCAATATCCAATACTAACCGAAACAAAAGGCATTAAAGCCGCCAGCGCAATGAGATCCGGCGCCCTAGTCCCCGACGCCATGATTCTTCGTCTAATCCTCCATGAGCTCAAGACTCGAGGCTGGCTCTTCCCCGCCGGTCAACCCTCCATGACGCTCAACTCGTCCTCTGCGTCCGCCGCACTCCAAGACTTCGACACCGATTCCTACGTCGAGCAGCCTTCTCTTGCAAATTCGTATCCTCCGCCTCAAACCTCCGATGACCCCTCGGCGTCTTTTATACTCGACGGCTTCCCGAGGACTGCAGGACAAGCCACACAACTCGATGCTTTGATACCGATTAATCTGGTTGTATCTCTGAAGACGCCGTTCGATGTTATACTTGGAAGGATAGCGGGGAGATGGATACATGCCCCTTCAGGACGATCGTATAATACAACCTTCCATGCGCCCAAAGTTCCAGGAAAAGATGATATTACAGGCGAACCTCTGACGAAAAGAGAGGATGACGATGAAGAGACTTGGAAAGCGAGACTAGAGAAGTTTAACGAGACCAGTGAGCCGCTGTTAGAGCATTATGCGAAGAAAGGCGTTTTGTGGGAGGTGCAAGGGAGTAGTAGTGATGAGATTAGTCCGAAGCTGTATGAGGAGTTTGAGAGGAGGTTTGCACTAGGTCCTTAGAGCGTTCTACTCACTCTCTGTTCTATTTTTATCATGGGTAGGGTTTTTGGGGGCGTTGAATTATCGGATGGGAGATGGGAATTGAAGACAAGACAACATGCCAGGTTTTGTTTGTTTGATACCTGTAATGCAGCGGCAGATCGGAGGACTTCTTCGATAGGCTTTCTTGGAATAGCCAGCGAGCGCGAAACTATGAAATAACGATGAACTACTACATCATGCCTGGTCCATCCAGCCAGAGTATGCTCAGTTCCTTCCTATTCCTTGAGAGTCGCATACATCTCATCCATCTCTCTTCTTTCCCATTTCCGCTACAATTTCAGATTAGTCACTTCACTGGGGATATTCAAATATCAGCAGAGAAAGTTATTCTTAGAATCCTCTAATTCTTTACCACAGTCTTATCATAGCAGCTCGATCTCTATGAACCCATTGGAAGCCTCTTTCTCTCTGCCCAGAGACGGGAGGATAATATACGACATGATCAGTAGCTTGAAGATGGCAAGCTTGAGCATTATGATTAGTATCATTTTTTCATAAGCGAATATTTGATTTTGTCAATGGACAATCATCTTTGGTATTCATAAAGAGCAAACCCCACACCAGTCAATCAGGCGAAATCTGTAACACAGCACAGCACGGCAGGAGGGGCCAACGGTGGATATTCAGCTGGTGTAGTGTATCTAAGACTTGGTCTATATAAATAACCATGAGCCGAACTTTCTGAGACTGCAACTGCATCCAAAGGACATGAATGGTCAAAGCAATAAGCGGTTTCTCTTCTAGCGGTGCGCAATATATGGGTGTTGGAGCAAGAGCTGAAGTCGGCTTGGTTGTTATCTAGCTCACCTTTAGAGAAGCTAATTATGCTGTCGAAAAATTGTGACAGATTTGAGGCTTTAGAGAGAGGAGGGAAAAACCGATCATCTTTGCTTTATTGTCAAATTAAAAGTCATTGTCACTCAACATTTTTCAACCTCTTCGCGCAGTGTGTCTTCTCTCGGATTTTCAAGTACCACCTCTGTCTGCACTTCGTAAATCAGGGATCGATGTCGTTTTAATCTCTCTATATGTCATTGAAATTGAGGGTTGCGAAAGGTCGAGTTTGGAATAGTCATAGTCAGACATGTGCTCCCTTCACAAGTCGACAACTCTGTCGGGCGATTTTGAGTTGAGAAGTGAAAATGGGACTTTTGGTGGAGAATTTTATGGGTCAGAAGATGCTTGTAGCTTGAAGTCTTCGACGGATCGATTGTTATGTACGGGAGGAGTGGGATGGGTGAAAAAGGGTCAGAGGCTAAGATACTAGAATATCTGATTCAACTGTTCCTTTACTTTTTTGATAGTCATAGTAGGGTTTAAACGTCTTTGCAAAAACTATCTATCTTTTTCACGAGTCCCAAACGACGGCGTGATGATTTGAAAGTGACGTAGGATGTTTTGATCAAAGTCAAGCGGCTAGACTGGCTTGTCGTTTTCGCTGATTAATCTGAAATGTTTAAGAATCAGTAACAGCGAACAAGTTTGGCATTATCAACAAGAGTTGCCTAAAGTAGGAGGTTGAAAATGGTATATATAGGGAAAGAATCATCAAGATACAAGAAGCATCCGCGAAGTTTGTCAATGACGAAAAAAACAAGATATGCGTTCTGTGGAAAGTCAGAGCAGTCATTTGAAGAACAAAGCTGGGAAGTGATCGGAAATATCTTGGAGGATGTAATGGAAGAAGAACATGTACCGGGCAAAGGGTTACGGATTGTGGTGGTTGATCTTGGCTCTCTCTTGAAAAAGGTGAGAAAGGAAGCTTTGGCTAGAAAGAAAACGATTGGGTGTTGTTGTCAAGTAGTCTATTGTTGTCAAGATTAGTATCGGGATTGCTTTCATAGTTTCGGTTTCTCTTGTCTGTGGAAAAAATGCTCAGGTGTAGCGAGAAAGAAAAGTAAAATCTTGCTATATTTTGGGGGCCTCGGAGAAGGCAATATAAAATATCGCACCTGGATCGAGTCATATACTCGAGGACCTAACACCGCCAAATTGACTACCTTGTTCGAGTCATGATGTCGCGTTTTCTTGATGTTTACGACAGATTGGAATAACATTCAGCTCTATATACAGTGAACAAAACTACCAGATCTTCTCATGGATATTTGAAAAATTGTGACCAAAGGCAATCAATCTTATCTACTTCGAACCATGTATCTGCCAATCTTTGTACGTTTATGTGGGAATCTGCCTTTTGAGGTTAGAACGGGAAAGGATTCTCAGGGCCATGTTTAAAAAGTGAATAGCTGTGAATTCAAAGGTCTCCACAGATTCAGAGTACTAATTTTTGAAACTTGTATTTTCCGCTTAAGTCGGGATTTCTACTTAATCGGCAAGTCGACTTCATGCTTCTATGTAGAATTCATTCAACAAAGGACATATTGAAATCATCTATTTTATTGTATATGCTACTGCAGACAGAACGAATTTTGTTTTCAGCGTGTGAGATTGCTATACCATCTGGGAAAGAATACGCCTTTAAGCCGGCAAGAAAGCCTAGTAGTTTTCAAGCGGGGACGTCACTTGTTCTCTGTACAGCCATGATATCTTGATTAATACATAGCTTACAGTAATACACTTTAGAAGCCTCGTGGTTCATATACAGTAATAAACAATAGTCCGTTGAGATTGCTGTCATTTCCTCGTACATTGTCATCTCTCCACTGATTGGGCCCTTTCCCACGTTCCTACCCTTTGATATCTAGCTTTCCCTTCCTCAAGGCACAAAAGCCCTCTTAACGTTGCATTTGTTTGAATCCTGACATTTAAATGCCACCAGCTCCGACCATATTCGAAGCCGTCAGTATATTAGCTTTAGACGCATGCTTTGTTTTTCTTCCTTTGGTCCTCTTCGTTTTTCCGTCTCTCAACATTCGACATTGAAGTCGTATAGTAACATGTGGCTGGTCATTTTTAGGAGAATGGTAATAGACACGATCTACTAAGAAATCAAAAATCAACAAAAAGCTTCCAGATGGAAGTCTGATAAGACCCATTCAACAAAAGGTCCCAGGTAGCTGGATCAATACCTATCATGGGGCTATAAATTGGTGTTGGATCACGTTCACAGATTCCTCCTTTTTCTAGTAAAGTCCGGCTACCACTCTCCAAAATACTAAAAATAGAGGAAGGTTGGTTTCGGAGGCACTCAGGCTAGATGTTCTTCGAAGAAGATTAGCCCGAGAGGTCTTTATGCTAGACGTTCTTCAAGCTTATCAGTTTGACAGTCAGAAGGCCTAGAGTAGTGAGGCAATTTTGGCCTGTGATTGTTCTAATCTTACTGTATAATTTCTGGCTCGGCGTGCAAACAAGGAGTGAGGATTGTCAAGAGCGCTGAATAGTTATTTGGCTCGTACTTCTAAGAAGCTCTCGTTTTTGGGGTCGGGCTTTGAGCGGTAGTACTGCCAATATTGCCGTCAAAGTCACTAACGCTACCGATTATTTACTTGCTAGTTTCTGTTAAAGAAGCTACTATGGCGAAATTCTACCAGAGAAAGTAATTTGGGGCAAGACTAACTCATACGAATCGTTATTGTAGAAGTCATAAGCGTTTCCGAGAAGGATCTTTTGGCTACTCTATGTCTCTATTATCTCTTGGTATGGCAGCAAATTTAAGAAAAACTAGTTTTACTCTACGGATTATTTACAACTAATCGTCTAGTCGTTTCAAATTAACATCAAAGCAATAGATCTTCTTACTGTTAACCTATGAAGAACTAAGATTGCTCAGCAAGCTTGCAAAGATGCCGCATTCTTCATTCTGAAGTCGTGACAGAGGGAGCTTTTCAATACCAATTTATCTATCTACTCTTTCCTCCAACTAATGTATCAATTTATCTACTAATTCTTTCTGATAACTATGTCTGACTTCATTTGATCTCTTGCACGTAATATCTACCTTTTATATTCGCTAAGTAATTAACATTCAATCGAGTACGTAGCTTCTTTTTCCTATTACCTAGCTTCAAAAATTGAGTGAAATATTTCATACATTCCAGATTGTACGATACTTAAACAGCTAGAAACCTCTCCTGCGCATGCGCCCGGGATCTAACATGCATTATCATGGTAGAAATTGGCGGGTGAAGGTTCGTAGTCTCTGTCCCGGTCAGAAATCACAGCAGGCTCTCGGGCATGGAATTGTCTTTATTCCGCTCGTGAAATGGGGCTGGATTTCTCTTTTTAAGTTGGCAGCGAATGTAGAGAAATCGCGGTCTAGGCAGAAGCTATCGTCGATACGATATCCACCAATCCCTCGAACTAATTCTTGTATGAACTCCAAGCCTGTAGCTTATAATGCCTCCGTAAAACCCAACTATTCACTCAAGGTTCCGAATTCAATTTCTCATCAGCATCCAGAAAAGCGACGTTATTCGAGCAGCACCAAAGTTTTCTTCTCCGGACCGTGTTCTTCTTCCCACACTTAGTGTGCCTCCTCTGCTTTCTTCGATTGCTCTGCTTCTTCTATTCTCTGCGTCTTGGGACTCAGAATTGGAAAGGCACTTTGCCAACTGGCTTGAGTAAAGGTTATAATCACGGTTTAGCCTGAGGTTAATGGATTATCTCCGTGGTGAAGGAAGTGAATATATGGGTTGGGTTATTGTGATTCGAAGCAGCTGACTCAAGACTTTCTATTTGATCGATGAATTGGCATTGAACAAACTTCCAAAGCCCTGTCCCTCCCTACAAGACCGCTTATTGGAACCTTGAAATCGTAAAAATAGGATCATATCTACTGATTTTCAAGATTATATTGATGAATTGTTGATTTTACCCAGTAAAGTATGCATAAAAAGGCATGTGTCAAATAATCACACACGCGAATGAAATAATTCCATGTGTCCCGTCACTCGTGATTGGAAATCTGGAAGCATCACCAAGAGGCAATAGTTATTTGGCGAGCTTACAAGCTTTTCTGCTTCCCGTCTCTTCCTAGTTAAAGATTGTGGCTATGTTTATTTTCGGATCATTGTACTGCAATTGCAGCTTTTGCTGTCTCTTCCATTGGTATTGCCATTTGTCTACTTTTCGATCTATCAAGCGAAGTGAGAGTTGTGGAACACTGACTCGGAAGAAGAGGAAGGCTCCACAAGAGCATTACAAGAGCCAAAATCTCATCATAAACCATGAGCATAATGAAACCCTTGATCTCTCAGAACGCAAGCATTATTCAGGAAGCGATGAGGTACTTTCTTTTACCTGTCCCATAATCATATCATAGGAACGCATCTCTTGATGTTTCCCGTCAAGTAGAAACATGATCATCCGGCAACACGTCGTCCGAAACAAATCCGAAACAAAATCCCTTCCAGTGTCAGTATTTCCCGTGCACGAGATCGCCTGTGGATCTTCTGGGCATGTCAAGTGCCATCCAATGAGATCGGAAGCTTGTACTCGTCCGAAAGCCGGGAAATTGACTTGAAAGAGGGCTTAACGCTGCCGCAAGACAACCTTATCAAGATCGCATCAAATGTATATGTCTAGACGTTGAAGGAACAGTTTATCGTGGGTACCACTAACCTCTATTAAATCTATTATCTACAAAGATCTTTTACCCAGTAAGGGACCAAGTAAGGGGTTAGTGGAAATTCTACCACGGCCTCTTAGCCGAGGTACTTAATTACCTATACCTGTACGGAGGAGACGAGTCTTAGTTCTATACCTTAATCTATTTTATTGAATGCTATATAAGGCGAAGCTGCTTACTTGCTTCCGGATCAGTAAAAGTGCCTCCACTAGCACCAATTTTAATAATGAAGCCGGAAGCTTCGGGTTTGACAGGGCCATATGTCAAAAATAACGCGGATGTCTGACGAAACAATAAAGTCAGAACAAAAGTAAATAACTGAAGCGAAAAAATAAAATAATTTTGTTTACAATAAACTAAACAAAACTGATTGGTGAGTTTCACCGCATCTTCACCGAGCAAAAGAGGACCATGGTCTCAATGTAGCCATTGAGAGGCGATCGTTCATTGAGAAGGCATGTGGTGGTGTGCTGACGACACGAGCGTACATGAGCGTTGGTAACGTAGTAATCAAGTGTCATATTTCCTCGCTCACCACCTTACCCGATATCCCTAGAATTTTTGGAGAATTTCGCGGAGGATACTTTACCTTCAAGTTGGCCTCTAGGAATCAAATGTCACGGAACGACAGTCATTGCCGTTATATTGTCGTCGTAAATCTTTAGCAGAAGAGGAATCGTATCCGCACAGCCACAGATAGCCACAGATAGCCACTGACAGCCACTGACAGCCACTCTAATTTATTCTTAGATTTCACCCCACTTCTTTGGCGCGCACCAACCACTTCTTCTTGGTGCTCTCGGACAGCTTTCGCAAGCGTGCGGCTAAAGTTGGGCGATCATCCGGATATCAAACACCAGTCCCATCTTCCGCATTTCTCACACTTTCAAATGCTTCGAAAGCCTGTCAATGCGAAGCAGTGGCTCATCATCCAGACAAATGTGACTCCAGTGAGTTCGTGATGTGATTACTGTAACTGCATTGGGAGCATGTATGTATGCAAGCGGACCCTCCACTGTATTTGACTTTCTGGTTGGTGTTCGTTTGTAGCGAAAACCTCGTTTACGGTGGGTGGGCTGTCAATACGAGTGGCTGGGGACGCCGTCGTGAGTCCGCCTGCTTGGATACTCGTATCGCGGGCATTGATTACGCACGGCTTTGTCTTCAGATGACGGTGCAGTGGCTGTTTCTTATCTGAGGTAGGGAATATAATCTCGTTTCAGCCCTCTGGCATTCATCACTTCCAGTACAGCACGTTCCTAGGCTTTCAGTACTATATCAATACTCATTATTGAAAAAAGAGCCACACAGCAGTCACTTCCCTTGCACACATCAAGAGAAGGAACAGTCTCATACCGGCAGATCATCTAGCAAAGCATCTATCGTATCAAATCCGAGACTAATACGTACTCGACGTCGACCTGGCCGGAACACATATCTATACCAAGCCAAATCAGACGTCTGTCATCGTAATATTTTCGTTTGGGTCAATAAATACATTCGGACCTCTCACCATTCCTCAAAAGTCCTAACACAATACACACAATGCTGTTCACGAAGCAAATCATCACTCTCGCTTACGCGCTTTTGAGCATGTCATCTGTGGTAGTTGCCACTCCAATGCCTTGCTCAGATGTAAGTTCCGATTATCTCCTTCAGAGCCTTTGCGATCAAAGTTACTAATGACCAAAAAGGCAGTACGAGACCAAGTTCTCAGTGGGAAAGTCGACGCAAGCGCTTGCTGTAGTTACGGTGTCTGCAAAGGAGACGTCAATATCCAAGGGGCTTGAGGCCTGCTTCAACTGCATTTTGGGCTCGGCGTTCATCCTTATACGACAGACAAGATTTTCCTTTCGGTGGAAAATCGGAGGCACAGTACACTTTTAGCAGCATTGGGAATGGAATAGACCTGGGCTTGGCCATTCGGCATACAGGCGTTGGCACGTTGGTTGAGTTTCGGGTATCAGAGATACAGTTTCTCTTAGAAGGCACGAGATATGGGTACAGATGGTTGGGAATGGATTCTGTCTTCAGCCTGCTCTGATTAGGTCTGGATTAGAGAAGTCCTTCCCCATAGAGAGATAGGAGAGGTACCAACGCTTGGAGGGTAGTTATGTGGAGTGCCTTTTTGTAAATACGAGAGGCGGGAGGCGGGGGAGTTCGTATATGTCTCGACTACACAAGCTCGTGAGACATATGGAGAGACATACAATACAAGATAAGCAAAGAATCAAGAACCTTTCCGGACTTCCTTTTTTTCCCCCAAGCATTGTCCTTGTCTAAGTCTTCAATCAAGTTATGAGAGATGCTTCCAGCCACGAGCATTTTACTATGGCCCTCTCGCATTGCCAGTTGCCTACGGTTCGTATTGCTCCAGCAGACTAACTAGCTGCCACATGTTATCTGTATCTTCGGTCTTTCATGCCGCAATAAACTCTCCTCCCCTGGCCGACCCGTGTTCTTGCTCATCCCACAACTCACCCCATCTTCACACCAAAGCAATTCGTAGCTCGTCGCTGCGCTGCGCGGAACGCCCCTTACTGATGACCACTGCGCTTGCGCGTATCGGTAAGCACATGCGATTACTATTCAGACCCCGTTGTCTGCAAAGCGTGCAGACCGCCGGGCTTGCATTGCTAAAGCTGCACGAGTGCCTGTACTCCGAATCATCTTGAGAAAATAGTCTTGAGTGTGCAGTGGAAAATTGACATGTGCTTATTCGTGGCTGATGCCTTGTTGGAGTACAAATTGAGATCCTTCAAGGACGGTGTGTATGAATATGTAAGCGAGTAGCTATCAGTTAGAGAACAGGTAACATCACGCAGAACTAAGCTACTGTTCTCAACTATTTCGAAAACGTGCCGGAAGGGATTTACTTCTTGGCATCCAATCTGTCGCGCGAATCAGGGTGTTTGCTGCTCATATGCCGCAACAGAGTATCTTGCTTCGAAAATTGCAATCTCCTTGCCTTGAAATGCTATCCGGATATGGAGATACAGAACCACTGTCGCCATCAGGCATTCTCAAACAACGTTTGGGAACCTTCCTGGTGCTATTGGAAGCTTCACAACCTCACAGGACACTTGGCTGGATAGTCATGATACTGGGTGTGGTTACTAGGAGTAGTTTTGCATCTATTCGAGTCACCGGAAGTGAGGCTCGGTCTAGCTTATACGTATTATATCTTGCCGTTACACCAGAATTTTCATAAGCAATGTATACTCCGTACATATTTGTGGAAGTGTCCCCGGAAGATCCGATATAAAACTCGCGAAATTAGCCCCAATAATGTGCTGTGATGCTGCCGCGGAAATGAACGGTTTTACTTGCATATTGGTGTCGATCCCTATATGTAAATGGTTGTCATAGACTCAAGGCAGTGCATTAGAAAAGTTTTGACTATCATTCATAGTCTTCAACATCGGGGCGATTTTGAAAGTCACTACGGAAGTCATTGTAGAGGAAAGGAGCCTCTAACCCGGCTAAAGATAGTAAATAGAATTCTTCCAAAAGCTACATGCTGGCTTGCAGATGTGCCTGCTGTATTGGCTTGGCATTGTTAAATTTACCGTGGTGTTGGTGAATCAACGGTCTCTCACTACCATCCGATTCCAACATTGGCAACTACCTTCATCCTTCACCTGTGCCCTCAGCTTTCCCTCAAAATTAGAATAGGATGACTAGGCCAGCTACTTATAGCCGAATATACGGAAACTTTGCGTTATAAGGAACCCACGTTTCTGCGTCACGGTGAAGCGTCTTTAAAATCATGATAACGGCTTTTGATTTCTAAAAGACTACTTGCTTCTTGGTCGAATTCGTTCGCCTCATCGCGAGTAGTCTGTACTATTTGATTTTACAGTCTTTACCTTGTTTGATTTTTTCCTCATCGGTCTCTTGATCATATAACTTTGCTCTTTTACTACCATGCTTGTGATTTTTCTATCTATTTCTTCGATGGCTTCTGTTGTCTAGCATTTCGGTCAGCGAGCCGAGCCGATAGTCATTCGGTTAGCGAGGTGGTTCATGTTCTTCTAGCGGCCTTTTGTTCTAATTTCTCGGATTCAACTTCTGAAAATTCACCTGAGCCCTCTTCAGTCGAAGGGTAAGATGAGAATAGGAACTCGAAATTTGCAAGAGCTATTCTTGTTAATACCCGGATATATACAATTTTTAATATATTCTAGGCTTTCTCGAATGTTATGCACGTCTCCAATAGGTGCAAGGTACTTCCTTACTAGGGCTATACGAGACTCACCCTCCACTGAACGGTCGTCGTCTAAAGCGTCGTCATGGGCCAGAAAGCTAACATCCGAACTGTCAAAAAACTCAACTAGACGAGACAAGCAACAGACAGTGCGAAAGCCATGATAGCTTGAAGGCCTCCAGGTGATTCCTTAGACACAGAGAGCGTATTGTTCACCAGGCATGTTTACACGGAGCGAGATCCATACGCCTGTACGGGCTTCGTCAAGAATACCTGCTACTTCCTAACTTGTTTGCCCAAATTTAGGCATCAAGTATACTTGCGAGAGCTTGCAGTGGTAAGACTGATAACGGATTGAAGGAAATACTCAATTTCAGCACTATCAGTGCTCGAAGTCGCGATCCCATTGACCCTTGCAGCATCAAGAGAAAAAGGAAAGAAAATGTCATTACAATTTCCTCTACCTCCTAGAGAGCCGTCTACAACACAACCCGCTGAGTTTTACGAATCTCAGGAAAGAGCACACCTTTCACAATGCCTCTTCCATTTCGGAAACTTCTTTCTTTTTCTAACGATAGTTCCCATTGATCATTCAAGTTTTCCTGCTAAGGGTTTAGGGCGGTGAGGACGCGGGAAAAGAAATCATACAGAGATACAGAGACAGATTAAAGCACCTGGGAATATTGTATCATTTATTCAAAACAGATGTTGGATTACTCCACCAAGTTTCTTGATTGTTAAGGTATCAAATGTCTAGCGAATTGTCAACAGCAAAAGTGGAGAGGGTGCAAGGGAGGTTGTCGCGAAAACAAGCGACTAAAAATCTGCCAATCGATCTACACCACAAAGTACAGTAACACAACGCAAGAATTACGCAGCAGATGTGATACAGCATGTGAAGCAGCTAGAACATTAATTTGAGCAATTCCTCCACCAACGAACAAACAAAGTCCAAAATCCAGCCATCTCATCTGAGGTGCCACTAGCTGCGGACCATAGCGGGACGGATCTCCCCGCCACACCATTTCTTTAGGTTTGAGGGGTTGGGCATCTCTTTATGAACCCTGCAGCATTCGTCTTATCCAGTGTCACAAAATTTATCATTCTTCCCAAACATCACAATGCAAACATCGCAAAATAGAGCCTTACCGCGCGAAGTCGAGGACCGTAGAAGGGGAAGCAAGCATTACTACTCTGACGTGTATGAGAATCCTGATCAGCTTGGTGTCCAGCGCTCGCCGGTGAGAGAGACTGCTCCTCGGTTGCCGCAACATCAGGTAAGTCGTGACTCAAGATGTGATTGTGAAATTGTTACAGCTGTCTGACTTGCAACAGGTATCAATTGAGCCTGGAATTCCAATTGCGAACAACGCTTCTTACCGACAACGTGGAGCTGGCGAAGACATGTCGCGCCCTCCTTCGTATTCCAATGGCGCACCACATGAAGAGCTTCTGAATAAGACGAATGAAGCTATCAAACGACGACAGGAACAGCAGCAGCTGCAACAGCGGCAACTAGATCAATCACAGCAGCAAGCAGCATCTAGACGTCAAGGTCGAGGATACAGGAGGACAGAAGAGTCAGGTGACCAATCGCCTACAACTTCAGTTCCAAGCGATAGATCAAACTGGACCGATCGCGAAGTCCCCCGCGAAATTAACATCTCCGGACCTGGATCGAATCAAACCAATCCAGTCTCGAATAACAGACAATCTCTTCCAAATACAAGGACTAGAGCTGATCCCGTTCCGCGGCAACAGAGTCCTAGAGTGGCGGCACCTCAGTCTGCGCAGTCGAGATATCAGGGCCAGAGGGGACCGGAAAATGGAGAGGTGGCTGGAGAGACCATTCCGAGGCTTCAGAGTCCTAGTGTAATGTCTAGTGTGCTAAAGCCTCTGAATGGTAAGATTATGGAGTACAATGCGCAAATGGACGAGGCGCAGAAATTGGTAAGCTGATTTGTCCTCTATCCTTGAAATTTCCTTCCAAGCAAGCCAAGAAAGAGGCCTAGCATCATACAACCCAGATGAATGATTCCTCTGCCCTTTCTATGATCATTTCCGTCACTCTCTCCAACATCTTCAAGAAACCCAACTAATATCACAGCCAGATGGATAACCTCGACTCCGAGATCCTCGCCCTCCAATCCCGCCGTCTCAAAGCTGAACAACTGCACCTAGCCGCCAAAACCAAACACGACGACTACAGACGTCAATACCAAGGTGTCGAGCGCGCCATGCGCGGAGAGCCCGAAGTCTCGTTCTCGAGATTGAGTGTGGAGAGCGAGAGGCCGAATACGCAGCAGACGGTGCAGACGGCGATGCATGCCCAGCAGCAGCAGCAGCAGCCGCAGCAGCAGAGGAGAGAGAATCAGTTTGGAGGGGAAGGAGGCAATCCGGCTATGAGAAGTAGAACAGAGAGTTGGAATTCGATGGGAGATGGGAAGAGGGAGAGTAAGGGGTTTAAGTTGAGGAATATATTTGGTTCGTAGGGGTAGGCGCAGACGAGGATGGCGATGCAGCTTAGAGGTGATGAATGGAAAGAAGTGCTTTGATGGACATGGAGGAATTTTATCTGGGCGGATGGATGTGCAGATGATCTGCTTAATGTTTTTTGTACTAATCACGATTGCTAAAAGCTTTATTTATATATCATGAATTACGAGAACGAGATGCCGCTTTCGCTTATTACCCAAGCAATTCAAACTTCAGTATTCTAAGATCAATGCTCACAACACCAATCCCCATGAAGGAGATCGATAGAACGCCTTGAAATCCAACATCAAACAATCAACAAACACTCGCTTAGCCTCACAATGGCACAATACCTGTACGATTTAAAGCATGACATCCTTTACATTTCCAACCAGCCTCTTCCTCTCCCGCGCAATCATCATCCAATCCCTTTTATCTACATAGAGTCTGATGAAACCCAAGGTCCGTCCCCTAAACATGATATCAGTACGCTGGATGTTGTCGAAATATAATAACAGACCGACTGGACTGGACTATCTTGGGTGTTTTGTTGCATATCGCAGATAAAGAAAATCGTCATGGTGACGCAACTTCACGATAACGACACCACATCTACCGATGTTGCAACGCCTCGCCGCCCACTTCAACTACAACAAAAGATCTCTAGACACTTGTTAGTTCAGATCGTGATATATCCAGTCTACTTGGATTCTTCGGTATTGCAACGGCTAGTTCCGCTTATCACAAGGCAATTTTTTTTTTCCCAGGCAGAGTGAGGATCGCAGAGCGAGGTAAGTGCACGGGCTCGTGATCTTGACTTGGTGGTTGGGTTCCGCTTGTTTTGGGAGGTTTTGCTTTTGTGTCTATGTCTATGTCTTGCTCTTGGGACAAGTCCCTACGTATACCTTTTCTAGTCAGCAAACCAGGATTCTACGCATCTGGATGTGGAAGCTTGACTTTTTGGTGCTGCTTCATAGTAGGAGGAACATAGTTCAGCTTTGTATCGGTGATCATTTTCCTTGTGGTTTAGGCGATTCCAGTCTGGGGTTCTTATTTATCATGTGTCGTGCTTTGGTTCGAATTTTAATGTTATATGATTGTGATACATTTTTTTCTTATTTTTCTCTGTGCTGAAACTCAAGGCTACTACTTCCTTCCCCGTGACCTAAAATGATCATTGAGCAGGAGCTAGCATGTCTCGGTTTCCGTATCTGGTCGTATATCTAGATCTAGATCTCAGGTTATCTCTCTGTCTGAAGTATAATATTTCTTTAGTAAGAAAGAATTCGTCGCTTCCCTCCACGGCCATGGCATCTTCCAATAGCATAATGAATCCCATCGTTCTGCTAGGTGTTGTTGCATATCGCAACCAGTTCATATTCCAAGTTTGCATCGTTATGATATGCGAGGTAATGGATCCTCCTTGAGCCCTCTCGCCTGAAAAGGTTCCCGTTGCCTTTGGAAGCGAAATCTCACTTGAGGCTTGTTCGCTCGTCTGCTATTTCGCACATCCCAATTTGGCCCTGCCTTTGTCCTGGAGTCGTATATTCTAACCAGACTAGGTTTCTTGTAATTCGATTGTTCTGTTGTACAGGCTGCATAGGTGAGATGATGATTAGGCTGGAGGTTTCACATCTGTCTTCAGTGCGTTAAACTTCGATGTATAAATTGCACCTCTCGTGAATACTTATCAGCTCTTAGCCTCTTACAAGCTTGATATATGTGATGGTCAATTTCCTGTAAGCATAAAACAGCACATCACTCTATCGAATCATCGCTTCACCAAAACACATATATAAATAGTTCAGTCATAGAGGCAATCATGACCCGCGAGCAGACCCGCACCAGCGGTGGTAATTCTCCAACTCCGCTGCGGCATGAAGACCAAGGACTGTTATCGCGTGACACTACCAGAAGCTAGTTAAGTCCTGTCCCTGTACATGGGAATGGTTCCCGTTCCGTGTCTAGTCTTTACCGAGCACGGAAAATAAAATCAGCTATCGCGCGCCCGTTGGAAAGATGGCATAGTGACGTTTTGGGAAAGTGACGTAGACTTGTGGTTATAAGCGAGCGAGCAAGTGAGATCAGCCTCCTCGCATGTGTGATCCGAGTAATATGTTGGCTGGCGTGTTGCTTGTAGATATCGAATGTGGGTTTATTTTTATTTTACACATAATGTTTTAGCGTGTAACATTCCGTATATTAAGTATGAGATGGTGGAAGATATAAAGGTGGGTTAGGAGTTGAAAGTCTTGGCCGTCTTAATGTATTGTTTCGAGCATTTCAGGGATTTGGGTTGGCGAAGTGATCGTCCGTTGAAAAAAGACGAACGTCTAGATAACATCGTACTGAAGGCGAGGATGAGATAAGCCATCGCCTGATGAATCAAAGGTATGGAACTATGATGCGCCTGTGGACACGAGATCAGCTGTTTTGTGTTCGTGGCTTGCAAGTGACGAGGGATGAACTGTAGATTTATCTGAATACCTTTAATCATTGGTTAGATGGATCCTGAAACATAGTCCTTTTGATGGAATCAACAGACGGGGTGAGTAAGCGTGACGCGAGATCTGCTGATTCCTAGGGTAATATTTAAGAGAGTTGATAGCTGCTGTTCGTGTTTCGAAACATCGGGAGGCTTTCATTTTTGGAGTGAATGATGTTTCTGAAACAGGGTTACCTCAGCCTAAGAGTGTTTCGTGGAGGGGATGAGAGAGGTTTTCATATTCTCGGTTTAGTATTCTTTAGACTGGTCTGGGGGTTTTATGAATTCGGAACCGAGTACGGTTAGGTGTAGACGGCGCAACCTGTCAGGTACAGCCGAATGAAGTTGGTACCTTCCCAACTTGCCCTCAGATGTATCCAAAAGAGCCAAATGTCATTAGGATGTAAACTTGCCAGACTTTTCGGCTCTCCAGAATATCTACATGACCTCCGTACAATTGGGCTTCCGAATACCCTGATCTGCGGCTTGCCGCTTGGTTGCGTTTCCGCCTCTGCTTCTACTGTATTTCATTTCACGTATTGCATGTCAATACACTGGCCAGGCGCGCGTATGAAGTCATTCCATATCGTTCGTCCTGGGGTCTTGGTCTATTATCAGTCGTCAACAAGCATCTAATCTCCGTTATTTGCGGTATGTGACAGATTGGTTCTTGTACCTATTTTGCAGATTACCGCATCGGGACAACCATGTAACTAGACACCCGGCGTCGTCGGACAAAAGCAGGGATGCGCAGAGTCGGAGATGACAATGAGGCTGTATGTCGTCGTGGTCGTCGTCGTCGTCGTCGTCGTTTTGGTCAGGGTGGATCTACGCAGTCAGGCAATTCATGATTGAAATGATCCCGTTGTCACGAGGGTGATACTGGTATGGCGTGCCTGGCAATAACCACCAGGTTTCCGGCATGATATGATCTCCATTCGAGGAATTAGGAGCGTCATCAAGCGATGACGTCGTTTGCCGGGTGTGTGCATTTCAAGCCACAACCCTGTGACAGCCACATGATGACATACGAAGTACAGTATTTCCTTCCACCCTCATCTAAATCTGATTCCAACCACTCAGCAAAGCGGCAATGTTCTTTGCCCTGCTTCTGCCCTGCTCTATGACCCTGCTTGATAATAGCCATTCGTGCATCGTGTTATCATAGTACGCATCGAGTGATAAATCTAGATCATAGATAGGCACTAGACGTGAATTTCTTTTCCAAGTTTTCTTTGGATATGAACGGTTTTATTTTTATTCAGCCATCTTCTACTGTACAATCTACACCCAGAACAGAACTTCCTTCATACATACATACATAGTACATGTAAGCAGATTCTCAATCACTCCCGGACATCATACTTGTATTACGCCCCCCCACAACTGCACCGCGCAAGCCAATCTCTACCATCTTGTGGCTGCAATTTCAGCAGCAGCAGCAGCATCATCATCATCATCATCATCATCATCATCGAGCATAGAATTCCAGGACGATCCCCCCTCCCCTCCCGCAAGCCGTCGCTCCGCAGAACATCCCTCACCTCACCTCCCTTTTCCCCTTTCCCCTGAACTCTTCCCTCTTCCCTCTTCCTGCCCAGCTCGCTTACGCCTTCCTTCGTCACCTATCATCCATCCATCCATCCATCCATCCATCCATCACAGCCCCCGAGCCCCTCCTTCCTCATTCCACTCCAACCTCCAACCTCCAACCTCCAACCTCCCACCTCGAACCCTCAAACCGTATTTCCTCTTCCTGCTTACCTGCTTGCGCTCGCTCGCTCACTTTCCTCTGCACGACAGCTTCCGATACTTCACATCTTCACTTTCGTCTCACCTTACAATTGCGCTCTGCTGTTCTGGCCAGCACTCCCCCCCCTTCACTTGTTTCTCGCTCTGATCTGGTTTGGTCTGATCTGATCCGATCCGATCCTTAATCATGTCGAGCATTTCACAGTCAATCAAGAACCTAATTCGTCATGGTATGCACTGACCCCCCCCTTCCCCCACTGCAGTATCTGCTCTCATTCAATCCCATTGCATCGCATCTGCTACCCCGCCAGAGCACATGCTCCACGATCGTCAGCTCATCATTTTGATCTACGCCTGAAACTAATCTCTGCGATAGGCAAGGGCGGCCGAGCATCACAACAACCTCACGACGACCCCACTACTCACGTATCGCCTGTCAACGTCCATAATAGTCGTCACCAAGAACATGCCCCTCCACAACATCCCAATAACCACTACGCCAACAGCGATCCAACCATGAATCAGCAGCACAATCTCCCACACGCCGGCGGCGAGGCATACTCGACGGCCGATCTTGACAATAGGAACCGTGGCGCACAGGCAGGAAATGTTGCAGCACATTCCGCGGAACAAAAGCAGAAGAAGGGCAAGGTAGATCACGAGGAGTTGGCACGGATTGTTGCGGAAGAGAACGAGAGCAAGGGCAAGCTGCCTAAATACCCCGACCTGCAAAGATGGCAACTCATCGAGAAGATGGGCGACGGCGCTTTCAGTAACGTCTACAGAGCGCGAGATTTGGAGGGACAAGTAGGAGAAGTTGCTATCAAGGTTGTCCGCAAATTCGAAATGAACTCGGGTCAGGTGAGTGGGAACTGCAGCATGTCTCTTCTCTCTGCACTCTTTTTATTTATCTTTTGGGAATCTATGCCAACCCGTGTGGCATTTAGGGAGAAGCTCACCTCCACCCGGATTTCAAGAAGCAGCCCAAGACTGTGGAGGTGCGCAAACATTTTATCTTTGGTGGCCATTGGGTCCTTGTTTGTTATTGACGGGACTGGAACTAATCTGAATTGTAGAGAGCGAACATTCTGAAGGAGGTTCAGATTATGCGCCAGCTCGATCATCCTAACATTGTAAAACTCGTCGATTTTTCCGAGTCCAAGCAATACTACTACATTGTGCTAGAATTGGCACCAGGAGGAGAATTGTTTCACCAGATCGTTCGTCTGACGTACTTCAGCGAGGACCTTTCGAGACATGTCATTACTCAGGTTGCCCAAGCCCTGGAATATCTTCATGAAGAATGTGGTGTTGTTCACAGGTGCGTATCTTAGACCCCTCTGTTTTGACCTCCGCTGACGTCATTGCAGAGATATCAAGCCCGAGAACCTATTATTTTCGCCTATTCCTCATATGCCTACGAAGAATCCAAAACCCAAAGGACCAGAGGATGAAGATAAGGTCGACGAGGGAGAATTTGTTCCAGGCGTTGGGGCTGGTGGCATAGGAACGATCAAGATTGCAGATTTCGGCCTCAGCAAGATCGTTTGGGACAACCAGACAATGACGCCATGTGGAACTGTCGGCTACACTGCGCCCGAAATTGTAAAGGATGAGCGATATTCGAAGAGTGTGGATATGTGGGCTATGGGTTGTGTGCTATACACATTGCTATGTGGTTTTCCTCCGTTTTACGATGAGAGTATTCAGGTGTTGACCGAAAAGGTCGCAAGAGGCCAATATACCTTCTTATCTCCTTGGTGGGACGATATTTCCAAGTCGGCTCAAGATCTTGTATCTCATCTCCTAACCGTCGATCCAGCAAAGCGTTACACGATCAAGGAATTCCTGGAACACCCCTGGATTAAGAACACCAAGGAACCAACATACGCTGCGCGTGACGCACCACCTCTCGCCACCCCAGCTGTTGAGCGCCAAAAGCAATTAGGTATCAACCCCGCCCTTCTCGAGTCACCAGGTGTCGGAAGACGCCAGGATTTTAGAAGTCCTGGCCAAGTCAATCTTCGTGAGGTCTTTGACGTCAGTTATGCCGTCCACAGACAAGAAGAAGAAGGCAAGCGCCGCAAGAACTTCAAGCCTGGCTACCGGAACGCCGCCGCCATGAACGGCCTCAACCCCATCGACGACGATGAGTTCGACGAGGAAGAAGAATATCAAGAAGACAACGGCATTCCTTCCAAGGTCCCTAAGGCCCGTGATGCAGACGTTCATCAAGTCGAGCAGGGTATGAGGAACACCAATCTCAATGCTGCGGCTGCGGCTAGGGCTCCTCCTGCGCAGAAGGGTTATGGGCAGCACAGCGCGGCTGTTACCGCGGCAGCTAAGCAGCAGGTTAGAGCTAGGAAGGGTAACTTTGAGTTAAGTCTTGATAACTCGACTTTATTAGGTAGGAGAGGTAAGAAGGGACCGAGTGGGTTGAGTCAGTCGACGACGGCGGATGAATGAAATGGGGCTGTGGTGAAGGAGAAGCCGAATAGAGTGTGGAGTCTTAGCTCTCTGGGGAAATGAGTCATGCATGCATAGGAATATTTCATTTCTATTGCTAGTATCTGCACCAGTTGGGTGATTGATGGGGACGAAGAACAGTGTGGCGTGAAAATGGGTGAAATGGGTTAGGAGCAAGTATACTCCCTCGGCATCGCTGAAAGAAGGGCGGGCAGGTTGGCTGGCGTTTGGGTTTACCTTCGGAGGAATGCAATGAACGACGGAACGTAGCGTATGTTTAGTGTACCTAGTTGAACCTTCACTGAACGTTCTTCTCTTCGCTTGCTAGTTTTCATTTTCAATTACTTCCTTACATCTATTACTTGCTGAATTACTTAGTCGAGTACATGCAGTTGCCTTAGTTGCCTTTATCAAACTTGAGACTTGACATTTATATGTGCAGATCACCAGACGAGTTACACGATGTTTCTCGAACTCTCACTCTCACTCCCACTCTCTCTTCTTCAATAGTGAAATACCACGATATCACTATTTCAAGCGCGTCCTTCCTCTAACCGCACCCCTCTCAACTAGCTCTAACCCTTCCTCCATACCATACCATACCATAACCCCTTACCTCCATCAGTAGAAACGAAGTATATTCACTGACTGTAAAGAAATCACGGGAACGAATTCATCCACACCCAGTATTATTCGTATCTCCCCCCCCCCCTTTTTTTTTTCTTTTTCAAACTCTCCAGAGTGGGGTTTTCGAGGGGCGTAAAGCGTGCATGGATGGATGGATGGATGGATGTTTTGGGGGGGG
>FJUW01000010.1:759393-890012 GCA_900074885.1 Rhynchosporium graminicola
CCCCCACAAAAAACCAGACATTAAACGAATGCAAAATCAAAAGCTATCGCTCATCTTATCCGGCTGTCGCGACAGTACTGTTGCAGAAAAAGATCAACAAGAAATACCAAGCAAGTCAAACCATTAACCGTTCTAGTTCTAGTTTGCTTTTAACAGCGAGCCAAGATCTAAGCCCGTAAGACTCTTCACGATTTGACTTGCGTCACCCATATTGCTTGCGGTGTGGACTTGGGGAGCAGCTACCTGTGGAGCAACATGGGCAGCGGGTGCGGCAACTGGAGCAACAAGTGCCTTTCCACTCTCAGCGACAGGAGCCACAACTCTGGCCTGTCCACCAGCAAGAGCCAATTCGACCGCTCCCACCGTCACCGCACTGGCAGCCAACAAATTGTCCTGTCCGACTACGTTCTGGGTGAACCTAGCGTTGAACCCTACAACAGCCTTGATCTGGTTGAATGTAGCGACATCAAGCGGTAATTGTTGAGTGGTGATGAAGAATTGCAGACCTTCGGCACAAGGAGGAGTGGTGAGCGAGCCGGCATAGTTGGAGAGTGATTGGGACGAGAGGGCTTGCACGAGAGCTGCGAAGTCGAGGGGGCCGGTCTCGGTTATGGAGCCTGGGGCTGAGATGGCGCCGATTTTGGAGATTATGGATGTGAGGAGGGAGGTTGTTTCGCCGGTCTCGGAAAGTTGAAATTGGGCGGCGATGACGGCGATTGCTCCATCTGTTTGGGAGGATTGTTAGTGTGACTTCTCTTTGAGTTGAGAAGAGAGAGGATGATGAGATTGGGGTACAAGGGCAAGGAAATGGAAGGGAGGGGAGTACGTACCAGTAGCTTCATGGACCATGTGCATTTCCAATGGGAAGTATTCTCCATTGACAGTGTGCTCGCTGGGAGAGTGGAAGTGGAATTGCTTGAGCTCAAAGCTGAGAATAGTATGTCAGCTAGTGCCATAGATTCCAAGTTTTATCTTGGGATAAAGCCTACGTCTTCCCGCCCACGACGGTCTGAGCACCCTTTCCTTCCATGACTACCTCAATGGTAGTGCCGATATTCTCGAACTCGGCGGCTTCGACATTAGGGATGGTGATGGCGAGGGTTCCGGGAGCAACGAGGGTTGTGGTTGTGTTTGTAACATCAATGGGAGACTGTTGCTTGCTGACTGCACAGTCACCGTTTTCGGCTGAAAGGGCTGCCCAGTTGGTACTTGGGGGTTTGTCAGTTCTGATTTTTGGAGTAGATGAGAGAATAGTTAGAGCAAACTTACGGGCCAACTGATCCAATGTATCCGAACTGTCCAACTTCAACAACCTTCTTCGCCTCCCCACCTTCCTCTCTCTTGTAGTTGACCTTACGCTTCAACAGACTGGTACCGTGACCACATGATGCCGAAGCGTTATCGAGGAAAAGGGTAGCGAAAAGAATGGCGAAAGTCGAGGTGGAAGATCTCATGATGGTCTAAAGAGAAGGTAATCGTTTTCTGATACTTGTAGGCGGCGTCGGTGATTTTAAAACAGAATAGGCGGAACGAAGTTGAAAGAATAGAAGATGTATGAGAACCGAATGAGCGCCGGGCCCTGAGAGAATGAATAACGATCGACGGGTTGAAAAGAACGGAAATAAAAACGGAACGGAAACCAAGTAGATTAAGACGAAAGAGTGATAATGAGAGAAACAAAATGGTCTGATGGCGGAAAGAGATAGAGATATATACATACACCATTTGACATATCCAGCCGAGTAGAGTATCTCTCTTGACTCGTCATCTGTTCTATTATGGGCCCGACTTAGGGAGCCAGCCAATTCGCTTCCAATTGCATCCTCAAGATGTTATGTCCGTGGTGCAAGGAGCCCGTTCTGGATCAAGAGGCTCGGGGGTTTGTAACGCTTGTAACGATTGAATATCTTGGGAGCTGTACCTGGCCTTGGTCTACTGAGGCAATTCTGATGCTTTGGCAGGAATACCAAGAGAATTTATATCTTGGAAGGGAGGATGGCGCTGTGTTTGTCCCAGCTACCACCAGCACCCTTGGATGTGGCTTACGGGGATCATTCGATGCTGATGAAGTGTAATCCAACAGGAGCCGCGACCTTCGAGTGAGCAGTTTTAGCCTCTAACCTTCGCAAGACATGACATAAGTTTTAGCCACTTGAATTTTCCTTCATACATCTTGGAGGGAGCAGAAGTGGTCGACTTTATCTGCTACTTGGACGGATGGTGGTAGAAACATGAAGCATTGAGGCGGCTTTCATGAGCTATCCAGACTGGATGCCTACGGCAAAGAAAATCTCGGAACCTTCTTCAACAGGGAGTGACGACTTGTGCATACTGTCATGTCAGTATAGAGAACCCAGCGACTTCCTGATCTGGATTCGGAGGCGAGCCAAAACATGCCTCCTATCCGCGGCATGGCTGGGAAAGAAATTACAAGACTCCTGCCTGCACAGACAAAGACGTCCAGAATCCAGGCAAGCTGAAGCTGGCGCCGCTCAGAGCTTGAGACAAACCCGGTTCCCCCCCCCCTCATCGCCAACTTTGCTTGATTCATCCAGTCGTGAGTCCAGACGGTGAAGCCAAGAAGTACCCATGATGGAAATGCTGGAAAATCAGACCACAATCCGAGCAGTGATACCATTCATTCTCCAGAGCAAAGAAATGCAAACGCGGCAAAGCGGTAAAGGGACGATATCCATCTCGAATACACGCGCGATTCCTTCCGCTTATATTCTCCTTCAACCACATGTGTGTGCGAACTTTTACATCCTTATTTCGCTCTGTTCTATCAACATGTGGTCGTGACCCTTCGAAGTGATGTTGCTTGACGCTTCGCTGACCCAGCACCGGCGCGTCGGCTACAGCGGACTGCGGGGGGATTATATGTAGTGCCCGCCATTGACAGCTGCAGCCAAGAGTGTCAAGAAACATCCAAGATTGCTTGGTGTCTTGACTCCTTTGCAGCCCCAAGGATATCCCAAGATGCCACATCCGACTCGGAAGATGCAGAGTAATTTGGTAAGAAGGCGTCCGCTTTTGACTATATACAGTTGTCATCAACCTGTTGTACCTTCTCACAACCAATTTCCATTTCCTCGATTTTGTTGTTGTCGTTGTCGTTGTCGTTGTCGTTGTCGTTGTCACCGTCGTCGCTTTTTGCTCGCCTCTCTTCAGCTGATCTTCTCATTCAAGCTTCTGGTGCCCTAGGTTTCCCCATACGCCCCCATACGGGCGACACCCCTCCTCCCGAAACATCAGTGGGTTCACAATTGAAGCGAAGATGAACTTCTGGTCCTTCCCTTGCTTGCTCCATCGCCCTGCAGGGCAAGTACCTCGTACCGCTTCTTCGGACTGGTAAAGTCTCTTGTTCTCCCGCCTTTGAGGAGTATTCTTGACGTCCGCAATCAGCCGAAGCTTCTGAGACGTCGCCCTCGACCCCTATTTCTGGGCGGCGTTTCATGTCTCGCAGTGCTCAACCAGGGTATCTTTTCGGACGACATGCCTGGAATTGTCACTGCAGGTTTCATGCATAAGGGAGTTAAGCCCAGCCTGATGCTTGCGAATCGTAGAGAACAGTCCGTTCTTTTAGCGTGCGCACCCTGGCTGGTAGAGCGGTGAAAAACCTGTCAAAGTGGTTTTATCGATGCGTCGAGACTGAGTTGTCACTGTCTTGGTATGGGGTGATTCTGCTCCGCGCAAACTTGGGAGTCGTGGCAGAGCTTGTTTTCAGGCCGATCTTTCCGAAACCATCTGGTCCTCTCATGAGTCTGAAAATTCCTGCCAAGAGACTTCTCAAAGACATGTTCGATGGTCAGAAGGAAGGAAACAAGTCGTTAAAGCCTCTTGACTTTAGCCTACTGTCTGAGGCGCGTACCCGATCTTTAATATTCTCCAAGCGACCTTTGGGCTTCAGTGAAGAGAATGCCAGTGTCCTAGAACTTCATTCCTTCCTGGATGTAAAACGTATCTCCTCGAAGGTCAGTGTCCTAGAACTTCATTCCTTCCTAGATGTAAAACGTATCTCCTCGAAGGTCCTTCGAGGTGGTCGGTCACCTATTGACAGCGCCGTACGTTGAAACAACCCCCCAACCATCACGACCCACTGAAACCACAGACGGCCGAGCCCTACTAACGCCATTTCTAGAAATCCGAGGACAACAGTCCCACGTGCAGGAAAAAGGCTTGGAAAACCAGCCTGTTACAAGAAGACAATGAAGAAAGCTTCCAAGACTTTTTACATCCTCATCTAAGCGGTTTACTGCAATACATTAAACCAAGCCAATTGCTCGCCCGTTATTTCTTCGTCGTGTTTGCAGGAAAGCTTCCTTCTTGGTTTGCCATGTTCAGACAGAATAAAGTTTCTGAGACGGTGTATATCATCACTCGGGATCCTAATCCACTATGCGCAGAGCTAGGTCCTGTGTCCCTTCGAAAAAATGTTGGCTTCGATCTACTTCCAGAATTCCTCGCTGATGGTTGAACTGTATTCTCTGGGTGAGATTGCTGAAATTTCCGAAGGATTTACATCCTCAATTTCGTCAGTTAAGCTGTGTCACACAGAATTAATGTATATTTGCACTGCTCGTGTAAAATGCATTGCCTGCCTTCTAATTCTGTCTCGCTCGTACCCACGAAAAGGTACTACCGCACTCCGGTTCATCTCAACTACACCCAGATCTAAATCCCATCCTAACATCATCTCATCTGCACTTTCATCTAACAGTCCGTGCCTGGCTCCACTCTAAATCTGTTACTGTCAGTTGCCAAACCACAGACAGTCTGAAGTCGCAATCGGTCGTCCCAACGGAGAATCTCCAAGACTGTTTATCTCCCTCTCCAAGCCTCTTGAGTGCTTAAACCAAGACAAACATCCCAACATCTCAGATCACGTCTACACGTCTGTTCAGGAAGCGAGCCTAGATAGCTGTCGGCTCAACTGTCTTCAGCCAAGAACTGTAATTATCGGCAACGATTAAAGGTCTTGTCCATGGACAATTCCGAGTCCTAACTCGCGGTAGAATGGCAGGATTATTGTCGGGAATATTATATTATCTGATGATGATGGGTAATACTTAGACATTCTTGGCTGTTTACCGTTTCTGAACCAAGACATTTCCACCTTCATCTTCTTAAATATGTGTTGATGGTCTGATACTGAATTTGGGATCGTTGTGTGCATAGTAGCGAAGGAAAATCATCTATTTCGGTCTTTCCACCTCACTCTCTAAAGTCATACATAGGAGCTGAGCTGGGACGAGACGAGGCGAGTTGTCCCCAGTTGTGTTGGAAGCATTCCAGTCGACAGACTCGACACCATCATCTTACATCTCTAGCCTCTTCCGTCTCTGATTCTCAAGCAGACCGCCAATCGAGAAGTAGTCATCATCCTCGCGTCAAAATGACCCCTCTAGCATTTGACACTGTCAAGTCTGCTCCAAAGTTATTTGTTTACTTCGGGTTCGCATCATGCAAAGGGTTTCACTGCAGCTTACACTGAGCTCAAGCATTCTACTGCGACCCCCCTAGTTGCCATTGATAATCGCCAGATGTGAACTAAAATGGGGCCGGCGGCAATACCTCGCTACAACTGGCATCCGCAGTTCTCGATCTTTGTTAGTATATCTGCTCCAGCTCATAAAACACTGGCGCAAAGTTCAGCAGATATCCCTTCACTTCCCCGTGACTGATTAATCTAATCCAAGCTTTTGACAAGTAAAACCATGATCCGACGCATCGCACATGGTTCCTTTTGAGTCTTCTCTGGCTTTTTATTTTATTTTCTTCTGTGGGGTTTCACTCCTCCTTCTTGCATGAAACTCCAGGTAGCAAGAAGGAAAGAATCTCCAAGTATCCGCATCCGAGAAGGAGAGCAACAAGTCAGACCCGAGCCAAAAATTCGAAGGAACAAGCAGTAAAGTAAGTGCCCTGACGTGACCCGGGGCGCCTTCAAGGAATGACCTATCGCAAGCAGATCCTCTTGTCCGGTGTCAGACGCCGCTGAGCTTATTTATCGTCCATAGGCGAGTCTCCGTTTATTTCACATGCATGAGCAGCGAGTAGGATCTGCCAAGCAGTGTTCTATCACGCGCTCTCTGCTTTCACGATCATATTCTTGCGGGCTTTTCTGTCGTCATTTCTCTTTTTTTGCTGCTTTGATGTACATGAAGTCCCTCGCCCGACTGACTACCTTTCATGCAATCTCTTCACGCAGAACCGGATGACGTGGCCCAAGGCGGAGAGGGAGGTGTAGGAGGCGTCAAGGAAAACGAAGCATGGAAGACAAATAAATGCTTTCTTCGAGAGGCATTTTGGCTTGCTGGGGATGTGGTGGAACCGGAGATAGATCTTATAATGGATGCAGATATGTATGTGGTGGGTGAAGCGTTGGGTTTTCCCCTTGGATTAAGACCACAAAATAGTTCCGCTGAGTTGTTGAGGAGTTCGGTTCGAGTATTAAAATAAACATAGATTACAAACGGCACGCTTCAAGTATACATGATGGAATAAATGTCATCCAGCTCAAGCAGTATCTCTACCCAGCCCTTCTTTATATCTAGCCAAGGCCCTCTCTCTACACGCCTTATGATCCACAATCCTCTGCGGATAGCCCATCTTCTTCGCCCTGACACCCTCGCCTCTCGAGTACGGGTCATGGATGGCCTTCCCCTTGACACCCTCCAACTCCGGAACCCATTTCCTGATATACTCTCCCTCAAGATCGAACTTCTCACTCTGCAGCAAGGGGTTGAAGATGCGGAAGTAAGGCTGGGGATCTACACCCGTCGACGCACAGAACCCCCATCCGCCGTTATTCGAAGCGAAATCCCCGTCGATGAGATGCTCCATGAAATACCGCTCGCCCATCCGCCAATCGAGGAGAAGATGCTTGGCGAGGAACGATCCGACGATCATGCGACAACGGTTGTGCATGTATCCACAGTGGTTTAACTGGCGCATAGCTGCGTCTACGATTGGATACCCAGTCTTGCCTTCGGTCCAGGCTTTGAAGTGCTCTTGGTTGTACTCCCATGTGATATTGGTATATTCTGGCTTGAATGGCTTGTTCATACAGACGTATGGCCAATGTGCCAGAACATGCTTGTAAAAGTCTCGCCAAGCTACTTCGCTGACCCAAGTCATGATACCACTGTTTCCTGCATCGAGTTTCTTGGTGGTGTTATGGTCGCGCGCTGTCTTGATTGCTGTTCTTGCACTGAGGGTACCGCTCGCGAAGTGTACGCTTAGTGAGGAGGTGGCTCCTTGAGCCGGGAAGTTTCTCTTGTCTCCGTACCTCCCAATCCGATCGTCGCAGAACTTTCTCAATCTCTCGTGAGCTTCTGCTTCTCCAGCAGGCCACATGGATCTGAATCTTTTCTTCTCTTCGTCTGTCAGGGTCTTGTTTGCCGGCGCATCTGGGATAGACTGTTCGAATAGCTTTGCGAACTTTTCTCTCGCGGTTGGAGGATTCTTGTCAGGCGCATCGAATAAATCCAGTACCTTAGGGTTGCTATGGACATACGCAGTCCAGGAGCGGAACCAGGGAGAATAAACCGAGTACTGCTTTCCAGTTCCGCTAGATAGCTCCCCGGGACTAACCACACATGTATCCGGCACGACATCCATCGCTATGCCCTTTTCCAAACAAGCCCTTACCATCCTCGCCTCTCGTCTTAATTCGTCGACCTCATACTCCACATTCGTGAACAAGTGACTGGCGCCCCACTCCTCCAATAAATCCAGTATCCTTCCTTGCACATTCCTCCTCTTTTCCACCGTCTCGACATATAGCGGGATATCCATAATTGCTAAATCCTTCTTCATGACTTCCAATGTCCGCAATATGAAATCCACTCGTACAGGAGATGTCAAATGGGCCTGAAAGTCCTGAGGACTGACGATGTACATCGCGATAAGCGGTACACCTTTCTCCTTCGCTTTTTCACTTGCCAAATGCAGACTCTTATTATCCATGGTCCGTAAATCACATTTGAACCAATGCACGACCGCATCCTTGGCGAGTATCTTCTGACGAGCAGCTTTCGTGTCTTTGAGCGCGTTGTTAAGCAGTTCGATCGGTCTTGGAAGTTGGTCACTGTTATATGCTTTTGCGCGCGCGTTGTTCATCTCCTTCGGGTAAAACTCTCGGAGCACAATGCCATTGTCTTCAGCTTCTTGCGCGGTCTCATGAGGCTGGCGCAGAGGATCGGTGGAGTCACTTGTGATCTTGGATTTCTTGGGCGCTGGCTCAACGGGCGGGGATGCTTTGCGCTTCCCATTCGTGGCGGCTTTCTTGGATAGCATGTTGACATTCGCAGATGTTGTAAAACTGTTGATGTAGCTCCTGGGGGCGATCCGTTGTATTTTCGTGTAGCTAATGCTATTAAATGAGATTCTTCTATAAAGTATCGGCTTGGTTGTCAGAAAGCGGGGTGCAAACATGAAGTTGATAATTGTCGGTTGAATAATGCTATGTACATACAAAACGTGTCGGTGGTTGGACGAATGTTGAAACGGTGTATGTGCTGGGTATCCTCTTCGATGCTCGACGCTGTGATGCGTCATTGAGAAGGGCTAATGCAGGGGACCGATCATAGCGCCAGATCTTGAGATTGGCGAGCCCTTTTCGGAGATTCGGAAGCGGGCTGGGGTAATACTTATACCCGAGCGGAGAAGACGTTTGAAGGGCTCGTGGATAGGTATTGATAGGTACCTAGGTATTTAAGAGTAACCATAGCTCCAGATTTAGCTCGAACATCGAGTATGGTGCAACCCACTAACCTATTCGACTTTGTCTAGTCAGCACTACATGCAAACAGAAGATCCTGGCAATTCGTTGTTAACCATGAAGAACATTACCCAAGCTCTCGCAGAGTTCCATGAAGCTGCAATGCCACCCAACAGACCTTATTCCTGAGCATTACTTTGCCACCCCGAGAGTTAACAGGCTTTGTTCACGAAACTTCGCATAGAAGACGTCTTCGTCATCATCATTATTTCATTATTCAACGGAACCGTGAAAAGACCAATATCTATCTGACCATTACCCCAGCATCCTCGAAATACTCATTTCTCATAACATAAAACCAACAGTCCATTGCCAATCTCAAGCCCTTGGATATCTCGCGCGCTCAAGGGATACAAAGATTGTACAAATACACACCCACAAAACTGGCTTAAACATGAACATCAAACACCAAACCCCTCATCACATCCGATTTCCCAGTCCCATGCCAGACCATAACTCCCCTAATCGAAGAAAAAGCAATTCGTGAATCTCTACCAATCCTCTTCTTCCATATTCCAAGGCAACTCCGAGTCCGAAATCTCAGCACAAAGAAAGCCATGCTTATACTCGGCCTCACCAGCCAAGCCACCTTTCCTCTCCAACACCAAATTATTTTCCAACAAACCCCTCAAAGCCTCCAAAATACTCTCCATGCCCTCTTCCTGATCGACTTCCCACTGGTTGAACAAATGTCGATAGAAATGCGCATTCTGACTTGGCAGCTCAGATCTCTCTATATCGCTTGTCGCAGCACAGATATCCGCCCTAACCTGGCCACCGAGGTTCATAGCGAGAAACAGATCTTGATTGGCAGCTAGTAGACGTTCGCATACGCGGTTGTAGGCAGATGTGACGGCGCATACGAGACCGTAGTGACCTTCTAGGAAACGACTGTAACCTTTCCACTGACAGACGACGTGTACGAGAGCTTCGCGAAAAAGGAGGGGATGGCGGAGCTTTTGGGCGAGGAGGAGTGTTGAGTTGCAATTCGGAGGGATCTCGGCTATGAGGAGAGGACTGTACCAGAGTGCTGAGTAAAGTGATGTTGAGAAGGTCGGAAGGCAGCAGTAGAAGTCTGCTAGACGGGTCATGTCGGATAGTTCGCGAAGGCTGTTGATGCTATATTTTTTGTGGTACATGGCACACAGGAGCTTTTCAAATGCGACTTCATCGGTGGATGCTTCCATTCCGTCCTTTAGAGGACTGAGAATGGTTGGAGAATGCACGTCCTGGAACGATAAGCAATTATCAACAACAAGTTGGGTAAAGGCTTCAACGTACTGTTCTGGCTGCCTCGAGTCCCCATCCGCCATCAGGGTCCATCACAGAGATATAATCATACCGAAACTGGCTCTCACGATTCGCACTTTGATTATCTGACGAGTCGAGGAATGTTCTGAAGAAAGCTGAATACAATCGCAGCACCACCGAATGACAATGGAATTCTCTATCAAAGACTCTGATGCGCACATCGGTCTTCATCCCAGGCGCATTGAAGGCTTTCGGCACTGCGCCACCCGAGCTCGAGATCTGACTCCAAGAGCCATTTCGCGACATGTTGAACGAAGTGATGCGTTTTGCGGAAGAAACGGGAGAATTAGCTGTGTGGCCGTCGTCGTTCTCGAGTGCTTGAATCAAATCGACGTAGAAAGCGAGGTTCATTTTGGCGAATTCCAGAGGTGGGAACATTTTGTTGCAGGTGAATTGGTTGCCTGATTCCGAGTGACAGATAGAGCGTCGCCGTGATTCATCAGGCGGTGGACTGCTCACCTTTACCTGATGTTCGAATCTCGGGTCGAATGAGAAGCTGGACATCATGGTTGGAGTGCCTGGAGGGGTACGACTTGATTTCATTATTTCCCCCCGCAAGAACCTGCCACTTAAGTATGAAACGGTTACTTCTTTTTCTCCTGCTTTTGTTATTGCTTCTTCTATGGCTTTTCTTATTGCTTCTTCTCTTGCTATTTCTCGTGAAAAAATTCAAAGCGATGCTGCCACATGGGTTTTCCAGCTGCGATCCTTACAGCACTTGTGGTCGTGTGAACTTGACGTACGTACGGGGATGAGCAACCCAGTTTTCATAATTTCCCCTCAGTTGTCAGTAGCATTCTTGGGAATCAGACCACTCTGGGTACGGGCGGCGGTATAGACCTCCACCAAATGTGGAAAGAGCAAGTCGAGTTCTCTCCTTTTGTAGATGTAATACCAAGCATAGGCACGTACCTAGGAACCTCCCAACTCCAGCTGAGGATCGAAGCAAGAATGCCAAAAACGCTTTCTGCTGCATTCCTGCACACATCAGGGGAATCTGACATGAAGTCCTGTACCACATATATTTAGAACATGGGGAAAACAGAGAATCGGTGTCAAAAGAAACCATAGAAGGGCCGGCTCAAGACAAGCATTCATTCGGAAACAAAGTTTCAAGAACTGCACCTAAGCATATCCTCCTTGCACATTGAAGACTACTACTACTACTACTACTAATACTACTACTACTACTGTATCTCCGTACATACAAGCATCCAGCCTCGAAAATCCCGATTGGACAACGATCAAGAGGCTCAAAAGCAAAAGTGCGCGAGCGAGAGCAGATACGTCGGAATAAACCCAGGGTTCGGGACGAAGCGGCAATATCATTGGCTGCAGCTAGTACATACCAAGCCAAGCTTGATCGAAGGGGCGTGGATCCATGAAACGAACCGAACCAAAACGAGAAAAACAAAACATACGGAGGAGTTGTGATGTGATATGATATGGAGGTACTTGCGGTAACTTGGTAGGGAACTTTCCCTCTACGCAGTAAAAAATAACGTTCCGTTTAGTCCATCAAGCTCAACTCGCCGCATAAGTGGAAGGTTCAATTTTTCCACGTAAGAATTCTTGTAATTTTCGAAATCTTACAATCCTTTGTAGGACTGCTACCAAACTACATCTTCTAGCCCTGTTGTACTACGTCAGATTTCTGCATGACGAATCTGACTCCGGATCGTGTACAAAGTTCCTAGTCTGTCTTCCTTCCATCGCAGCAACACGCTGTGTCAGCGAACGTAAGTCCTAAGCCCGGAGTTGTAGACTTTCTTCATAGAGCTTTTATTCCGCTAACAGCGATAACCTCTTCTCAGAAGCCAGCTGCGCTACGTACAGTGAGCCCAGTTAGTGGCAGCCCAAGACCTGGTCTATACCTGTTCATTACAAAGTGGATTGTTTCACGGTCTGACGGGACGGGACGAGATTGTGAAGCATTATTGGCACGGGAATGTTAAATGACTCCCGAAAAAGGACTCCTTTTCGCTTCCGTACGAGGTGCACCAAGACTGATGAGTCTATGGTTTCTGGCAGCGGGCATTTGCCTAAGAACTAACTGAATGACAGGGATAGCGGCCCACGACTCTTAAGGCTATCGTCTGGCCTCGCACTGAATGATATACGAGGCTGGGCTCCTGGTTACACGGTTATCCCATGATCAAAAGCCGATGGCAATATCTTCCCCATGATCAAGAGTTTGACAGTAAACTATCAATCAATTCTTTCAAACAGTTCTTGCCGAGTTCTTTCAACCACACGGCAAGTGCTGCTAGATTAGAACAAGGGTCTGGCGTCTACGATTCTACGAGGATAGTATTTGCTGCCACATCTAAACAGAAAGAAGAGGCTCATACATCGTGTAAAGCGATAAGTCATAGGATATACAACGTATGCTCAAATGATTTGCGCTCTTAGTGCGGGAAATTCTCAAATTTGCAGCCGTAGCTAAGTAGAGCTGAAAAATGCCTTGCTTTAACAGGGTATCACGAAGTCTCCAATGTAGTGTTCTTGACGAAGTTGGCTTATGTCCATGAACTTCTTTTCGAACGCTTCGACTGGTATCATAGCTTTTCCTACGAGCGTGAAATGACCTTTATCCGTCAATCTACTCCTGCCTTGTTGAATGCGATTTTTAATTGAAATACGCTGATACCCCAACGGCAGGGGACGAAGCACAAAGAAATTACAGTCGAATCTGTTGCCTGCCCTGGCGGGAAAAGTACTCTGCTCTGGGAGCCCATAGATCAAGTCCCCAATGAGAGTGTCTGCCGGCATAACGTATAGCGAAGCAGCGGAGCTGTCAAGTCTTACAATCGCTCTGCTTGCTAGAAGCTTCACCAGCTCGAGCTCAGATATGAGATAGGAAGTTGACCGTCTGAAACTTGGAGTGGAAATTCTGGGTGAGTCTGATGAGGCCGCCATGGAAAAGAATCTCTGATTCGAAGCAACTCTTGCTGATCGTATATGTTTTCCTGCGGGATGTAATGGCTGAAGTTCGAAAAAATCTGCAGTACCTGGAAGTTGCTCCTCAATTCAGAAGCAATTAAAATACTACGGACATGATTAATTTCGCCGAACGGCATAAGCCCGAGCCTGATCGTCCGCTGTGTCAACTTGACTGGGGTTAAACAGGCGTTACACATAGACATCGCAGGATCCAATTTCGAATAGTCTAGAGATATTTGACTCAAAGGAGAGATGATAGGAATCGATAGGGCCCGAGACCAGTCGGGTACCCAAGATGGAAGGTCTTTCGTCAATTGTAACCTGAAAATCTCGCCTCCAGCATGACAAAGTGTTGCGAGGATATGGGTTTGGTTTGTGTCACGTGACTTGAGTCACGTGTGTGATCCGTGCTGATATTCCTAGATAATATCTTCGGTCAACTCTCTATAGTAATTAGTACTGTAATACAATATACAATATTCAACTACTCTATGCCTTACTCTGAAGATTAACGTAACCTTGCGATACAAAGTACTTTCCACGCTCGCTTGGAAATTCATAGTCGCTAGCGTGAAATACTCTGCCGCATCCGAGAAAACATCAGCTACAGACTCCCTGTAATATACGATCACTTTATGAGATTCCATAGGTAGGTGTGGTTTGGTGATAGCCAGATGTTCATAGACAAAATCGCGTATGTCCGATACTTCCAGACCTCGCCGAGTTGACAGTACCGTCATCAAAGTGGGAGAGGTTTCTTTCTGTCGCAGGATCCGAGCAGAATTCATGTCGGATAGTATATGATATCTCTGGGATGCGCTGTGTTCAGCTGGCGTTTTCTGATTCTGCTCGGGGTCGTACTTCAATAATTCAAATCGGGTCTTTCGCCATTCCCGGTGGTCCTCGCTAGCAGGATTCGCTACTAAGCTTCTAGAAAAGTCATCCCATCTAAGTTGACTTCGGCCGCAACGGACCAAAGGTATACGAGATAAAATCAATTCTTGATAGATTCAAAACTCGATTGCATCACCGCCAGGTTAGTATTTGGCTTGAGATCATTTGTCTATGTTCACGACTGACATCTTCTCGACGAATAGCCTCGAAGATTGCATCACAGTCTTCACTCGATTTCCCCAGGTAGATAACAGTAAACGCGGCGAATGAATAGATCTGCTTCATCAATCAAACTTGAGTACTACGCTCATCCAGATTCAATTGATCGATACAGATGGCATCTGCCCAAAGCCGTAAAGCCTGCTCTTCATGGCGAAGGTCATGTAGTGCATCGAACAAACTGTGCGTGACATGGAAGATCTGACTATTGACGGAGATCGCTCGCTTCTGGCTTACATCTCCCCGGACATACGAAAGTGCCGTGTAATGCTTGAATATATCATCATGACATTCAGAAAGCGCTGTATGGATCAGGCGACAATATATTTCGGATCCCTGCTTGCTGGTGTCAACAATGAGAAGACGGATGGCATTGCCCCCTTCGAGAGGCGAGTAACTGAAGCTAGAGAATTGATCTTTCATACTGAAGCGATTGACTTTCTGTCGTCTTGATGTGAACCAAGCCGCAGAGGAGATCTGCGAGGCTCGTGAAATAATGCAGCGAATGCTGACTAACTGCAGGGTCATTCTTCTTAGGTCCTACTCTTTGCGATTCACAATGAATAATAGGAAAGATATAAAAAATGCAGAAACAAGGACCACAAGGATTGAAAATGGGAGACTAGAAGCGTGTGACCCAAGATACATGACCAATTGGTAGAAACGCGAGACACGTGCTTTAGACAGATAAAATCTTCTGCCATCGACAGAGACATAGCACAGCAAAACGTGCACACAAGCAAAAGATGATTCGAGTGACTGTTTCAAGAATAGGACTTATTGAAGAAACTAGAAGGAAAAAAAAAGGACCGAATGGAATGGGCAAGAAACAGCCGAGACAGTAGTGAATCTGAATCACGATTAACCAAGCAGCACGCTATCTTGGCACGAATGCTCTTCCGAAGTCTCGACCGAATGAATGATGACTTCATCTTGGGAAATGCAGACCATCCAGTCCATCTAAGCTTTCATGAATTGGCAGCCGGCATGTTGCTCATCAGGGGCTGGGAAATTAAAGGGGGACAGAGAGGGCTTACGCTATCCGGCCTTGATGACTAAGCAAGCATCGGCTACTAAGCGCGAAAATCGAAGAGCTCGGCGCATTCCACGCTGCTTAGATCCAACATGCTCAATCTGGTTATGGTTACACAGTAGCATGCACTTTATGGCAACGGCAACCTACAGTATCTACTGCTTACCAGTAATCCCTTCTCCAACATATTGTGCGTTCCCAAACCCAAGCGATTCAAGTCTGGTAGTGACTTTAGCGGTTCGTCCCTGTTCTCGAGTCTCTAAAGGACGTGCAGCCTTTCTATCCGGAATACAGTACTCGCCAGACGGCTCATTGCATATATGGGAATCAAGGCGCTCAATATACAAGAATACGATGCTAAGCTTTGCCAAGCTATGCGCCAAAATGCTTACTTACATGGTGACCAGGTCACACTGAAAGCTGACGTAGCTTCTCCGGGGCATGGGATCATCGATGTTCCGGGCTTCATGAGCGAAGCATGATTTGCCGATGCCGCAGGAGAACCGCGGATGGATGAGTGTTTCCTATCGTTAAAGCTGAAGAATATCCGTCAAATTTTAAGCGAAGGCTGGAATCTACAATGTTTCGAATTCACAGGGATAATGCAGTAAGCTCGCCCAGATCCTGAGGCGTTAGCAAGCCGTCCACTCGCGTGGATCTTGAGACTTCATCTCATGCTTTACATACCTCAAGTACGTCGCGGCAGCGTATATTGCCGATCAAAGGGCAAAGGGATTCTTTCTGACTGTTTATCGATGTCTGAGGGAGAGCATATACTGGCATGCACTGCAAGCCCTCCTTACATCCCCATTCTCAAGCCTAGACAAATAGCCTCGGCGTCCATTTGATAGCCAGTGACAGCCTCGAGTCATTGCCAGGAGAAAATCCTTATTGGCTCTACCTGAGACCACCACTTATTATTATCGAACGAGTGGCTCCACCCTCGTCCCAGGTCGCCGATGGTATCTCCCGCATCTCTACGGAGACTCGTCCGCTCATAAACATTGGTCGCGTGTCCTGGAGCCAGAGCGAGGATATGTCCGTATTGAGTCCTACAGGGGCACATGAGGAACCGGGGAGATGGTCCCGGGATTGGTGCCACCTGCACAGTTCGAGCCTCCACTCCTGTGATCCACGATATTGTACTGTACTGTACCTGGACTGGGCCACGAGTACAAGACTCTCCGTTCCGAATGCGCTTGTAATAAGACCCTGCCGCTCCTCCTTTCATCCTGTATTTTGGCACCTCCATCTTACATTGTTTCTCGCCATCAACTCAACTGTGGATGTACCAACGAACGTTCTTCTCTAGAGTGAAAGGTTATCGATCGATTTTAGCTTCCTGGAAACCTTCGGACGCTGCCAAGATAGTGCGTGCACACGCCGTCATCTGCCAAGACTGTAAATTACTTGCACCAACCCGCACTTTGAATCAACAAAAGGTAATATCATAAGTTCATAACTGTGCAACAACATGCGGCTTATATGGCTGCTCGCCCTTCCCGCCGCCCTCTCGCTCTCGATAGTTTCGGCACTTGCTATACGGGAACGACATGCGGACCTCTACAGTGTTCGAACGCGTATTCACAAGGATCTGTTGAGTGGGAAGGGCGGCGATGCAGCAAAGAAATATTTTCGTGAGTAGTCCCCCGTCGCGGGCCCCTACTTTGTGAATGCCTGTCTGCTAATTCGTTTCGATAGATGAGAGCACGTATGTATCTATCTATGCGAAGAATACCCTGCTCCCCACGGAGGCAAAACTTTACAAGCGCTGACTCTGTTCGATCAGATTTCACCCACATTATGACGGCCGGTAAGCCCGAGCAGCTTGGTTCCATAGTACTGGCACCCGATGCTAAGTGTTATGATAGATTTGCAGACCATCAATTAGGCTACCAAGAACGAAAAAAAGCTTTATCGAATCTCGTCCAAACCTACCTAGCAACGTTTTCAGACCTCGGAGTGGAGACATGGCTGATGCACGGTACACTGTTGGGTTGGTGGTGGAATCGAAAGGTCGTTGCAAACAGAAGCATTGCAGGTCATTCTAGCTGACGACATGTTCGCAGCTTCTACCATGGGATTCCGACTCGGATGTCCAAGTTACCGAAGCCTCGATGCACTACCTCGCTTCGTACTACAACATGTCTGTATTTCATTACAAGACTCCTCGAATTCCTGAAGGCCGGGATTATATGTTGGAAGTAAACCCAAATTACGTCAATAGGGAACAAACAGACACATTTAATGTCATTGATGCCAGATGGGTGGATACTTCGACCGGACTCTTCATTGATATCACAACTGCACGCTACAACCATACACACCCGGCAGGATTGGGCATGCTAAGCTGCAAAGATGGGCATGAATACAGAGTATGGCCCTGGTCGAGGTATAGGGCAAAGTGCTGACAGTTTCTAGGATTCATATATCTTTCCGCTCCGGGACACATTCTTTGAAGGGATGCCAGCAAAGATCCCGGTTGGATATAAGGCGCTTTTGGAAGCGGAATATAAGGAGAAGGCGTTGACCTCGAAATACTTTGCAGGGTAGGGGTACTCGCCAGATTTATAATATCGTACTTACGCTTTTTTAGCCACCGCTTTGACGATCAGAAATATGAGTGGATTCCTGTACTTTCCAAAGGATTAAGGAAAGAAGAGGCCGATAAGATAAAGCCTAAGAAGGAAGTGTCTAAGACGGGACAGATCAAACAGAAAGAAGCTAAACAGGACGATCAAAAGCTCCAACCTGCGAAGCAAGCAACGCCATCAGCTCAAGAACAGCAGAAACCGAATGGAAATGACAGAGCTACCCCTTCCACTCCCCAACCAAAGAAGGACGCTTCGACCCCGCCCACATCCCAGATGCCAGTGCCAGTCGAGATAAACTCAGAAAAAGGCGAGGTCTCGAAAGTAGCTAAGCCACAACAACCTGCAGTTCAGCGCGTTGCTGAAGAGAAGATGGCGAAGAAGGAAATCAAGAAAGAAGAGACGAAGATGAAGACGGAGGAGAAGAGGAAGATGCTTGAAGAAAAAGCTCTCATGAAAGAGGATAAAAGACTTGCAAGTCAGAAAAAATCTGACGAGAAAATTGCTGCTATCGAAGCCAAACAGGTTTGAAGTGCAAGACAGCGACAGTCCCCGAAATTGGTGGGCTGGACTCACTTCGACGCCAACGACGTGAGTTGATGTGAGCTTCATAAACGAACGAAGCGACTCGAGATATGAGATGAGCTGGATACTACGACTACGTCCAGCACATCGTCATCGAAAACATGTCCTAAGCTGTATTGGAAATCTTATAGGACGATCGTCTTTGTCAGAGCTTGCGGGCTGGGGAAGATCATATCAGACCATCTAGGTAAATTATTAGAATTATTTGGATGAATACACAGGACAACGAGATTATTATCGATAGACACATCGAATACGATGAAGTGTCTTGGATGTATTGTATAGTAATGTGTAGCTGCGAAACATAGAATGGAGTTCCATTTTTATACCTCAAGTATATGCATTGGGAGCAGCTGTATCTGGAAACGTGATCATCGATTGATCACGTCCATGATATTTTTCGTATCAACAAAATCACTTCAAGAAGAGTAAGTTCTTGTCCGTGAGGTCTTTTATTTACGGGTCTTCATCCACATCCGTTGCGAGTCCAACGTCGATGCAACAAGCATGTTAGCCTCCAGGGATCGGTTGCCAACACGTGCCACGCCCCCTTTCCCTGGAAACCTCGCTTAGCCGCCCATCAAACGTCGCACTCATCTGATCCTTAAACCTCACACACCTGACGTCTCCAAAATCGTCCGAATTACGGGCACACGAGCCGCATGGCGTATCGCTTGCAGCATCTTTGTTCTTCATCTGGCAACATGATTCATTTTCGCCATCGTGTATTTCTCGACCCATATCTTCTACCCAGGTCTATTGGCTACGCTTATCAGTGTTGCTGTGGTTGTGGATCCCTTTCACGGAGGTGAAAACCTGAGATGAGATGAGATGAGATGAAAGGAGATGCGGTGAATACGTGCGTCTAGCTTGATGTGACCGTCTGATCATATCGGATGTGCAGGTTCTTAGAAACGGTATAAGAGGAGGAGGATCGTCGTTTTCTACTGTTCGTGTTTTATTAAAGCATTCATTCTTTCGCTATCACATTCTCTTCTTCCAGCTGTGCTGTTGTTTACATATTTGCTTTCCACATTCGCTAGGTCGATAAAGAATTCCTCTTTCTCACTGCCAATATATACCTCAAACCTGAAGATATTGCATATCTTATTTAATCCAAGAAATCGCTGCATCAGCAAACATGCACTTCTCAACCACCACTCTCTTCTTCGCCCTCTTCACCACCACTTCTCTCTCCGCCCCAGTCTCCACCCCCAACCTCGCACACTCCATCAAATCCCGCGCCCTGACCTCCGTGCCCTACAACACCTTCTCCATTTCCTCCGGCGTCGGCGGCTCCGCCCTCTCAGAAGCCAACACTGCATTCCCCATCACGCCCTCCTCCTCCACTTCCGCCTCCGATCTCTCCATCATCAACGCCGCCGCAAAGGTTTCCGAACAAGCCGAAGTCGGTACCGGCGGATTCAACGACGCGATCGCCGCCGCTGGCGGCCAAGGAACCACGGAGGGCAAAGCGCTGCAGGTTGGCAAGATCAAGAATAAGGTGCTGAAATTGCAGACTGATGTTTTGAGGTTGGAGATCCAGGCTGCGAAGGGGAAGGGCGGGTTGGATGCCCAGATTCAGCAGCAGAAGACGAAGTTGGCGGCGAATGTTAAGCTGGATGAGGCGAACAAGGGGGTGACTAGTAAGGGTATTAATTTTGCTGGGTAGGTAGGGTGTTTGTCGTTGTCTAGATTGGGTGATGTGGTTAGAAATATGGGTTTTGCTATGCTTTTCCTTGGAATGGGAACTTCATAATGCTTTCGGATGGAGTGTGAGAAGTATTTATTAGCCAATATCATAAGAGAGATCAGAAAGGGGGGCAGAAACTCCGATACCATAAATCTGATGGCCGAATGGATAATTATATCAACTATTGATTTTGGTCACTCGAGCACTTTACTTTCTTATTCGTCAACCGAAGCAAGCTTCCTCTCAGTTTTGGCAGACAGACTTGAAGAAAAATTTAATGTTTTATCCTCCACATCTAACACCCAGTCCTCCTTGTGATAGATGCATCGCCGAAGAAGTCTAAACCTCAACAGTCTCACGGAAACTATGAGAACGTTTCCATATTACTCACTTACTCTATTGAATACTTGACATATAATAGCCAAATATCTAGCTAACACATCTAGAAAGAAGTGACCTTCACTCAACGACAACGAAATCGATTTGCAATCAAGAACATAAGACACAGCGAGCAAGAGGCACTTTCACAGACGTGTTCTTTGCTCCTTTGCCAAAATTGATCAATTCGCCAAAGTGCCTTCGTAGTCTTCATGAATCAATTCCACCTAGGTACTTCAGGAGCTCTCCCACTTTGCCAAGCGAGCTCAGTCCTGTCCTTCTCGTTCCTCCGAAACTACCTATGTCAAGAAGGTACCGTGAGATTCAAAGATGATCCAGAGCAGAAACCAGATAGCAAGACTCCAGTTTCAGGTCTGAGTTCGATCATGTACCCGCATCTTTAGGGTTCTATCAACTCTAGATGTTGTGATCACATACAGAGCTGATAACACGTCCGCACCTCGCTTCAGACCAGCTTGAAGCCCTTCATCGCAACCACCACGACTTCGAGGTCCGCGCTGGGATCCAGATACACGGCACCAATCGCCGCTTCCATAGTATCCGCCGTGACATGCGGAGGCACAGCTCCATTGCGATAACTCTGGTGCTTGTGAACGGACTGCGCGACACCGCACACGCCCGGCCTTGTGCAATGCGGTTTCGATCACTCGAAATAGACGCGAGGGTTGTCTGAGCATGCATGTTCTATACCAGATACGATGCGAAGGTCAGTATCTCTCAACTTAAATCACAAGTGACGTGGTAACCGGGCTGGGGATCGACGATGAGAATATCAGAATTGTGTGAAAAGCAAACTTACGACGCGAATCTTGAACTCCGTACCAGCCGCTCGGCAATGCTAGACTGAGAACCGAGTCTCCGAGCATCGCTAGCCTTCCGTTGCCGTTGAGGATCTTGCCGTCTCCCGATCTCTTCAACCCCGTTCCTTACTGTTCGGAGAGCTTCTTGGGGAAGTGTCAGGTCAATAGATGCATGGCCTAGCTTTCGTTCGAGCTTTGGATAGCGTTCTATTCATAGGACCCGGACGCCGGCAGCCAGTCTCCTAGCCTTCGCAGTCTTGCTGCGTGTCGTTGTGCTGGGATCGTGAAGGTACGGTATAGCAGGATGCCGTGGAGAGCTGGAGTCGGAAATCGAGGACGTGTGTATTTGCTGGGGTGAAGAAGAAATCAAGGTTGTGCGCACAAATCCGGGAAAGAAAAAAAAAAAAAAAAATGAATAGTAGACTCGCTCATCAGAGCACTTCGAATGTACCAGAGGAGATCGTGTGAGTTGCCGAAAATGCTCAAGGCTTCTCATCTGTTGTCCTTTGAGGAAAAAAGGAAAATTGGGGGAATTTGTAAAATAGGCCGTAGCAAGCAAATAAGTGAAAAAGCCTGAATTCGACACTGATCAGCCCATTGACTTGACTTAGTGAGACTTATAGCTGTCCAGCTTCGAAGCTGAGACGCTGTACATCATCCACGTCGGATGCTGGTGAGCTCTACTAGGGATAGTGAATTCGGCCTGGCTATGATTAAAAAAAATCTACAAGGAGGAGTCCTGAACAGAAGGGCAGGGAGAAACAGCAGTATCGAAAGGAGATAAAAATAGAGCAGGGAGTGACTTTTACACATCGCATCATGTTTGCTTGTGTGCTATTAGCATGCTACTTAGTTATTCCCGACAATGGTCGATTGTGTGACTTCTCCTACATGATGTAAGTTTGCTAACAATCGAAGCACTTTTGTGACAAAACTTCAAAATGAACGACCTGACAGGGTTCAGAAGGTCTAGAAGAGCTTGGGGCTTATAACAGAAGTTTGCAGGTGTTATACTAGATATACTTTGAGTCGCGTGCAAATAAGCAAATTTGGCTTGCGGTGACTTGTTGCATCATCGAGCTCATCGCTAGCCACTCAATATATTGCCCTCGGATTTTGATGCCAGAAACGCATGCTACAACGACGTTGCTGATAAAGGGATACCGAAATTATCTATTTAAATGCTTTGAGTCAAGGCATAGAGCAATAGGCATGCGTCGCAGCTTGTAATGATGACTCTTAGCCGACATGTGTGACCATCGTCCTGACAGCCTCTCTTAAAGCACTTTCGTGCCATCTACGAGAAACTTGGATCCGTCCTCCAGACAAATTGGAAACAGGGCCAATGTAAGCGAGTAAAGGGCAAGCAAACGACCCATATGAGTGCGGTAAGCTGACTTAACGTGGGACTGCTTCACTGCGTGACAGACATTCATTGAAGTTGGTTTATCTCAAAACCGAACTACCTAGGGATGGGTCTGTTTTTAGCGTAAATTTGTAGTAACCCAGAACCAGCAAAAGTTAAATGACATAAAGAGCTTGCTATGGCTGTTTCAATAATCAAAGTAGTAGATGTTAGAAAGGAATGATAACGGAAGAAGTACACGGTAAGAAGAAGGATGTAAGGGAAGGAGAGAGTTCGAGAAGGGCACTTGCTATACTTTGGGTTCCTACTCATTACGGCGATGTGGTGAAACTTCAAATTCAGCAAAGCCATTGGGCTCATGCTTGTACGACGCTCAAATCACTTTGCGTTCCAGTACTCAGCTTCTCAGAGTTGACCCTTTCCGGGATCGAAAGGGCTGATTTCGGCCCAACATCAGTCTCGGTATTTTGACACTTGACAGATTTGACCCGAGTCCCTGAGAGCCTCCCGTCACATATCCAGCCATGGCTAAGTGCAGCGGAAGCGGCTCGACATAGAATCAAATTGAGCATGATCTATGACCCGCTGTGTCTTTGTTTCAGATCCATGTGGAATGCGTCACCCTTTTGTTTTTGTAATTGTTGTGATCGCTATCGTGAGAAACCATGCAACAAGCAAACCCCATTTCCATGCCCAAACCCCGAAGAAAAACAACCCTTCACATGACGACACCAGAGTTGCTGGCAATACGCTATTTGGAAGTATTAGTTGTTCCGTGCTTGTATGCGGAGGAATTGGGGATGTTATAGCACTTACTGGCCAGAGCTCAGCAGCCTCCTTTCCGACTGGTCCTGTAATAGCAGATCCCTTCATCTCTCCCTTTGGGTTGACGATCTGGAAAAAAAAACGTCAGCGATTATCCCCAAAAGCAAAATCCTCATCAAACCCTCAAAAGCCGCCTCCGAGCCCTAGGCCCTCCACGTAGTTTCCCAAAACCGATATAGAATTCCACCACTCACCACACCAGCGTTGTCCTCGAAGTACAAGAAAACACCATCAGTTCGTCTCCACGGCTTGCTCTGTCTGACGATAACAGCAGGCATGACCTTCTTTCTCAGCTCAGGCTTTCCCTTCTTGACGGTCGCCATGACCATGTCACCGACACCTCCAGCAGGCAGTCTGTTGAGACGAGCTCCGATACCCTTGACGGAAATAATGTATAAATTACGTGCTCCGGAGTTGTCGCAGCAATTCATAACAGCACCGCTATTCCTCCATTAGCTTGTTTCCTGCACATTGTTCCTTTCGCATTCGATTTCATTGTTTCTGTAGGCGCGCCTTCCTGCGGAGCGCTCGGCTTCCATGCTTGCATCCAATGCTCAGCGCTGTCGCAAATCCAGGTTCGAAAGTGTGTGTGTGTGTAACAATTTCGAGAAAACGTACACTGGGAGACCGAGGGTCATCTTAAGTTTGCCACCAGGGGCACCACGTCTGTAATTTCACGTCAGTGAAGTCCATTCCAATTCTCTGCATCCCCTCAATTCCGTCCATTCCCTCTCTCTACCCTTCAAGCAAATATTTCTTTGTTTCCTCTCTCTTGTCGCATCCTTCATCTACACCGGGGCAATATCGAAACAGGGCGCACGTACGAGATCTTTGCCATCTTATTAGTAGGTCTTTGAAGGTTCCGGGGAGTTCAAAGATTGATGCGGGTGTCGTTGAGGAAGAAAAGTTCGACGTCGTCACGATATCCAAATCCCCCTACCCTCCGAAATCTCGGACTGTGCAAAGCCCTAATCGGCTAAGCGAGCGCACTAAAAGTTAAGCCCCAGTTTTCCTGCCGGGATGCAAGGAGATTTTGATGAAGACCTCACTTGTGGACTACGACCATGTCAGTTAGTACTCATCTAGGAAATGAATAATGGGCAATTAATTAGAAGTCTATGACTACTCACGAACGCGAAGCTAGGGTGAACTTAGAAGTCCAGACAGTCTACCCACAACAAAACGCACATCACCTGCAAGTCCAAGGAAGAGCAGGTTTGTATTTCAATGCTTAAATTTATGATGATACTTTTGATATCAAATCTACACAGATTACAAGCTCAAGATCCTTTCTTTCCGTCCCCAATATGACCGTCACTTTATCCTGGCTGCCTTTAAGCCTTTAAGCTGAGACTCCAAACTCCATGCGCCTTGCTCAAAGGTACAAATACACTCGGCACTACTATGTTCATCGAGGATCCTTGACGCCGTTAGGATTACCGTCTCACGACCTTTTCTCGTACCATGCTGTCCTTCTTCCTCATGGTTGGGCCTCAGCCCCGCTCAGCTTTCGCTGCATAATTTCCGCGTTGACCTCAGCATTTGCCTCTGCAACAGCTGCATCAACTGGTTCGGGTAATTCACTTCCCTTGACCTCTTCGGTGGGTATATCAGCTTCGATGCCCTCAGCCACAGCCTCTTTCTTAACCTCCGGCTGCTCCGGCTCGGCAGACTTGGTGGCGGCCTCGACAACGGGGGCCGAAGTAGGAGCAGGTGACGCAGGTGGTGATGGAGCGGTCTGAACAGGCTGTGCTGAGCTGTCTGTCATGTCGACATCTCCTTCGGTATCAATGACAGGCTTAGGTGTATCGGCTCGCGATGGTGCATTCGATCCAACTTCGCCAGATAATGTGGTGGGTAGCTGTGCTGGTGCCGGAGAAGGTGGTGTAGGAGGTCCAGGGGAGACCACGCCACTGTCCATCTCCACATCAGAAGCGGCACCGTTCTCGTTCTGATAATCCATCATGTTTCGACGATTGCTGGCGCTGTCTTGTGGGCGCACACCATTCTTGTAGTTCTCCTGCTCGTCCTCACTCTCGTCAAGCTCATCATCTCTGGCAATGCGTTGATCATTTTTTCGCTTGGAGGAGCGCGTGTCAACGTTCTCGTCCTCGTCAAGGTCATCAAGGATATCCTCGTCCTCATCGACACCTCCAGTCATGGTGGTGCGGGGAACGTCAGTCATCTGGACAGAAGGAGCGTGGGCGGTTCTCTTCAGATTCTCAATGACCTGAATCTTGATCTTCTCAAGGTAATCCTTTGAATTGGCATTGTCCATGTTTGAAGCACGAACATCTAGCTCATAGTCCGGACCATAGTACTAAAATTTGTCAAAGATACGTCATGAAGTGTGATTACAAAAGTCTGAACTTACCTCGTAGTACTCATTGTACGGTAGAGTCGAGTCTAGCTCCTCGCCAACCAGAATTCCAGTCTCATAAGCCCACGTACGAGCTACATTGCGCATGGTATATCCACCACCACCAAGGACCAAAGTTGGAAGGTTGAAGCTCTTGACGAATTTAACGCAGTTGGCATGGCCTCTCATGCTAAGGTTAAAGCATCCAAGACGGTCACCAGACAAGCTGTCGCCACCGCATTGAAGCACAACGGCCTCGGGTTGATAGTAGTCCATGACTGCCTTGATAACTGGCTCAAAGATAGACTTGTAGGTAATGTCATCAATGCCATCACGAAGTGGGAAGTTGACGGCATAGTTCTTGCCTTGCCCGACACCAATGTCACGAAGCTCACCAGTTCCAGGAAAGTACTCGCCATACTTGTGGAAAGAGACGGTCATCACGCGGTCGGTAGTGTAGAAAGCCTCCTCGACACCATCACCGTGGTGAACATCAATATCAATGTAGAGGACACGCTTCTTAAATCGTAAGAGCTCGATGATGCCGAGAACGATATCTGAGGGGTCAGTCATGTTGCTCATACAGCTCCGGGGTTCCGACGTACCATTGACATAGCAGAAACCACTGGCCTCGCTCTTCTTCGCGTGATGTAGCCCACCAGCCCAGTTGATCGCAATGTCGCATTTGCCACGATTGAGTCGAGCGGCACCTTCCATGCTACCACCCGCACTGATGCCGCAGAACTCGAAGAGTCCATCAAACACCGGGCAATCATCTCCAACGTTGTATTTGCCTTGTTCTTTGGAGTAAGTGTCCATGTTGTCCGGAGTGACCTTCTGGAGAAAATCGATATACTCGTCGGTGTGAAACTGCGTCATTTCATACCGTGTAGCAGGTTTCGCTCTCTGTAAGATTGTCAGTTCATGATCTTGATATACGTGGTGAAGAAGCAGTAAAAATAATTGACAAAAGTGAGGAGGTTCCCACAAGGATGAGCTCTAAACCCGCCCCAAAAAAAACGAGCAGGGTAACATTCAGTGGAGGAGAATCCATACAGAGGGTCTTGGGCAGTCTCCAATGCAGCAAGCGGTATCGACAGCAAGCCAGCTACTAAGCAGGAAATGCGACAGATGGAGTGTACTGAAGGATCCAAGCAAAACATGCCATTGGAAGTGGATTTCAGGAGAAGAAGGACTGCATGGTACAATGGTATTGCGGACTCGAAAAGAGCTTCAAGACACTGAGACTTACGTAGATTTCCATATGCTTGTAAGTGCCATAGTTCATGATCAAGCTATGCGCCAACCTGATACGATGCGGCTTCATGGGATGCCCAGCAACGTAGGCATAGTTTCCAACATCGGAGTCGTAGAAGTAAGCAACCCTCTTCTTGTCATCTCCGCTCTTGAAGTTCGGCGCATCGAGGGGCGCGAACGAGGTGGTCATCTTGAGGACCAGGCTGGAAGTTGTGTGACCAGTTTTTAGAGTAAATTTCGGTGTAAGGGGAAATGTCTGGGAAGAGTACTGATGGGTTTCAACGAAAGTCGAGTCCTAGAAGGTCGTGTTGTTGTCGCTGTGAAATGTGAAAGGGAGGAGGCCGAAGAGGAAAAGGCTGGAGAGGCTCTGGATATCCGAATCCCTACCAGTTCGGCTTGGACTGCATAAGCTATAATTCCGCACTTACCCGTATGGGCCGTATGGGAAATCACATCACCAAAGGTCCCCAACGAGTCACCTTTGAACAACCATAATTAAGTATGAACCTTTGTGTGCCGTAATATCATGACTCAATCTCTCAACCTCTTCAGTTGTAGAAATAGCTTGACAAAGATTATCTCCGAGAATGGGATCTCGCCAAAACTTGACAAGCTGGATGGCAAGGCTGATGATGCAAGGCTTGATCATGATCATGTGATACTCTAGCTTTCGCGCTACTGCTAAGTTGCTTCGCGTCCTTCAACTGCCTGGGGAGCTCCATCTAAGAATTGGCAGACCGACGAGATATTGTGGCAACGAACTGACGACTCACGAACAAGTCATTCCCCTACCATACCTTAATCTTGATAATCACACACAACCGTCAAAATGGATAGGTTAAATCGCATGTTAGCTTCGGCTGGGAATATGGGAGGTCTCAACAGCGCGGCCCCAGGATCTGTAAGCTCTACCATCTGCATTGAACCTCCTATGCTACTTGATTTATCGCACAATCTAATGGTCATGGCAACAGGATAATACAACACTGATCGATAATTCCGAAACTGTTTACATTTCCTCCCTTGCGCTTCTCAAAATGTTACGACACGGCAGGGCTGGAGTACCAATGGAAGTTATGGGTCTGATGCTGGGGGAGTTCGTGGATGATTTCACCGTGCGGGTGGTGGATGTTTTTGCCATGCCGCAAAGTGGTACAGGTGTCAGTGTAGAGGCTGTCGATCCTGTTTTCCAAACAAAAATGATGGATATGTTAAGGCAAACAGGACGGTAAGAAACAATTAAGAAATAAACCTGGGAGTTATTCTGACACGAACTACAGACCAGAGACTGTTGTAGGATGGTACCATTCGCATCCTGGATTTGGTTGCTGGCTCTCTTCTGTCGATATCAATACTCAACAATCATTCGAGCAGCTGACACCCCGAGCGGTAGCAGTAGTTGTTGACCCCATCCAGTCCGTCAAGGGCAAGGTCGTCATTGATGCCTTCCGACTTATCAATCCACAATCACTCATGCTCGGTCAAGAACCCCGTCAGAGCACATCCAACTTGGGCCATCTCAACAAGCCTTCCATCCAAGCCCTCATCCACGGACTCAACAGACACTACTACAGTATCGGCATCAATTACCGCAAGACAGCGCTCGAGGAGAACATGTTGATGAACCTACATAAGCAGGTTTGGACCGAAGGATTACAGATGGACGACTTCCGAGTTGAGGGCGGCCGAAACAACGATCGATTAAAGAAGCTGGTCGATCTTGCAGATGGCTACGAGAAGAGAGTAAAGGAGGAGACAGAGCTGACGAAGGATCAACTGAAGACGAGATATGTCGGAAAAGTTGACCCCAAAAAGCACTTGGAAGATGTTGGACAGCAGCTTATTGAGGATAACATCGTATCTGTTTCACGACAGATGATCGACAAAGAGGCTTCCGCGCCAAAAGAGAAGTCCTGCGCAAATGGGCATGTCAATGGTGATGCGATGGATGTGGAAGAAGAGCTATAACGATCTCTGCATTTACAAATGTATTGTACAATAGGCGTTTGGTTTCTCTAGCATTAGGTAGAGCTCTATGCAAGGCGTGGGTCGTCGGGTGCTAGATACAACATTATGAGCATTTGCGGAATTCCTATTCTTTTCATGCGTTTTTGATTTACCTCTGAGTTTTGATTTTGGTAGGTTGGCAGGTATCAATGCTATCAGTCATCATCCCTTCCATTCTAGCACCACTGCCAGTTGCTGTGGAGCTACTAAAGCTTGATCAGAGCTTGTAAAAGATTTGAAAAGATGGAGAATAAGTACTCTTGTGAGCTTTGATTATTTCCTTCTTTTGGGTAGATTTCCACTTGAAGCATTGAAGCTGGGCTGGCACCATCAAACATCAGCAGCATGGATTCCCAAACTGTAATCTGAAGCTCAAAAAGGGCGTTCTTGACAAGGTATAGCTGCGCCTTTCATGTCGAGCTAGATTCTTTTTGAGCCGGTACAAAGCTGTCAACCGGAATCTGAAGCAGTACGGTCCCTGATGTCGTGCAGCAGTAGAAGGCAAAGCATCAGGAAAGCGGCGAAGCCATTTGCACGTTTAACTACTGCAATGGTGTTCTATTGGCCCAGCTTTTGTCATCAAGGCTGTCGTTAGAGATGCATTCCAGATCTGAAGTAGGGCTGGAAGCTAGGTCTGACGATCCTGCAGGTCTGCTAAACTGCGTGAATGAGTGTCAATCGGGCAAAAGAGTGTATCTTCTTCTTCAAGGAAACAGATAAAACAGGCATCACTAACAAGCCATATCTTTCGAGCCCAGCATGTCCCCTAATCCTTCCGTACCGAAACTGAAACCCACGACTACCAATATAATATTTTTTTGCTTGTACGCTCAGGAAATTATCCTTCCTGAGCTCATTGCCAGAAGACAATCAAGGAGCCACAGAGCGAACCCCCGGACCTTGAAGTATCTGTGCAAGATGTATGCCTCCCTCCTTTGCCGTAACATTGAAGGACCCAACAATCTAAAGTATTCCGGAACTATCTGTTACGAGGATATGGGTCTTGGTGTGGATCAGGTGACTGTAGTCACGTGCATGGTCCGTGCGGATATTCCTAGATAATACCTTTAGTCAACTCTCCATAGTAATTAGTACTGTAAGGCAACTAACAACATTCAACTACTCTATGCCTTACTCTGAAGATCAACGTAACCTTGCGATACTATCATATCCTAAGAGAAGTTCTCTGATATTGCGATTCACGGAAAAGATGCAAGCAGGCGATGATCTTGAAAGGTCACTAAAACAACGCACAATGCGTCTAAATGGGGCATGGTCAGAAATCAACGAGGAATAGTTGCGCGATAATATTGAGCAGAAAATTATGGATTCCTAAGAAAATGAGGTCCTCGGGCTCCAAGGACGCAGCAGCAATTCCTTTGAGCAACTGTTTTGTTGTCATTGTCCTCGCTTGTACCTCCAATGTCGGCAATGTGGAAAGTGGGCCTTTGCATTTCCGGTCTGCCTAGGTACTATTCCAAGTGAAGTCTATGGACGTCATGACCAATACCTTCTCCCGAATAATGGATCTTGTATAGATTGCGTAATGATATATTATAGTGAAAGCCACACACCAAACTTCAAGCATATTCCAGGGGGCAGTGGGCACCCGAGTCACCCACTACCTTTGCATGAGTACTAAACATCGTACGGAAACAAGTACAGGGAAGCCTCCTTAGTGTAGGGATATCATTGCATCTGTTCCTATACCAATCTAATTTTCAAGTCTCTGACACGGCGATTCAACTCTGCCGGCCCTTTGAGTTCACTTACTATCAATCCATCGGGAAAGACGCTGTGGAACAGTAGCGCCGCTGGAGATGACTTCCAAAGATGTACGTTCCTACTACGGCGACTGCTGAAAATAGTTGAGACTAGTAAAGCCGCCCCAGCAATCTCGACGAATATAGGTAGAAGCAACCAAGTCCATCGAATGTGGATATACACTACACTTGTGTCCGCCGTCATACCATATCCTAGAATCGTATTACTTTGTTGAAGCTGCCCCGTCATACTCTCAGCCACCTTGATGAAGACAGCTGTTACGTTCTGATGTGCGAACGCCCCAGTGACACCTTGTGTAGACTGGCAAGCTCTCCCCTACAAGCATTTGCCCAGAGATCGCTAGGGATGTGAAGAAACTCACCAACGCACCGATGTTTGTCGATAAAACGTACATTTCAGGTATTGAGCTTGAATTGAACCAGTATCGATCGACATTGGGGTATCCTATCCCAGGAACCGGCGGCAATCGGTGGGCTCTTCCGAGTGGAATATTCTCCTTCGTTCCAATTGAGAAGCTGTTGGTTATGGGAGAAATGTTTGAGTATTTCCAAGCAACTAGACTTAAGGTACATTCAATAATATGGTCCTCGGAAATTAGGCCATCATCATCCTGACCGTGGATAGTGTTGGAAATATTCGTCCATACGGCTGTACGGACAAGGCCAGAAGAGATGGATGCGAGATGATCAGGCTGGTCACCGGTATTGACAAAACCACCAGCTTCGCCTAAAAGACTGCTTGAATTGGTAATTGCAATGGTCAACCATGTGGTAAGAACGGTTTGAGTCGTGAGGCTGATATTTCCCGGAGGCTTGAAATTGCAAGTCACGTTCGAGCCATTCTTGCTGCAAAGTTTTGTGGATAGCGTCTCGGTCGTAACGTTGGAACAAGAGCTGTCAAATCCAAGACTGGTATAGTTGTTGGCCCAAGTACAGTTTGAGGTGCAGCTGAACAGAGGAGACCAGGTATTTTGGTAGAAACCTCTAAGCACAGCTCCTTGCATTGCCGAGTCGACGGTAGAGTCTTTCCACATGGTGTTAGCACAGAATTCTGCCGCACACCGTTCAGCAAACACTCACCGTCCAACATGAATGGATCGTCCGTTTGATGACCGTGGTTGGTTGTGCCGGTGTCGTAGCATTGAGCATATCCAAAGGTGGCAAAACCATCCAGGACTGGCAAGAAATCCGCTTCTAATCTGAATACTTGCTGAGCAAAAACATCGACTGTAGTATCGAGGAGAACGATAATAGCTCCAACGGTGGCCCAACCCCAGGGAATATTTATAAGCGTCTTCAGTGCACCAAAGGGGCCGCGGCTTGCATCGTCGAGAGTCTCAAGATGGGACAAGTGTCGAAATTTCTTGCTAAAGTACGTCCATTTGGCCTGACCAAGGCAAGCAGAAACGGCCATGAGGAGGGTTGCTTTCGCTGCTGCCATAAGCAAGGCCACAGTCGCGTTGAGACTAATGAATGATGTCCATGATGCCGAGGGTCTGTTGTTCGCGCGAAATAGAATTACAACCAAGCCAGACATGCAAGTCAAACTTGCCAGCATAGATGCAATTTCCCATCCCCACCAGGTGCAAGATATTCTCTTTCGAGAGCTTGGCTGCGATCTCTCGATGAAGGGTTCCACCTGCCCTGTTGACAAGAATATGTCCTTTCCGCTCATCGTAGACTGAGTTCAACTCGTCAGACTTCTAGGAAACAGGCTGTGAATATCACTACAACAGCTATGGATGATGAACGATTAGTTGTTAGATTGTCTGTAATGCGCCAGTCAACAGATGAAGAGTCCCCCAGCCTTATGCACGAACTTCAAAATCCTTCCAGTCATACGAATCTACCTTTGCACTTGCAATCGGCAAACCAACGGGAAGCGGTTCTTCGAAACGTATGATCTTGCAAGTGCATAATACTCTGCGGAGCAGATAGTATAAGAAGAGCCGGTTGATGTTGCAATCCGTAGGAGGTGTGACAGAGCCGGAAAGATGCTTCACAGGAACTCTCTCCGCAAATAGCACATCTTGCATTATCGACCTCGCGGGCTCTTTCCAGATTAGGGTCCTTCCTTATGTTCAATCCCTACACAGGAGACGCCACGATGACTATTGGTGGTTCTGAATATATATCTTCGTTCTTCGAGTCTCTCCTTGAGCACAATTCGCATTTCGTTACGTAAGTAGTCCGATAGATCATCCAAGTATCAAAGGACTGATACTTCAGAGCCTTTAACGGAAGCTAATCTGCACTGACTTCGTAAAAGCGAGGCAATATATCTCAGACTCGGATGGGACTACGGAAACCTGTAATAGAGAGGAAATTCCAGCGTAGGATTTGTGCAAACAAAGCTAGCTTCGACGCAGGACCTCAAGACTACCACCCTCCTAGACCGACCGTTTTAGACGGTGGTCGCGTCAAAATCCTTGCCAGATGATGAGCACAACCTTAAAGTACGTATTGGCGGCAGAGCATGTACGACAAGAGAAACAGGCCGCCGACGGGTGTCAGAACCTACTCATATGCTCACACGGCATTTCCCCTTATTCTGTCATCATACCTGGGAAGCATTATTGCCCAAACCTCAAGACAAGATTGGCCACTCTCGAATGAGTTTGCGAATAAGGGTATGTCTATTTTGCTGTTGCTGACTTCAGCTGTCTGAGCTTGACTTTATGTACATGTCGGCCACAGTGAGCCTTGACGTACTCTTCCCTTCCCTTCAAAGAGAACATCGTATTGTGTAACATGTACGTCAGTATCAGTGTTTGGCTGACGCAGCTCCAATTGGGAGCTGGGAGGAAGGCTGAGCTAGGTAAGCAGCCGTCTCCTAACGTCTTCGTCGAGACCCATCTTTCTGTCCTATGATTTCTCTCTATTCGTTCTGACGAGTGATAGGTTACTACAGAATTAAGATCACAGCAGGTCAATACATCCCATTTATAGCGGAAGTTTGTCGTTCATTGACTAAGCTGCTGTTCTAATTGGCTTCGAAACCGCAACCATTTTCAAAGACGATGCTTTACGAGATTGGCTTAAGCATTTTGTTGGGTTTGATAGCGACGTACCTTTCGGCACTTCGGCGAAAATTGGACCCAACAAATTGGATCACTATGGCTGTAGAGTTCCGGTACCGTGAAAGGGTTCAGGGTGCTTCCACGATGGGCAACGAGGTAAGTGTGACAGCTCTTCCGGCTCTTAGGTATCAAATGTTGACTTGATTGTTCAATCGTGCCGGCTTTTGTTGAAGCCACCCTTATTTCATTGTTGGTTTAGAGCAAGCCGAATAAATGCACTTCTACTTACCATTAGCCAGGAAAATTGTACACTCCTTCACATGTCTTCCATGCAGTTTTTTGTGTAACATTATGCAGATATTCGGGAATGGACACATGGTAAGGCTCCGGAAGTATCTGCAAAAGCGCCTGTGTAACATTTCAAATCTCGAAACGCAGTACAACACTGAACAATTTACTGGAAACGCTTCCAATGGCTTGCCTCGTTCTCTGCCAAGGAAACTATCCTACGTTCAGAATGGTTGGCAAGTTGAAAGCCAAGCCGGAACGTCGATGACTGGATATCGCTGACTGCAGGGCTGAGGTGTGCCCTCCAAGTTGCTTACATGCATCCTTCTATACATCCTATTTTCCAGCTATAGTATGAACTTGGAACATCATCCTGATGCGCGCTGCTTCACATCTTTAAACAGTCAAGATGAAATGAGAGTACTGCTGACTGCGGCAAGCACGTCAACCTCGCACGTCGGGTCGAGACGATGTTTACTAACAGCATGAGCGTGTCGCTCGTAAGAATCCTTGAAGTGGAAGGTCTTTCGGATGTTCCATGATCCGTTTATAACCCAACCCGATCTCCTAGGTCTCTCTTTGATCGAATCGTTTTAGCAAATGTTGAATATACTCTGACTGCAAATTTGTATTGCAGCGCAGACAAGGTCCAGAGCTATAATACCGGTCACTGAGTAGCAAATTATCAATCATCGAATTAGCATGCAGACCTTGCATCCAGCTTGATTCTGGTTAAAGCCTTGCAGTGCGTTGGGCGATTTGCGAAACCGAAGGCCCCTGGTGTTTATTCACATCGATCCCGAATTTAGCTGTTCCTACACCAGTTGCGAAGTCCTTGGCTGATTTAGCTGCTATTTCGGAAGAACGGTAGCTTTTGTAGCCAAAAATGCCTTCCTAAAGATATAGTACTGTTGTCGCGTCGTCCAACTAGGGGGACCTACGGCTTAGGGGATATTCGCAGAACAGGGAACGCACGAGGCACACCTTGATAAATAGGCTTTGAACTAACTAATCATGTTTTCGTGTCGTTTTCATGATATGGTTCTATCAACTTATCAAAAACCCATGACGAGAAATAACAAGTTGTCAGACACAGCTGCGGACAAGGTCCTTATTAGGGAACGATGCAGTGGTCATTGGATTTTGTCTTCTCCCACTCCCCGCTCCCTGTAATTCCAGATCCAGAGATCTTTATCCCCTAGGGTGGACGTGCTTTCTTTTTATTCAGCGGTTGCATCGCTTCATTTTCGACCATGTCGTATGGCGCAAGCGTTTCCTCTGAGAGAGCTCAAGCCAGACCACCAGAGTAACAACTTTACAAACATCCAATCTCAGCGTTATTCATCGTCGATCATTTCCATACACTATCGACCCTGTTTAGCTCCGAGAAAGGTGTCTAACGCTCGACTTCTACGGAGCATGTCTCAAAGCTCAGATACTAGGACGAAGTCAGATAAGGCTTTCATTACAACGAGGCTCGGAACTTCGCCGTCATGCATGCCGCAGTCTGACATGCTCTTCACAGATCTCTCCTCGGGATTGATCATTATTCATATATTGAGCGCTCTTAAACCATCTCACCGCTTTCTTACTCCAGCTTGAAACCATCGTTTTGATAACCCATTACAAATTCAGATAACCACATTCTATTAGAAATTTATATGCCGTCTCTACTCGCCAGTGTGCTCACCAGTCTGCCGGGTCACATTGACCTGCTGCAGAGGACCGTGTCGCTAGGTCGGTAATCAGTTATGGTACATACCTTGGATTCGGATGAGAAGATATCTTCCAGTTAGGACTCCTCTTTCGTAAAGTGGACCAATTAGACTACTGATTGCCATCAAAGATCGTCTTGTCTTGCTACTTTCTACTTTCTAATTCTTCCCTAAAATCGCCAAATTTCTTGCTACTCTATTTGCCGTGCTATGCACGTTCTCTTGGATGTAGCCAAGTCTCCCTCCCCGACATCGACTTCAGATTTGGCCCGTTTCCGAAGCGCCACAAGACCCTCCCAATTCTAACAATACTCCACTAGATGATCCATGCGCTATCCTTTCGCTGAGACCCTCACATACGATATACATCAAACTTAAATCGTCGTCCAATGTTGTGTTGCCCTGTTCTGACAGGCTAACGAAGTGTTGTTTGAATTCGATGGAGGTTCAATTTCTACGGTAGGGAGTAGCTATATATATAGGTATCTGTACAGTGATCCAAGTACGTATCATACGTGATATATCCGGTACTTCCGGTACTAGTAGGTGGTTGAGTACGCTATTCAACTCCGGTATTTCCGGCACCTTAGGACGTTGAATGCACTACTCAGTACTATACTTAGTACTATACTCAGTACCAAATTGTACTACTGTACTGCCAGTACTACCTATATTCAACACGAAGTACAAAACAACTACTATCTTCTTTCACAATATCCGGTATTGAGATCCAAACATTCGAGTTGACTGGGGAGGAAATATTGAACTTCCATCGAGACTATGTTACCAGCCTTTATCTGGAGGAGAGAAAGAATGCTGTGGAAATCGTTGGGTCACTCTACGAGAGGAGCAAGTTACAGGTCACGTGAGCATACACAATACTTTACTATGTTTTTCATTACTGACAGGCGTCAAATAGAGTCTCGCAAGTTGGAAAGGCATGTTCAAGATTGAAGATTAGAGCTCCCTCTGGAAGTGGATCTACAACCAGAAAAACCAATTACTCCTTCTAGCGAAAGTTGGATAATGATCCCGTCCACGCGAACCCCACCCACATCAACCAAGACATCACACACGCCTAGTGATCCAAGTCTCATGTCGCTCTACAACAAACGTCCTTTACCATCACTCCCATCCCAAAAGCCAAGTACAAAAGCCGACTTCAAATCCAGAATACGCAAAGAAACAATCTCCGAATATCGACAAAATCAGAGCTACTGGCATGGCCACCATGGTACGGAGCCTTCCGAATTTGATGAAGTGAGAATGATCTTGAGTTTGTTTCCTGATGGACCAAGCCTTCTTCAGCAATATATCGATGAGGAGTCATAAACGCCTTGCTATGCTTGTGGTTGTAGATATGCCGTGTATTTCGTTGAGTAGATTGCATGCGAAACAGAGTATGGCGAGGAGACGGGTTATACCCAGGAGAAAGCTTCCACTAAAGGACAAGAGGGGCAATGAGAAGGGAACGAATCAAGTCCAGAAAGTTCGTCAAGCTGAGCAAGTGATGCGTGATGCGTTACAACTGACGAGTCACGAGTACAAGATATGAGTTGTGAACGAGCTGGGCACACCTTTTTGTGTTCATGAGGCTTTCCTTTTATTTGTTCATGACCGTTTATCTTTGGCTGATGAGTGTCAAACGGGATTGGGGTTTTCATTTACGAGCGTTGTTTCCAGTGGTATGGATGTGCACATGACGTTCGGAAGGAGATGGATAGATACCACGGCGTTGGGATAGAATGCTAAATTTGTTATACCATATTTTGCCTGGAAATATTCTGCATTCTCGGGTTTCAGTACATTCATTACTCTTGCTTCTAGTGTCTCTTCGAAAGATACCAGCATTCCAAAGTCGATTCTCTTTAATTGACAAATCTTTCCCAGCATCACTTATCGACCAAACTAGAGACCCCCGCTTCCTCTTTCGGAACGTCGCATGCCAGATCCAAACCGTAATATCAAGAAAAATTACTCTGGTCCTTCACGGAGATATGAGGAAGAAAGTTTGTACCCCTCGCCTGCACAGACCAGTTTTTCTCTTCCCTCTTGCTAATTAAGTATCCCGACAGGAGAACTTCAAGCTGGTCTAGTAGTAACAGAGACATTCGCAGCATGATGCCGTATCGCACTTCATCTGTCTGTAAGAAAAAGCTCGTCAGCAACATGAACAAAATCTAGCTTCTGCTGCGATTTGATAGCCTTTAATCTTATTCTTTCGTTTCACAATGTCCTTTTGGACTTGCTTCCAGCTCGTCAATTTTTCAAGGGGTTTAAGCGAGACTAGTTTCTAAATACCAAACAAAGAAGGGAGAACGACAAATCGAACACATAACACAGGAAACGTATCGTAAAGTAAGAGGAATATGAGAACTTACTCATAGCCTTTCAAGTAATTACAGCTACTGCAATAATTATAATTGAAGCACGGTTTCCGGCATCCTTCTTGGCACACGTAGTTGCTGCTCTCTTGGACACTGGCCGACGTCAGGCCGGAGGAAGATGATGAAGAAGAAGGAGATATTTCGAGTGTATTGGTATTGGTTGATTCAAGTGCAACAGTAGAGGAGTCTGTTGTAGGGAGAGCGAGGGCGAGAGCTGAGAGGGAGAGAGTGAGGAGAAGGAAGATTTTGGCCCTGGGAAGAGAGGAGAGAGTGTGTGCCATGGCGAGATTGAGTTTGGATGCTTGGTTGAGCTTGAGGATAATTATGAAAGGTTGATGGATATAGATGCAGTGAAGGTAAAGGTATAGTTGAGATGTGAGGTTTAAATATGCTCACCCAGATTTCTTGGTAGGGGATGGGTATTTATCATTCACTGATTCAATGAACACAGTACTCCAATTCCACATAAACTTCACAAGCAGGTGGGATCTTTCTCCACGCCTAATTCCTCGTATTAAACCATCAAATTCGAGACTTCGGCACGACCTTCATGCCGAATGATGTCCATGGGTAGTCGCATGCATTCGTACTACACAAACACAGATCGGATATCGGCTCTGGAAGAACTCGGTGAGAGGATTCAGCCTTCTAGATGGCAACCACGACTCCATGGCTGTACAATCGATACATGAGAATACGGGATGGCTACAAAATTATCCGAGCGAGATCGGCTCTCTTTCTCGGTCAGTTAATGTCCATACATTCTATAGTATGCCTTACCGCCTTGTCTGTGAGAGCCTAAATATTTTCCGTCGCGAAAGGATGGGAAATTGTTTGTCATTTCCCCGATCATCCGGCCGTTTCGTTCAAGGCTAATATGTAGGATTTGTTCCTAGTGAAGTGTGGTAGAGATAGGACTATTGTGGCTGCTGTTGTGTTTGTATTGATGTTGTGCTCTGAGCACAGATCTTGGATAGGGAACGAAAGATGTGGGTGAGGCAGGATTTATTTTGGGCTTGCTATATTACAGGAGAGAAAATATAGTAAATTAAGAAATAAGAAGTTATCCCGGATTCTTCGGTGCAATGCCATGCTCATACCTCCTCTTGAACATGGGTTCGAGTGTATGGTACCAAAACCGAACTCAGAGTCAATATACCACCATTAAAGGCAAGTCAGCATCCGACAGAAATCATAGAGACTCCGAAGATGACAGAGACCGAGTTGTAAGGAGCCATGCTGAATTAATTTTCATGCCTGATCCATGCTCAAACGTGTATGAAGCAATCGGTACCTGGAAAGCCAAGTCTATCATCAACTTGCGAGCAGACTCGACTAAATTGATTGGGCTTATTCTGAGAACTGAACTTCGGCTACGTCCTACAAAGCTGCGAAGGATTGGGACTTGTACTCTGACACTACGTTTGTAAACTTTCCTGCCTGAGGACCTCTTATGATAGACTATCCAAACCCTGAGTAGGAAATATACACAAACAATCACATTTGCAATTATCGACAGGATAAAGGAGAGTATTAAGGGCTCAAAAGGAACTATATGGTTGTACAAGTAAGATATATGTGGGGATAGAATATGAACGACAGAAAGAGAAGCATTTATTTGCCAAGAATACCGATAATTAAAATTATAGATTGGATATCCCAGAGGTTTGATATCCCAGATTAAACAGTTGTTATCCACATTCTTTGCCCCTACAGCTTTTGCCAAATGTAACTTCTCTCGAAAGCTACTTACGCGATGAACTGTAAACAATAAAAATGGCGCTGTACAGTCATGCAGCTCCTGCTCCAGGTGACCAAGGCATCAAGGATGCTCGCAATGAAAATTAAAATGACAGGAAGGAGAGTAGTTTATCAGAATAATTATTCGTTCATTCATTCCTTGCGCTTCATTATAATCAAACCACCCCCATTTTTTCCTGTTTCTAATGTTCTTTTCAAATTTCTTAGTGTGGTACTCATATCCTAATCAACCTCATCAAGCACGAAATGAGACAAAAGCCCTCCACTCATCAAGAAAATGTTTCCTTCCACTACCCTCCGGTTCCGCCCTGCCCTACCTAACATGACCACCCATTCCATCCAGCAGAAGATTTTTTGAAACCACACAATCAATGTAATCCGCAACGCCAGTTCTCTACGCACTCGCAGCAAACATTCGTAAAGCATTGGATTTGGCTATTAACATGATAACAAAATTAGCTTTCTTCATTTCTTATTCGACTATCCATTCATCCAACATCTACCTCCAACACCGCCTAATGGCAACTCCAGGGAAGGACTACTTACGCGTATTGATCCTTGATCTTATCACAATTGTTGCAATAGTCCGCCATGCCAGGGATGGTAGCGTAACAGATTCGCACGCAGCGACAGGGCGATATCCCCTCGCTGTCGGGGACGGCAAACATGGCTAGTGCGTCTGAGGTTGGGGCAGAGAGAGTAGTGGAGGAGAGGAGGGTGATCGTGAGGATGAAAGTGGAGGAGATACGCATTTTGAATGTTTTATAGTTGGCGATGAAGTCTTAAAACCTGACAGAAAGACAAATAAGATAGAGTAAATGTGGAGTTTGATCGTATTGAGTAGTAAATGGGAGGTGTTTGGTACCGACAATCAAATGAAACAGCAAGAGACAGAAAAAGGAGGGTGATATATATACTTCAATTAGTATACAACAGCCCGGCTCAATACCCGGAGTTGTAAGGTTTGCAATGGACCACACTTGCACAGTTGCTCACAATTGCGACACGAAATCAATGCCATCATGACAATGATCATTTGACATGCTCTCTAGCACATGTCTTCCCGAACAACAACGCACCCAGAGCTGTTTGCATATTCTATCCCTCTCGCATGACTGTAAGACTGCATGACTTGAAAAGAAGTGAAGTGAAAGTGAGACTTAGGAGGCCCGACTCCCTCCCCACAAGATCACCACATCCTGCAAGGAGCCGCATCGACGAGTAATGAGCCCTTACTTCCTCAGCCTGGACCATCTTATCACTGCACACATCTTGTACCTCCGGGAAGGCTTCCTGGTAGCCTTACCATTTCGATGACTTCGTATTCATAACACTATTGTACAACTTTTTCCGCCTAGATACACAACAGTATCGACCGACCGGAAACTGATCCGGTAGCCGAGTTTATAACCCATGCATGTGTACAATCACGCTCGTTATGCAAGATCTTTCCGACCCAACTCGAGAGTAGAGATGCGGACTGAGTCCAGTGCTCTGCTCATGAGACCAGCACCTTCACCGTGCGACAAATAATTTTTATACAAGTGTGCAGTCGCGGCACTTCGCTTTACCTCCCGGATTACACCGGAGCCGCACGCATCGCTCAGACCGCTTCTTCGGCGTCCCATCCTATTCTTTCGCAGCACCACCGCCACCAATTAGGCCCCCGAAGCCTCCCGAGAAACCCGATTTCATAGCCTTGGTCGCTTCCTCCTTCGCTTTCTCCTCGAGCGCCGCCTCCTCCTTCAACCACTTCTCTCCGTTCTCTCTAATCTCCTTTTCCAGCGCCTCGTAATTCCTCTGTCCTCTCTCTCTAGCTTGATCTTGCAACATCTTGCCTTGAGCGAAAGCTTCAGTCGGCGTTTGGTCCTGTGGATCCATCATCATGCTCTGATGCTTGATACCTAGCGCATTGCTCAAGAATCCAGCGCCGGAGCGCTTAGGCTTTTTGGCCTTCTCCGCTGCGACTTGTTCCTGGAACTTTTTTCTGGCAATGGCTTCGCGACGGGCGAATTCTGTGGGGATGTGTTGACCCTCGAAAGAGGCGATTGCTTTCCGTACGTCGGAGTAGGCCATTGTATGAATGTATTCTAAGAAGGGGATGAGGCCGACAAGCTCGTTGTCTTGCACGTTACCTTCCCATTTCTTGAGTACGATGGCGTTCTCTGGTTGTTTCTGGACGTGGGAAGCTTTGGTGTCGATGATGATGACTTTTGAGAGGTCGCGATTGAGATATTCAAGATCCTGTGAAACTGTTAGTCGAGTATTTTGGTGCTTTGAATTAGGCATGGGTTGGAATATACCTTGATATATTCACCATTCTCATAGCGAGTAGCCTCTCGGAAGAGTGGCCATGTGACAATATGGTAAGGATCTAACTTTCGTATGATAGGTTCAGCCATTGCCCAAGGCTGACTCGTGAAGATGACCAGCTCGTAGTATTGACTCAGATAACGCAGGAAGTAATCAACTCCAGGTCGCTTCGCCATTCTCCATCCATGCTCTCTGGTCCATTCACTGTGAATTAAGAGATCCTCCATACTCAGGACCAGGGTATATGGACGTTCGAATATCGGATCTGGATCTGGGAGAAGCTTCCGGAAAGCTGGCTCGTTGTAGTAGTTCAGCTGGTCTCTAACTCTGGCTTTCGCACGATTCCACATGAGGCCTACTGCCCATCCCGATGGAGCATCTAGATGCGCCTTCTCCTCTTCTTCCGTCTCCCAATTGCGTCCCAAGAAAACAGTTCCAGTGACCGAAGCGACGGCAAAAATGGCGTACATGTAGTTTGCCAATCGTAACCGCTTCTTTTCATTGGAAGAAACATATGCTGAAGCCGGAAGTTCGCCCTTGCCCCTGCCACCTCCACCTGCGCCTTCGCCTTCACTCTCTTGCTCCGGTGCCTCTGTTAAATTTAATTTCAACAGCGGCGAGGTCCTTCCGGTAGTTTCGTATTCTAAGGTTGATGGGATTCCCTGTGTCAGATCTGGTAATGGTTGACTAGGAGCTTTGGCCTCTGCAGGATCTATGGCTGAAGGTGAAGATGATTGAGGAGCTGTGTTTCCAGATGATGAAGCTCCAGTTGCGAATTCAGGCTGCTTCTCTGAGAATGGTAGATCTTGGCTCTGCTTTGAAGCAGCATTCGAAGCGGCTCCTGCAGCACCTTTGCCAACTTGAGGTTGCCTCCTGTCGAAGCTCTTCGGTGATTTTTGATTCGAGATGGAAGCTGGTCCTCCTTGTCGTCTTATAGGAGCATTCGAAGGTTTAGATGACCCTAATGACTTCTTTTGTGTGCTATTGAAACCCTGATTGGGTGACCGATTGTTTTGCGCCATCGATCGACTCCATACTATTGACGAGGCTATCCTATGTGTTGCTGGTATCGTCCTCGACCCGGGGGTGTGCACCGCTCGAAGAGCTGCTCTGGCTAACATTATGCAAGAGAAAACAAAATAGCTTGTTATACACAGCTACTTTTAATTAAGACGTAGGCTCGCAGAGTGGCTGCATGCGTAGTTAGCCTTGACTTCGCCAATGGAGGCCATCCAGAAATATTTCTGATAGCTATGACTCTAGTCTCGAAAGAGCTAGTCCGATATTTGTAACCTAATTTAGCTCCGAGCGCGCCCCGCGAGTATATAATCCCAAATTCTCCTCGACCTTCTTCCAAAAATCAAAGTTGACCGTCGCCTTCACAGAAATTGATTCGATTTTCCTTTCTATGGACCTCGAGCTGAATAAGGAAGACCAGAAGAAATGGCTTGCCAAAGAATTGGATACTAGACGGTTGGTGCGAAAGTACCAGCCGTCAAGAGTAATTCAGTCCCGTTGCACCTCTACAATCAATCAAAGATTCAGTCCCACTTCGAAGGGCACTATACTACACCACAGCTCTAAGGCTGAATCATCATATTCTCCTCGAAGAGCCTCCCTGAATATACCTATAGTCTCAACAATCAAATTATACTCCCCTACTATTACTCAAGACTGCTTTATGATATCCACAATCACACCTTGAATTTTCTCTCATTGACAAACCTTCACAACCCCGCCACAAGAACTCTTGCTCCTCCTTGACCACACCAACCTTCAACCAGAATGCAAAAACGTCCAAACAACAGACTCGCTCTCCGGCCAAAAAAACCCTTTCCTTCTCCCAACGCCTCACGATTCACAACTCCAGCATCCTCTACCCTCACTTCGGCAGTGAACTCGACCTATCCCTCTGAAGCGGAAGATGAAGACGCCACCTCCAAAGTGAAACCCTTTCCATTCCTCTCCCTCCCCTCCGAGTTACGAAACAGGATATACTACATGGTCTTTGCTGCCGCGCCCGCGGTGATAGACTTGGATCCTTCAACTCATCGAATCTACCATCGCCACCAACTCTTTGCTCTCTTCCGGGTCTCTCGTCAAGTCCATCGCGAGACCAAGCACCACTTCTTCAGCACTCATACCTTTCGCATATTCCCTACCTATCCAGGAAGATACTTCAAGACCAAACGACCCCTCCTCGCGCGTCTACCTGCTCAGTCTCGACAATCGATCACATCTCTCCAGTTGCGCATTGGGCCGGGTTGGAACAATCCGCCTAAGGGATGGGTCGTGAATGATGCATTGGGATTGAAAGACTGCACTAGTGTACGCACACTGAAAGTTTTCGTAGAATGCGATCCTAGCGATGTGATATTCGCCGGGTTTCGGAAGAGCGAGGGGTTCTATGAGCGATTCTCTGCGAACCTGCTAGCTGCTGTGCTGAATGAGGTTCCCAGCATCAATGTTGTGGAATTCGATGCTTACTCATCGGTGACAAGGACGGGAGATATGATGTCAGGATTGGGGGCTGTGGTATCAAAATATGAGAAAATAGTGGCTTGGGGAGAGGAGAGGGGTTGGGATAAGGAGAGTGATCAAGTTTGGTTGGATGCTATTTTGATGCATGGAGGTGGGAGGTTGAGTAAGAGCGTTGCAGTCTTTGCTTAAAGATATGGAGTTGGGTACTGAGTTCAGGTTGCATAGATACTCGGGACCAGCAATAGCGTCTCCGATACTCGATTCATTTCTGGCTATGTTTGTTCTACATAGTATAAGTGGACGGCATTCGTACTGTTTGCTACACCGACCCTGATCCATTGGTACGGAGGACTGTAGCTGGTAATGGTCTTTGACGTGTTGTCAGCCAACCAGTCTATCAAAATACATCGAAAAGCGGGTATTCTGGGTGAAGCTCAGCTCAGACTGGACCATTACCGGTAGCCAGTGATTACGGCCCTTGTATAGATTTTTTGATTCAACTTCCACGGTTATGAGGCGGATATAGCTTTTTTTGCCTTGCTTTGCTGGAGATGCATTTTACCTGTCCTCGGGGCAAGATCTCGTCATAGCATACAAGATGTATTCTGTAGTCAGAACAGGCTGACATCGTTTCTAAGGTCTATATAAGCTCCATGTAATCTCCTATTTGCAGCTAGCATGCTTCAAACCAATCATTCCCACCTCGACTTAGTGGTCTAAATGGTATGCTAGATGCTGGTTGAAGTAAACTGATGGCAGATCCTTCTCAAGGTTGGTCGAATGATAGGCATGACAATAGAGTGATTCATGATTGTTCTTCGCAGAATAATAGTGTTTTGAATTGGGAATAGAAATGGAGCGATACACATATACCATTTGCACTTCGGATTTTGAGTATCTATGATAACCAGACTGCTGTAATTCAACCTGTTACTTCCGATATAAGTTGCAGGAAATTCTGATGAAAGGAAATCAGAATTGGAAAAACAAGCACAGGTTCCTCTTGCAATCCGTAATCTCCTGCGATGGTCCTAACGTGAAGCACGCAGTATTAATCTATGAAACCCATCTATGATGATCTTTCCTATCTCCTTCTGCCCAGCGATGGGACTGAGCTGACGGGAGGACTTCCCGGATGCATGGAGTGTTTCGTTTGATGTCGAGTAGCTTGCTTGTCTCATGGCTCTGAAATTGTTCTTGGGTCGTTTCTATAGGTGCACAGAAGTGGAGGTGCCGTGGGAAGAATTAGGGGAGTGATGTTTGCGAATATGACATGACATGGAGACTTATTCCGATCAAATTCATAGGGTGAGGATAAGTTTGACTGAAGTCATGTTAACATATCTTCCTACCGAAACGATGAATAGCTCAAACAGCTTTTGTATTCGCCTTGTGATTCGCCTTGTATTCGCTTTGTATTCACATCCCTCTCAATCTTTTGATGCGTCTATACTAGGATAGGTACAGTACATGCAAGCCCGGCCTCTCGACTGGGAGATGGAACGCTGATAAGCACAGTTTCATCCACGGGATTCGATGCTGGATCTCCCGAGTACGGGTCAGGTTAGGACCGGTGGAGTAAAGAGCATGGCAAGGGGATTTCGACGGGGATCCAGGACTCATGAACACAAAATGCGAACCCTCCAACGTGTCTGTACTTGATGACTCCTGATCTTACACTCCGTAAAAGCTTGCTCCGCTGTCAGGACGTTTAGTGGGCCACAATCACAGCCTCGCAACACCGTCAACGGTTCTCGGGTCTATTGTGGATCATACCTTCGAGATGAGCATGTAAATCAGCATACTGTCATCTGAGACAATCCCGGGGATAGAGCCGACGACACTTATCTTCGCATGTAGTGTCGTGTCGTGTTGTGTCGTGCTACGTTATCCTAGATTGTGCTGAAGCAGGGTTGTTTTAAGCGAATCGGGTATCACGACTACTCTTCCTTATTCTTCAAAAGTGCGGAGTACCACTTCCATTCGGCACCAGCTCACAGTGAGAAACCAGCGAGATAACACATCAAGAAGAGATCTTGCTTTGGATATCTTTAATCTCACAATTACATCGCTCGCGCTCCTTACACCACGCCACGCTTTGCCATGCCTGTATCTAAAAACACCATCCTCCACTCCCACCTAAGGCCATGCATAAAGCACAAAGGTATCCATTCATCCGAACGGCTAGCAAGCAAGGGTATCAATCGTACTGCTTGCTTTTGGTTCAACAACATCACCTCATTCCCAAGCCATATCTCTCTCGCGTGGTAAACTCTCGCAAGTAAACACCATGCTATAACATCCATGTAACAGAAAAAGAAATAAAAATGCCGTGCAAATAAGCCAACACCGCCCGATGCGAAAAAAAGACAGGATATAACCAAGCATTTGCCGTACAAAACTGAAGAATAGGAACTCAAACCAGATGGGCAAAAGTATCTGAACGGAATATGTCAAGGAAGATTAAGAATCACAAAAGTATCAGTAATCGCCCGAGAAGATTAATCAAGCTTCAATCTCTTGAGGTCACCACTCTCCGCCTCCGCCTCGGGAGTTTTTCTCTTGGCATTCCCATTACCCACCCCACTATCTCTGCCACCACTATCTTCCCTCAAGAAACTCGGTCCAGTCCCCACAACTGGAGTTGCAAAGTTGAGGGGACTGGGCAAAGTATTGGAGTCATTCCGACCTGAAAAGTTCCATTCGGGGTAGAAGCTGCTTGGACTAGGTAAGAAATCGACATTCATGAATCTCGAAGGTAATGCAGAGACAGGTGTATCGATCACGTTTCCGTTATTCGAGTTGGCTTGTGAGTTTTGAGAGATGGGATGAGGTCGAGCGAAAGGGTTTGGTGGACCTGATGCACCGGCAGACAGGAGAGCGGAAGCCGATGGTGATGGAGGTGGTAAGACGACACCGGAAGAATGAGTATCTGAATTCCTGTGGCCATTCCGTTGCGCATTCGACTCTGTTGCATTGGTGCTTGAGCGTGGACTTGAAAGAGAGTCTGCTGTTGCACTTCCGCCATCCGAAGGTTCGTCTGGAATTTGAACCTTCAGAACGGGACGTTTCGGGTTACCAAGTTGAGCGGAGTTCGTCCGTGAGGGAGGAGTGAAACCATCCGGCATGGAGGACATGGAAATATTACGATTCTTGCTGTGAGTTTGAATACGAGGAGCAGGTGGTGGTGAGTCGTTAGTCTTAATACGCGTTACAGCCCCAACATCAACAGATTGAGCTCGATTGTGAGACGTAGGTGCTTCTCGGCTTGGTTCTGCGTTCGCGGTTGACGAAGCCCAATGCTGGGACAAGATAGACCGGGATTCGTCAATTGGCGTGAAGATACTGCGAGATTTTATCGACATTCGTTTCACAGGCTCAAGCATTTGCTGGGGTGCAGCGTGATGCTCTTCTGGTTCTTCCTGAGGATCTTGCTGAAGACTGACCTGCTGCTGTTGTGGCTGTGGTGGGGTCCTCGACAGTGGTCGCTCTTGTTGAGGGAAAGCAGGAGGTAGAGAAGCTCTTCGCTGTTCTTCGGCATAGAGCTGTTGAACTTGCTGTGGATGAGGATGTTGTTGAGGTGGCGCACTATAGTTTGGATACTGCGGTCCGCCTTGTGGAACGCCTGGCGGAGGACCTTGCATCTGTGGAGTTTGCTGCATGTGCTGTGGTAAGCTGTGTTGCGGCATATTGGAACCGTTCTGAGGATTGTATATAGCTGGGTTTGGCATAAATGCGTATCCATTGGGAGGTGCAGGATGAGGATGCTGCTGCTGCTGCTGCTGTTGTTGTTGTTGTTGTTGTTGTTGTTGAGGACCGAGATTAGAAATGGTTCTCCTAGGACCGTTTCTCGAGGTTGGCCGAGATCCAGCTTGAGGTTGTGGAGTGTGTTGACGCTGTTGCTGATGATGTGGAAAGACGGCATTTGGTATGGGAGGAGAGGCTAGAGGTGTTTGATGTCGGATGTGCTGGAAAGCAGCTTGATTCTGAAATTGAGGAGGCATCATTTGAGGCTCGACCGATCCATGGTGGGATGGACCAGAACCATCTTCGTCGTCGTCATCGTCATCCATCTTTCCCTTGCCGCTGAAGTCTGCAGGACCTTTATGTTCGCTTGCGCCTCCATACTGCTGAGCGTTAACACCTATCTGTGACTCTCGGTGCAAGAAACATACATATTGCTGTCTCGCCAAGATCTCTCCAATATCACTACTCGAGTACTCGTACAACTTCTTATTGTTCCCAAAAATTATGACTGCGACATCGACGGAGCAGAGGACGGAAAGCTCATGCGCCTTCTTAAACAGACCACCTTTGCGCTTGAGGAATGTCCTATTAAGTCTCTGATTAGTTGGTGTCTTGTGTGTACATGGACTGCGCAGGGGAGATTGTAGCTAGACTTACACTGATCGATTGCGATCATCCTTGATGGCCTTGATCTCGATTTTTCGTCTCCCCATTGCGGCGACGCGCCGAGCTTGCGGAAGATGTGAGGTTTCTGTGAATTGATCCAGCTCCTCGGATGATGGTGAAGGTATAGGTGATCGTGGAGGAGGAATGAAACAGCCTAAGGGAGCTCTAAGATGGCTTTCGGCTGGTGGTTGGCTCAATGCTGGCGCACGAACGTTGACATGAAAGCAGAGTTTTGCGACAACAAGGAAAGTAGATTATAGTTTTGACGGGGGATATGCTGAGATTTGTCGTCTATCAAGTCGCGATAGTGAAGCTTGCTTGCTGCTTAAGGAGAGACTTTGATGCGCCCGAGGTCTAGTGTAGGTATGTCTAGGTCGGCTTCGAGGTTGCAGATGCAGATGCAGCAGAAAGAAAATGGAATAGAGGCTGTCGGCCTGAAACGGGATGAAATCGTGATACAGTGGGGGGGATGCGATAAACCTTTGACCGAACGGGGGGCGCGCGTTGGTGTTATAGAGAGTTGAAGCTGTAGGTGGACGTGGAACAGTACCGGGATACAGCTCTGGTACTTTTGCTTGGTGTTGATATTGACTTATGCCGGGCAGATAGACGATAGAAGATCTTGATGCTAAATATAGAGATGGGGGTGGTGGTGGTTCGGAGTTTTGGAGAGGGAGGGGAGGGGGACGGGAGAGAGAGGCAAAAGGTGGGAATGGGGGGATTGGAAAGGAAAAGCCTTGGCCTTGGCCTTGGCCCTTGCCGGGGATTGTACTGTATTGTACTGTAGTCTGTCTTGTCTGTACGGGAACACGAGTGAGTGGCCGGGATGAGGGCGAGTGCAGGTGAAGAGGGGGACGTCCAACTGCGTTGTTGGACGATGCACGCTGCCGTATACTCACTTGCTCTTACTCCGGTGTAGGAGGAGGAGGAGGAGGAGGAGGAGGAGGAGGAGATCATGAGTTTGGTAGTTAGCGGGGTATTGTTCGTTATATTGATTGCATAGCAATCATTGCAAAGCAATCATAGATAATTTGAGAGCCAGGCGAAGTGCGTCTGAATTTTAAATATATATATATATTTTTTTTTTTTGGAAAGAAGGGAATAGGTGGGTGGACAAAGGATTTAGAGCGAGAGTATATGTGGGCCAGACAAAGTTGCAGCCGTGAATCATCCATCATCCATCATCCATCATCCCTCCTCCCTCCTCCCTCATTCACCATCATAATAGATAGATACATAAATGGATTATACGAATTCGGATGCGGCACCTCCACACACTCATGCTGCCTGCCCTGCCTCTCTTTCTCTTTCTTGCATTCTCAACGCGGAGACTAAAACCCATGACTGTCTCTCCATTAAACAAAGTCTACCTATCTCCCTTACTTATACCGAACAATGATTTGATTCAACAGCGGCATCTCTAACCATTCATAAACCAAACATCCTCCTAGTCTGCTACTACACCCAATCACACACACACTCCTTGCAGAGTCGCAGCACGGATGTCAGAAAGCTTGAGCGACGTATTGTATCATCATCACCTGTCAAGCCTAGGTACGTACAGTACTCACCTCAGCTACCTTGCCTACCAAGTGCCCCCTTAGTTTCTCCATAATTGCGGCTGCGGCTCCTCCCTAGGGCCAAGTACTTCCTAGCATGGACCAATCAGCTAATACAGATTGTATAAGTACATTCCTAACCGTCGCTCATGTCTGAGTTCTTATAAGGTAGGTAGGTAGGTAGGTATTGCCATTCCCTCAAGCGAAGCGAGGACATAATAGAAGAGGCCAGTGCCGCCCAGCCTTATCTTTCCCTGGCTACCTGGCACTTATTATGCTAGACCAGTTCCTCACCTCACCACATACCTAGGTAGTTATGGGTCTGCGCTATCGAACCTCCGTATCAGCTTCCAGTTCTGGGGTTTTCTCCTCACAAGCAGCTGTAATCGCCGTTTCTCGACAATTACATTACGGCAGCCCGCTCAATCACCCCTGCCTCCAAGAACCATCTATCTCCATTCCCTAAGCGCCAGCGCTGCAAGCCCTCCGCCTCTAACTGGCTGCACAAGCCATACCCGACCTGTTTCTCCGTCAGCTTACTCTCCGTGATTGGCTCATTTCCCTCTCCCCTTGCCATTTCCTGCATGCATGCGAAAAGGCCCCAAAATAGCCCTCTTCAAGCTCTATTTGTCCATATTACTCGTCCGGGGCACAAGACAACAAATTAGCTGCATATTCTTCCCCCTCCACGTTCATACCTCCCTCCCATGCCTCGTCTGCGTTTCACAGCATATAGAGGTAAGGATATCGATTGACTGCCCGGTCCGGACGAATCACATCCTGACTCTGAGATACTCAAAGATTGGAAATACGTGAGCCATGTCGTTCTCTCAGAAGCATCTTGGATTGATGTGTTACCGTTACCAGTTACCAAAGAAAACATATCAGCCCTGTGGTTTATTCACGACGTGCCTGCAGAGTACAGATCCGAACTGCCATCCCCAGGCACACGCAGGACAGATCCAGAGACGAGTCTATTCTCGTCGTTTCGCACAGCTGCTATATGCAGGTACTGTACCTTCACTTAGCAGCACGTCAAGTTAAAATATTATCCGTGCAAAACCCAGATCCTGATACCGAGTACCGGCCCTTCTGATCTCTCTACCGGTAGACGCGACTCTCATTGCAGTAATGTGATTGGGAACATTTTCGAAACCTATGATCCTAGTTGGGACGAGGGAGAGCGACCACGATGAATCATCACATGGAAGCCTTTTCCTCTCTCTACGCTTCTGGTATATGCGGCGAAGGGACCTGACGATACGGTTGAGGTAAAGCTGGGAGAAGATAAGATTCTGCCTTGCTTTCTCCAACACAAAACATGAAACACAACCTTCCGCCTCTCCTCCCACTCTCAACGGCGGTCATGGTAACACTTAAGGCAAGGGTTCTTGATCCCCGTCGAAGCCAGCCTTGTACTATCTGGCCACAAAATCTGCGGCCCATCTCTCGGCTGCTTCTCCTCCCGGTCATCTCGAGTAAAAATGACGGATGATTTTGGTAAGGCTCTCTTGGCGCGCTGTCTAAATCTAAGCGATTGACGACTTCATTTGCGCAAGGCAGAGCTGAGAGCGTACTGCGGATCCGGGAGAGAAGGACCGGTCATCTCTCCAGTAAGAAGTTTATTTTTCTTTACAGCAGCTGAAGATTCTATACGAAAATCACAGTCTAGGTCTTGATTCATCATTCAGCATACCATATGCCTACTCTGAACAGAAAGCTAGCTACACAACGAAGTACTCAGAGCCACGCTGGGGGCGTGAAGTGATATCTTTCAACCAACACCACCCCATTACCATTTCCAGAAAAATTCGGTTGCAAATTTCCCCATACCTCTTATTTCTCTCCTGATATCCTATAGCAGTTTATTTCCGTGCAACTTCATTCCCCTTCTGCTTTCAGCAGCCTCGCCAGCCACATTGCCTGCCCCATATAAATGAGGCTCGCTCGCACCAGCCACCCGCACACTAGCGCATACACACCTGCAAGTCCTCTGACAGATTCTAAAAATAGATTCAGAAATAAACTTCTCTCTATTACATCACATCACATCACTCTTACTTCAAATTACCTTACATGGTAAACGTTCACAGCACCTCGCGTCTCACGTACTTGTTTCTAGAGAGGTATGAATTCAGACGATAATTCGTGAAGAAGTCACCGATGTGAGGGAGATTAGAAGGTTTTGGTACTGGAATTATGTTAGGATACTGTTTGGGGATGTGGTAATTAGATTGATGGATTGATTGGATCCACGGGACAGTCAAGTGGTGCCGTTTGAGCTGTGTTGGAGTGGAGTGGAGTGATATAGTCAGATGGAGACCTTGAAGTTGATGAGGCTGACTGAACGAGAGCAGAATGCCCGATTAAGCGAACTTGAGCTGCTGATTTTGTATTCGCATGGGATGGTGGTAGTTGTCCTTTTACCTTCCTCCGCGACTAAAACACATAGATACCAACCCCAAGATCAAGCATGCAGGTGAGATGGGAAGCTGTCTTTTCCTTCCGATTTTAACCCTCCTTACATTCCATTTCTCAGTCAAGTATGAACAGTACTTCGAATTTCCTTTTGGTGTGCAAGATCCCTACGCTTCGTCCTGGCCTTATAACAGGTTTTCCTAATACATCAAAGATCATCAAAGATGTTCCATCACACATTCACAGGCTCAAGCACAGGTATCATACACTTACCCCTCCTTCTAATCTTGATACAAATACCTATGCCGGGTAGCCTTGCTACCTCATACCAGCTAGTTCCATGGTGAAAGAGAGCTTCTGTTGTACAGCAGACCTTCCGTCACACGAGTACAGGCACAAACACGAACACAGCCACAGCCATGGACAGCTAAATCCAAGCCACGATCCTATTTCATAGTACAGTTCTTTTCCTTTCCTTTCACTAGTGGCTTTTCTTGTTCTGAAATCATCATCTGCTCTCAGTCTCTTGATCTAGAATCCTGAAGGGAAGAGTTATATTCTTGACCAACTCTGCTGATATGGACTTGGTATCTATGAATTTCTAGAGCCATGAGTACTCTCGTCTCAATTCGGGTCGTGGGAGCTGAACTTTGCTCTCCGTCGGACTTGGAGCTCCCTAGGACCGGTACATTTAGTATCATTGAGTGATTCTCGCTTCTGCTTCTCCCAATCTATTCCGTCCTGCCTTCCTTACTAAGGAGCAGTGTTGTACGGCACACGTGACAAACCCCCCCTATTGGCTCGCTTCATCGCGTGTCTGCCTACCAGGGGACTACGGTCCAGTAGGAGCGCCTATTCCACGGAACAGTATTGGGCATGTTGCGTCTGCGGGAATGCGGCTTCAATGTCCATACGTTACGTTGAGTCCTGTCCTGATTGTGGAGTCAACCGCTGCGGTGGATGCCCAGTCCAGTCGAATACGTCCAGGTTTAAGTCAGCGATGTCAAATTGGATCGTTCGTTCGACAGACCACGGGATCGCTCCAATAAATCCAACCAATATAGAACTCCTGTGGCACCTTCAGCCTCGCCTGAAAGCTGTTACACGACTATGGCCATCCCACAGCAATATCACGCTCTAGATAATCACTCCGAGACCGATCTTCATAACACCCAACTCCAAGGTTCGCAGGAAGAAGCTGAACTCAAAGGCGACTTCGGAAAGTATGATTCGGTTGATACAACAAGGGCTAGCCCTAGCACACCGAGCCAGTATGGGAAGCCTGCGGTATCACCAGCTTCGTCTGTAAGCGCTTCCACGAGCATGGTCTCCAAACCACTACAACATGCTCTACATATTAGCTCTGAATCCGACCTTCATAATACCCAATTACAAGGTTCGCAGGAAGAAGACGACTTTGGAGGCGACATAGGAATGGATGGCTTAGTTGATACATCGAGGGCTAGCTTTAGTACACCCAGCCAGTATGGAAAATCTCCGGTACCAACCGCTTCGTCTGCAAGTTCTTCGACGAGTATGGTGTTCACGCCTCAAAATCACGCTCTGAATAAGAGCTCTCATACCGAAGTTCATGACAACCAGTCCCTCAAGGTTCTCAAGAAGAAGATGACCATGAAAGAGACATGGGAATGGATGATTCAATTGATAAGTCAAGGGCTAGCCCCATCACATCCAGCCAGTATGGGAAGTCTGTCACCACCTGCCTCACCCACAAGCTCTTTCATGAGTGCGGTCTTCACATCCCAGATTTTAGCTCTGACAAAGACCTTGATAACATCGAGTCCCTAGATTCGCAAGAAGGGGAAGAAGAAGAGAATGATGATGACTTTGTGAGCTATGAAGACCATGCTCTGAGTGTGATTGAAGCGCACCTTTGCACTCTTTTCGATGACAACCTGCCTCTCCTGGCTAAAATTGTTCCTAAGGTAATCTATCCTGCGCGCGCATCTCTAGAGCTCAACTATCGAAGGGAAAACAAAGCTCTTCCCTCGTCTGGCGTGCTCAATGAAGCGGATGATGACCCCTCAAGCTCTGTCTATGCTCCGACAGCCCCATTACCCAAATCCAAGAAAAATGCTGCAACTTTCAATCAGAGCTCTGACAAAAGACCGCGTAGTAATTCAGACGAAACCAATGAGCCGGACGAGTTCCCTGGAGGAGGGCGCAAGAAGCTCCGAAAGCTTTTTGATGAAAAGGTTCTCACATATGCATGTCACTACCACAAGCTAGATTCGGCCGCTTATAACACGCAAGTCCTTCGCAAATACAGAACGTGTCTTGCACTTAGTGTGAAGGCTGGAGAGCTTCTCAGAATCAAGTAAGACTGTTTTTTCCTGATTCCAAAGCCGAAGCTAATTGGAAGGGATCATATTCGGGCTACCCACGGGCCAATATACTGTGAACGCTGCCCCAAGACTTTCGAGACAGGAAGCCTCTTACAAAAGCTCTATGACAGTCTAGAGTGCGCTTCCGTTCCAACAGCTCATACTGAAGGAATCTCTAGCGAGAGATGGAAGTCAGTTTGTAGGAGTGTCAAAGTGAGCAAAGAGAGACATGAGTATGATCGATGGTATGATATCTGGGAAGTGCTTAATCCAGGGGTGGCAAAGCCAGATAGTCCGTAGTCCGTGTAAGCTCAGAGCCTCAGCCTTTTGGACTTATATCCTCTTCTTCAACCTTCGTCTAATACAGTATCAGTCACCGATAACCTGGTGCGCAACACTCCGCGACACCGTGACTTAAAGTCCCTCTTGGAAACACTGGACTCAGAAATCTGTAGTGAAACAGAGCACGGAAATTTGAGACGGAACAACCACGTCTACCAGTACGTTCCGCAAGAGCCTATAATCTCCTTGTCAGTTCTTAAGATATGTCTCTTCATCTTCCCTAGACGACTTCAATGAACAGTAGCTCACTCCAAGTTGTGTGCAGACACTGTCGTCGCGCATTTGTACAAGCTTTTAATGACTATAGACAAAACATGCCTGGTCTCTCCAGCCTCAATGACGCAAGTAGCCACCTACTGGAAGTCTATCACAGCAATGAACCAGAATTCGGAACTCTGCCCCATATCATCACATCAACTCCACGAACAGACAACCAGTCGGAATTTCACCAATTGCTATCAATAGACCCAACGCGCCTCACTCTTGCCGAAAGATTTCCATTCGACACGGAAAACCATCGACTGATTCAGCCGACAAACTTTGGTGATGTACCGGAAATACCAGCTACATGTTTTGTTCACGACGAGGCCAGCCCACTCGATATACCAATTTCCGAAGAGGTTGAGCCAATCGAAGGTTCAGCCAACAGTAACTTGGATTCATTGGTGACTGCAATGATACTTTCCCCGAATGGGATCCTACTTCATTTTCGTATCTTGATTGATGTATTCTCGTTCATTTTTCCAAAAGCCTTGTCAAATGGCGCAATGTATTCTGAGAAGTCAAATCCAGGTTCTTTTATAGTCATGTAATGAAATTATAATCCCAATATTGAATATCGAGCCTATAGAGTAGACACCAGTAGTAAAGAGCTTGCGACTTTTAGAACCCCAAGAAAAATCCTACCACCTCTAACGTCGAATCCAATCCCATTTTCATCATATCCCCTACCGCCCCCAAGACCTCAATAACATCGTCATAGAATAAATCCTCCCAGCGAACCAGGTACAATGAGAAATGTCAGCTACTACCATGAGATACTAAAAGCTCAGGAACACGAACTTATCTTTCTAGCGCATCGGCATTCACCTTAACACTCACAAACCCTCACAATCTTCGTCTCCATATCCTACTCAAACATCAACACGTTACACAATACACCCTACCGCAAATTTCAACCACTATCAACAGGCTGAGCCACAATCTCAGTCTCTCCACTTCCCTGCGACCCGCCTTCATCCTGACTAGCGAGGTTAAGATAATCTGATACCATTATAACACCGGGGTTGATCTTCTTCTTCTCGAAAGATTTGGAATTTATATACAGAAGCTTTACGAAGGAGTATATTTGACTTGAATTAAGAAGAAACAGCTTGTTGTGAGAGGAGCATCTGCCCACTTATAATTGATGTTATCGAGCGATGTGCGAAGTCCCGCAGATCCGAGACTTGGGCAAAGGCTAGAAAAGGTGGATGAGATGCGAAGTTTCGCAGAAGAGTACCGACACAATATCGCGCAAGGTATCTACCTATCTGACATGCGAGATTCCGCCAAAATAGGCTCTAGGAACATCTTGCAGAAGATTAGATAATATACGAAATTCCGCAAAATTGAAGAATCCGGGTAATTCTGCGGAAAAGACGCAGAATGGAGAGCGGCAACGGCAAGAGCAATGCTATATTACATGTATCTGATCAGTGGATGTGATTCTCTCCGATCGCAAAATCAAAATTGATTGTCAATATAATCATGTGAGCTCTTGCAGCTTATAAGGGCTGCTCATTCATCGAGACCTTAACAACGCGAGCTCTCAAAAAGGTGTTCATCCCGAGTGGTGGGATCGACAATAACCTCGGCAACATGGCGAGGAAAGATACCATGACATGACACGTCCCATCTCTTGAAGACCAGTGCTCTGTCTATCAGGACATACACCACTAGACTAAAGTGGCGTTGGAGATGACGAATCCCTGCACCTGCTTGTCATCCCAACATCCTTTCACGATCGTGGTTTTCTCTCCTTCATTGTTTATTTACGTTTCTACCCAAGTGCCCACCTATACCCCACATACCTAAATAAGCGAGGTCTCGCTTCCACCACCTACAACCACACCCCCTAAAACGCCCCCCTCCTCTCCCATCCCTGATCTAACAATCCCCATTGCTGCCCAACGAAGTCAATATAGATCGCATCCCATTTCTAGCCTTCATGATCTGATCGAGAAATCTGAGAAGAACAGTCCATGTGTCTGTTCACTGTTCGTGGAAAGTTCAATTCCACAGGCACATCACATCATCTCCCCTCCCCTCTCCTCTTGACGAACCGCCTTGTCATCCTTCTTATAGACCAAACCCACTCGCCCTGGAGAGCGTCTTCCCTCTTCTAAGCTTGCATAAGCTAGAGAATAATCAACCGGCTTGATTGATGTATTTGCAGCTGCAGATCCTATCACTTACTTCTCTCTACAGATCAAAATGCCTCGTGCTTAATGGTCCTTGCATTTATCTGACATTCTTGATATATGTCAGAGCCCACAAGATTCGTTAACGTCTGATTTCTCATTGGGACTTCAACCCTTCACAGTCGCGTCTGCTTATTTCTGAACAAAATTTGCAATTCTGCAAGGAATTAGAAGATGAAATCAGACTATCGTTGTACATGGATACATGCATGATATGTAATTCTAATAGGTTACTCCCGAGTACCCGACCCGATTACCTCGTCTATACATACTTACATAAATACAAGTCATGATCGCGTGGCGCCTTGCCCGCTCGCTCGCTTAATTGCATCGACATCAACAGCCGCCATAAATGCGTCAAGATCGTGACAAATGAAGCCTCCATCCACCCAATATGCGTCACGTCCCATCTCCATCTCAAGCCAGATGGCACGTCCAAGTTTCCAGCTCTCCTCGTCCTTTGCCCGACCTAGACTCGAGGATTCGAGGCCCAGAAGACAGAGCCCTATTTCACCGCGAGATCACGTTACCGCAAGCTCCCATTCTCCTTGCTCGTCTCAAACCTCAACTTCTTCCTCCCATACATCCTCCTACTCCTCTCCTCCCCTCCAGCATCTAGCCACTTCTGCAGATTCTTACACTGCGACACATCGAACGTCTCTAATATCGTGCATCCCTCAACCACAGCTTCAACACCTACACCCGTAACTCGCACGCAGCCTCGTACGGAAAGTTCCTTCAGCTCAAGTAGATGCAGACCAATGGAGCGGAGAGAGGAGTCTGAGACAGCAGAACCGCAGAAGGCGAGCTTCAGGGAGCGGAGTTGGGGACAGCCTAGGGAAAGGACTTCCGTTGCTGTGTCGGAGAGAGCGCAGCAGAATGACTGAGGCAGATGTTAGCGTGTTTGCGAGCGAATAGCTTTAATGGAGATTTTGGGCAGATCACTTACCAAGTCCAATTCCTTAAGTCCCTTCGCAGCATTCGTCAGATACACAATCGCGTTATCTGTCAAATATGTGCAATCCGCCAGAATGAGCTTCTCCAATTTCGCAAACTTGTAAATACTCCAGTGCTGGAAACCCCCATCAGTGATGGTTGTGCAACGCGTGAGATCCATGCTCTGGATTCTCTGGTGTGCGTGTACAGCCAGATGAGCCATCGAACGATCTGTTACGTGCTTGCAATAACTGAGCGTGAGCCTCTTCAACTTCGGACAGCCAACCACAGTGCCAACTGGTGGAATCGTAATATTCTGCTGTTTATACCTTGCGGCATTTTGCTGTTGGGCCGCTGTTGGTTCGGAGACAACCCATCCGACGATACGAGCAAGAAGGTTGTCGCTGACTTTGCGGCAATTCGAGAGGTCGATTTCCTCGAGATCTTTGGCATTGTTGGCCATTTCCAAGACGGCATTAGCAGTGATATCCCATACGCTCTTCATTTTCCAGCCGTGTGCACCAGTACCACAAAAAGTCGAAAGGGTTGAGAACCCTTCGTCCGTTATGTGGAAACAGTTGCTAATATCGATGTTGAGAGCACGTTTACCAACGAATGGACAAATGACATCAATTAACGCTCTGTTGGTGACCTTTCGGTTGTACAGCGAGAGATCAACATTTCTGCAGATTTTCGGCGACGTGGTGAGGATTTTAGACCAGTGTAGGGACGTGGTTCGTAATCGCATGAGCTGATAGATGTCCAGATATGAGAATATCATAATCAAGATTCCATCTGGCAATATGCCTCGACTCCGCTGGCTTGGTCGTCTGGACACAGTCTTCGTTCGTTTCGGACGGAAGTTAGACTCGGGCGGCGTAACAGAGTGACTCAATTTAGCGTTTACAGAATTCTGTGTCCTTGATCTTGTTTTGGGACCTGACGACATATCGAGTTCTTGACCAGGGACAACTTCCGGACTAGGTGGGGCGTAGGAACCCCTCCTTGACCTTGCCCTCATATTGTCCATGTCCACACTCAGAAATGGGTCTGGGTCTATAGGCTCTATGTTATCATTGTCTTCGCCACGACTTGGTTTATGCGGGCTGGCAGGTTTAGAAGGAGTAAGAGTGACTAGAGGTAGAGCACTCTGGATAGGAGTCGAGGGACGATCTCCGTTCTCCTGGTTGTTGATGGAAAAACCATCTGCATCGGTCATCGGGACATCTTCGTCCTCATCAGCCTTTCCTATCCTGGTTTTTGCTGTCTCTTCCACTTGTCTCCGTATATCAGGCGGGCATCTTCTCCAAAGTTCTTCAAGTACCTCACCGCTGATCTGTAAACACTCAACGGTCGTAATAGATCTGACAGTTGCAGTCCTTCTTGGTGCCAAAGCTAGACTAGCGACCTCGCCGAAATATTGACCCTGCTTCAGCCTCGGCCGTATGTAAGAGACTCTTGACGCCTGGTTGATCGCTTGCCCGTTAGTGCTCTCGTGAATCACTTCGGCCTCTCCACGTACGATGAAATAAATTTCATTTCCAGGAGATCCTTGTAAAATGATATCTGTGAATGGAGGGTATGTCTTCGGCTGAGCACTTAAACCCAAGAAGTGGAGGATGTCGGGAGGCAGAGTGGAAAAAAGTGGCAAATCCTTGAGAGTCTTCCTCACATTGACTAAGCCACTGCCGAGCGCACTACCAGCAGCTGGATCCTCAATGGTTTGGGGACTGGGCGATTTCCGCTTCTTAGAGTTGAACACAGCGCCCTCTTTGATCACCCCCACGTCTCCCGTAGAAACCTCGCCAGGCGCAGCTTCGCGGGCGAGCTTACCGCTTCTCGATGGCAGAATAGTTGCGATCAATTTCGGTCCAAAGCCACTTTCCATTCGCTTCTTGTTCAGTATTGTGAGTCTTTCCTGAGCTTCTTCCATGATGGCCTTTTCCATTTCAGGATAATTAGGCAATTCAAGCCTCAAGTCCTCCTTCTTTAGCACCACCAACAAACATTTTGTTCTTGCCAATATGGTAGCCGTCCGAGGCACTTCCATAAGAATACCAATCTCCCCAAAGAAAGCTCCTGGCCTCAGTTCTGCGTATGTAGCCTCACCATCGCGAGATGTAACCGCAACCGCACCCCTAACCAACCAGTACATTGCTTTTGCCTCATCTCCTTCCGTCAGGATAATGTCGTGTGGAGAATGTACTTGGGGCCGAAGATGCTTTCCGATAGCAGCGAGGAAGGAATCGGGTGCAGAGAGGAAAAGAGGAAACGATCGTATGCGATCAACGAGATCAAGTGGCATATCTGGAATAGTTGATGCTGTAAGCGGAGAAGGGCGCACCGGTCTGGTCGGATTCGTCTCGATATTGAAAGATCTTATCAATGATAACGAGTCCGGGATGGGTACGCCATTTGTCCTGAATGGAGAGCTGGACCCTCCCCGATTACGTCTCATAATGAATGTGTTTGCGTCTCGATTATATGTATTCCCCCGACTCTCTTATTCATCACACGGCCTACGGCCGTCGTGCCGTCTGGTCTGCCAAATGGAGGGCCAGGGCTGGAGGACGGGTACAACTTGGTGAGACTTGTAGTAGTAATATGAGCAGGCTATGCCTAGTTGTACTTGCAGTCGCACAGTATTGAAGGATTCAGGGCTCGCAGCTCGTCGCAAATGTCTATGTGTAAATATACAAGAGATCCGGCAAATATATACAGATGAAAGCTACTTGGTCGATGTCGTCTTTGTTCTGTGTGTTTCCGACGCGTCGAAGGGGTTCGTGCGCTATGTCTGCGAGATCGTGTTAGCTGGTTTGCTATCAACTTGGGAGCATCTGCGGGGTCCTTACGGACGCTGAAAGCTTGTAGCCGATGTTACTATGTATGGGTTGCGCAAGACAAGTCACACTCCCGGTTCCAGCTGAGGGCCAATATCGTGTTACAGCACAGGATCGGAATCGTTTCTCAAGCCTCCTTCGACTCTCGGGATAATGATTGCAACGGGGAAAAACTGGAGCGCGAAGCAGAAGACGGAGATAGAGAAGTGGATAGCCTGGCGACAGAGAGTGGGAATAGTTAGAAGCACGGAGCATTAGAGGGCATCATGCACACGAGACGGACCGCTTTTGGTGCCCTTCGTGCCCAATTGAAGCTTCAGTACAGAGCTTAGACTCCCCTGGGGCGGCGGGAAGCCTGCACTAGGTAACTTTATGACGGAGCGACGAACATGAACATGTTTCGGGATGATGCAGTGTTAGAGAAGTGGCAGGTCGTAATGACGGAAATGGACGGATGGATGTACAGTAAAGAGAGCAGAAGGATTGATAACAATGGGAATGATATTGATGATACCAACAATAGGTAAGGTAGTAGATGAAGTCTTCACTCGACCCGAGTTCGAAGAGTATTCGGAATATAAGTATATTATTAGATATTGACGTCCAGAGCTGTGGAGAGCTGTGGAGTGCTGCCGGTAAGATCAGTCAGCACTTGTGCAGCCAGCAGCAGCTACGACCGGCTGGACTCACTCACCCAATTTCATTTGGGGGTGGCAGTCAGTCCTCCTGCCTGCGCGGTGCAGACTCGCTCTTTCCTTCCTTCTCAGGCAGAATGTGGCCATGTCATGCCATGCCAGACAATCCCATACGAGCGAAGTACTTTCTGTCTTCTTCAATCCTTCCATATTGCTTCCATTGACATTCCATCAGCACGATGCACCAGGGCAGGGCACTCGGTGCAACGCGCTGGTGGATGCCTCAACGCTGCTGCTGCACATGTATCATCCAACCAGCACCGACGCCAGCATCTGCCGCTCCGTAGTTATTCGTTAAATACCGGGATTCTGGGCTCGCGTAGACAAATTTAAGATTGGATTGGCTTCTTACACCGGTCTGCTAGAAGGCCAGATGTGCGTACTGTATTCTTCAGCCTCCGAAGTGTGTTCGGTGCAAAGTTCAGCGCTTCTGTGCCTTACTGGAGATTTGCACCTATTATTGGTGGATCGTGATACAGTTAAACTGCCTTCAGCTCGCAGTAGATTGCCGTCATAATAAGCTTCAGATCGAGAATGAATGACTCGTGGAAGAATTGCACTACAACGATACTAGTCGTTTCAACTATCCGCTACGCCAAGGTACGAGGTACGAGTGACTGCTAGCTGAGCTCTCTCCAAAAGCTCACACGACAATTCTGACGACAGCTTGTCGAACCGGACAAACGCATGACGAGATGATAGTCTTCAGGTATCATACTAGCATGCCGATTCTCAAGCATCCTCTACCAATTGCATAAGTCCTTAGTCCTCCCCGTTCGGCCAGCGAGACCAGGATATTATCTACGTTAAGAAGAGCATTTTCACCTGCCTACTCAAAACCTATCACCACATCATACTGAATGGAAACCCTGAAAAGAAAGAAGGGAGCTGTGACACACCCGAAGAACTCATCTCTCTGCTCGTAAGCTATGTAGGAGCTTCTTTGCAATAAGTTGTGAAGGTATGCTCTCCCACACCTGTAGGAAAAGTACGGAAAGCCCACGAATGCGCACTCCCACATTAATATAAATCTCTGTGCTTATAGATCTTTTCAGTCCGCAAGATATGTACTGGATATTACTGAAAGTGAATACTGTATGATAAAAAGTGCTGAGCTTTGAGCGATGACCGGGCGCAGCAAGCAGCGCCTCAAGTATCCCCGAAGGGCAGCTGAGGTTGAACAAATCTATTAATTCTCAAGCTATTGGCTGACATCGTTGCATCGGGCAGACTGGAACGCGATAAGATGGTTCCCAAAGTGATGACATGGGAGCGCACATAATTTTCTTGAAAGGTAACAGCTGCCAACATCACGTGACACGTGTCAAATCACGATAAAGTGCTTCTCGGTTACTGGAGTCTCTCTCTCCTCTTTATCGCTAAACATGATTCCGTGCCTACTATCGATTCAGAATCCGGTTCATTCCTCAAGCAATGGTTTTGTTCAGCAATATAATTGAGTTGGGTCGGTTTGGGTTGGGCTGAATTGAGTGAGCCTGAGGAAGTACTCACCTAACTATATATAATATATAAGCTCTCTAATACGATATAACTCGAAAAGAAGACCTTTATTTATTTTACATTCTAAGCTTATTCTTAGTAGTCGAAGATATTTTATTATAATTGTTGTTATGCCTACCCACTCAATATATCCTTTATGTATACTTAAGTACTTATGTGCTTTATGCATACTTTTATACAGCTTCTATTCTGGGTCTTCTCGAAGTACGAAATCGAAGTACTCAACTCAACTCCGGAATTAGCGTTCTCAACTCAACGCACCTCAGAGTTACTCGAAAGATAATCAGAGGCCATGAGTAATTTCCATTACGCTGTTTTTGTTTAATATCCGTCGTCTTCCACAGTTTTCTCTCACGGGACCAGCGCAGATGTATTAGAGTAGAGAAGATGCTTTTAGCATTGAGATTCAAGTGGTAGAGCGCCAAGAGTCGATGTCTATATCCTTTTATACCTCAATATCTCTTCTGAACAATCTATTGCAACCTCATCTATATGATGCGTCTCTCTTTACGACACCAAGATGATTAGGCAAGTGTGCATGATTTAATCTCACAACTACCTGACTGTTACTATGAAGCTCTATCATTTCTTGTATCAGGAACCATTCTTCGAAATATCGAAGACCCTAATATCTGAGCTCTGTTGCGGACCTTCGATGGCACGGTGAGGTGGGTATTGTATAATTAAGCCTGGATTTGTTATGTGCAGAAATCGCTGATGACTCGAGGCAAAGTGCTCCTAGTGCTGTTGTAATCCCATGAAACTTGGAGGTCTGTGGAGGTCAAGCAAGATATGAGTCGCAGCTGTAACAAATAGTCAACCATCCACCGATATTTTGGTTATTTACATCTTGGCCGCAAGCGAACGCGTACCCGAGCCGGTGTCTGTCAAATTCGAGAATAGTATGATCCGAGGATACTTGATCTCAACCTCCGATGCTAGTTTCCTTGTGTGGCTTAAAAATTCTTTAAACAAAATCTTACTCATATCTGTCAGGCGATTGGGATTTGAATTAGGCTTTGTGGCCGGACGAGGAACCTAAGTTGGAAGCTGGCGCAAGAAAGGTAAAATTGAGCTTTGATAACAGGTGCCGGCCGAGAAAGAAATTGTAACTTATTACAAAGAATCAACGATAGTGTGAAAGTGAAGAACAATTCCGTCTGGGACGTATGGCCGCCTGGCACGTATGGATTGAGATTATTGCTCTGTTATTGATTAAAGCTCTGAAGCCAATCAAAGAAATGTATTACTTATTCGAGGCGGTGAGATCCGATTGTGGCAGAATGACGCGACCTTGCAGAGCTTCGATTTCATTGACAACAACGACGACAACATGTGCACGAACATCATGCCATCTTGGTTTGTTCGCGCGCATCTGCAAAGATGAATACAAAGAGCAATATTATGAGAAAGTTGCTTCGGCAGCCTACTGCGACTTCAACTCCAACAGAAATCATTGATATTAGCTCGCTCGAATACTCCAAGCTTCGGCCAAGCGCATCGCAATATACAGTCTTTTCGGCAGGAGTTCCTGTACACTGCCTCGACAGATCTCCAGATGGCCTAAGGGCTGTAATCGCTGGTTCGAAGGTCTTTAAGATATTGAGAATAGATGGCCCAAAAATCACTGAGGAATTGGACCTTCGAGCGATCATCATTTCCTATGCCAGTACTCACGATCCGTCTGCGGCAACACCAGAGCAACTCAACATACGGGCAGTCAAGTGGTCATGGGGTGACCTAGACTCCTACATAATCACGGCTTGCGGCAATGGAAGGATAACCGTGTATGATCTTAACCGGATAGGGGAAGGCCTTGAGGTGGGTCGCATACAAGAGCATGTTCGGCAGGTCCACAAACTCGACATCAGCCCTTTTCGGAACAACTGGCTATTATCCGCAAGCCAGGATGGAACCGTAAGGAGTTGGGACCTCAAGATACCCATCCAGCAGCAGGGACGACAGGGCCTCACGTTCAAGGCGCTTGCCACTTTCAAGTGTAACGCAGATGCGGTTCGAGATGTTAAATGGTCCCCTACAGATGGCATGGAGTTCGCATGCTGTACCGATGCTGGCGTTATTCAGAAATGGGATATTCGTAAAGTTACGGCGCCTGTTCTGAAGCTTACGGCCCATACAAGTCCATGCTTCTCAATTTCCTGGCACCCCGACGGCGAGCATCTGATCAGTGGTGGCATAGATCAAACTTGCCATGTGTGGGATCTGTCAAAGAAAGGCGACCGAACGCAAAAGCCAAGATACACATTTGTCGCGCTCGCACCAATTTCAAGGGTCTCATGGCGACCTGCATGCTGGTCTGCTACTGCTCAGGGAAAGAGAGCTGCCCAAGTTGCAGTGGCTTATGACGACTCAAATTCTGGCAGAAATCTCACCTCGACGGTGCACATATTTGATCTAGCGAGATCTTCAATGCCATTCAAAGAAATAGAGCAGTGGAACACTGCTCCTACTTCTCTCGTGTGGAATTCACGAGATTTGCTTTGGAGTGTTGACAAAGAGGGCCACTTCACACAGACCGATGTTGCCTTTGTACCTCAGCTTATAAACCGCCGAAGCCTCTCAACTTTCTCCTTTTCGCCAATGGGAGATGTTCTCATGATGTTGGAAGCACGTCAAACCCCCAAGCGGCCTCGTCCCAACATCACTTCACCGCCATCACCCGGCTATAATCATACTGGTAGTGGCCCTCTTCTGAGTGTTAGTAGGAGTGACTCTGAAGAAGACGTCGTTGGTAGCTTCTTGGGCCGAAGGATAAAGAAGGGTCATCGACGACAACATAGTGGACGTGGCCAATCACTCAGTACAACCCCACCTACCAATATTGGATTTGCCGATGGTAAAGTCTTGTCACTCGATACGGGACTTAAGGTCACTGGTACTTACAAGCCCCAGCAAGTTATGGCAATCGGTCATGCGCCGTCATCAGTCAAGCGAGAGATGTATCAATATTTCTCAAATCGATACATGATGCGACTGGTCAAAGCATCATATCCCGAGATACATTCACAGCCTGGCAACCTTCGCGCGAAAATGATTATGGAGTCTTATGCCCGCACTGCCGAGAACGTTGGACATTTTCGATTGGCTCAGACGTGGCGACTTTTATCATTTACCATAGGTACACATCTAACTAGACGTGCTGAGTTTCATCGTCAGTCGCGTCTGCATGTTAAGCCTCCGTCGATCCAGGAACCCGAAAGGGACACCATGACTGAGTCAATAGTTGAAACAGAGAGAGGCGAGGAAACACTAAGAAGATTGCCAGGCCCGCAGCCATCTGTGGATATTGCTGTGCATCTACATGAAATTCCGAAAATTCAAGAAGATATCGAAAGCACATCGAATGTTGCAACACCACTGGTTCGACCAGTCCGTGACCAAATTGTCCACGAGACGCGAGAGGCCAAGGCCATGCACACTCCGATGGTCATCGATGAGGAACTGGCCCTTCCTGAAGCTTCACATCCTAGAACCCCGAGCCCAATTCCTGTACCTGGTGCAAGACAATCGCCAGACCGTTCATCCTCCAGCCTCGAAGGCTATGATTTCTATGGTATTGACTCTTTCTCAACTGGAATAGACTGTGCTGCTCCTGTCAAAAAGGCGCCCCTACGCTTAGAATATCACGAGCAATCTCAGCATCCACCCAGAATCCAGCCACATCGGCATGATTCAAATGAAAGTTTCCAGATGTTTTCAACTTCGGCCGATTCTCATGGAAGTAAGTTCATGGAGTCGTCAGATAGTGACCCGCAAAGCGTGAACCAAGAACGACAAGGTCTAAGGGAAAGAGTATCAGATTGGGAATATCGCGACCAACATGATTTCAGACACCGTCCAAGTATCGATTCCGAAGCTCCGACTGAGGGCAGCTCTCTAGGAGATCTTGGTCCGCAGTCGCTAGAGGAACGAGGGGCACGAAATGGGATACCACGCAGTCCGTCATCGCCCCCAGTCTTCAGACTACTTGAGGCATCTGCACCAAAAGACATCGATAATACCCCAGTCAAAAATCATTACCAGGACGAAGAATCACCAAGCAGTCCAACTGCGTCCGAGAAGACATCAGGAAACCCAAATCTCATCGATAGTGATTTTCAGCCATGGCCCAATGATCCGGACTTCCTCATCAAACCTCTAGACCCCATAATCCTAGTCCAGCGAGCAATTGATTTCGAAGCACAAACTGGTGCTCTGAACGCAGCAGCTATGGTGCTCCTACTCCGCCCACTACTTCCATGCAGCGCATTCGACGGAATTCAAGCGGGTGCCATACTTAGACAATATCATAATCGTCTGACCAGCATGAAACTTTTCACCGAAGCAGCGCTTCTCCGCAACCTCTGCGTTCCTCTATACCCCGCCATCTTCGCCCCATCACAAGAAAACATTACTGTCGGGTATTTCTGCACAGACTGCAATAAGCCCATTGAGAACGACCCTCTGACCCCAGGCTCCGTTTGGAAATGTCCCCGCTGCCGAAAATCCATAGACGCATGCACAATCTGCCAGCATCGCGAGCTTCCAGACGACACGGGTTTCGATGATGGTGACGTGTTACTCGACTCTGCGCTTTGGTGGTGGTGTACCGGTTGTGGCCATGGTGGACATACTGCTTGTATGCAAGCCTGGCACGCCGGTGCTGAGTTCGAGGAAGGGGATAAGTATTCGGGCGGCTGTTGTCCACTGGAGGGTTGTTTACATCCTTGTCTACCTGGAAAATGGAGGGATCGAAGAGTTGAAGGTAGAAAGGCTATTAAGGCTAGGGAGCTGGATTTGCTGGTTAGAGAGAATTCTAGGCAAGGGAATAGAGGAACGGGAGGCAGACCTGGGGTTCCGATTAGAAGGGACGCAAGGGAGGTTAAGCAGAGTTCGGCCGTGGAGGGCGTGAGAGTTGCGCTCAATGGATTCAGTGGTAGCAGTAGGGGCTTGGAGAGGAAGAAGAGCGTTAGGCTTATTGTTCCAGAGGACGAGTGATATTGAAGGACTCTGGGATGGTGGAAATAGAGTACATATGGATGATGGGAGATCTGATTTGGCGTTAGATGATGATGATGATGATACCCTACGGCGCATACAATGGATGCATAGCAATGGCGTTGGTTTGGCTTGATTTTGTGTCTTGAGTAATGTGCATTTCGATCGTAGCAGTAGATGACGACTATCACGGAACAGAAATACAAATATTCCACATCGATCATAGATTCGTACCAAGAACCATATATGACCTCCAGGCAAGATATGTACATCCAATCTAACAGCCAAAGTCTCCTCAGAATTTCCTCTTCTTCTTCACCGGCGCTTTTGCCTTCGCCTCCAACTCCCTCTTCAGCGCATCTCTCTTCCTATCCGCCCTCTCCAGCGATGTCTCCCTCCTCTCCGGCTCCGGTGTCTTCGTCTTCTCTTTCTCCATTTGTGACCCACCTCTCCCTCTCTGACTACTCTCTTCCTCTTTCACACCATCTTCTCTCTTCATTTTCCTGCCATGACCTAGAGCACCTAATTTGCGCTTCGGTGTGGCTGCTGCTGAGCCCTGAGATGATTCCGGCGGTGTACTGGCTGGTGGTTCTGGCTCTGGTTCCTCGTCGACAACAGCCTTCTTCTTTCCACCTATGCGGCCGAGTTTTCCCTTTTTGGCTTTTGAAGGAGCGGGCGGTGGAGAAGGCGATGTAGCTTTCTCTCCATCGACCTCTTCATTTGGCTCAGGCTCCGACTCTGGTTCGGGTTCAGGTTCAGGTTCCGGTAGAGGGCCAGCTTTCTTGCCTCCTATCTTGCCGAGTTTATTTTGGGGAATGTGAGGAACTGAGGCTTCGTCGAGAGTTGCAGATTTCCCTTTTAATTTTGGCAGCGGACTTGTTCCATCGGCTGTGCTATGGTCGTCATACTGGTTATCTGGTGGTTGTGGCGTTGGTTCCTGGGCTGCTTTCTTCTTGCCTAGAGCACCGAGTTTCTTCGTTGATTTGGGCGTTGCATGAGTTAGCGGTGCTTTGGACCGTTGAGACAGTACGTTCAGATCATCGTCGTCGGTGTCTGTAGAGGCGTCTACTTTGGAAGAGTTGAAGGCCGATTTGGAGGGCGATATCGCAGGCGGAGGTTTTGACTGTGTTTGAAAAGCATCATCTTCCTGCTGGGTTTCATCTTTTTGCAAAGATGGTATCTGGGCCTTCGGTTTGACCTTCGAAGGTCCTTTTGTTGATATCTTCCCCGAATCGAGATGAACTGTCAATCCTTTGATATCGTCCCACCAACTCTCCTGTTCTTCATAGGTCACGGGAACTACAGTGATCCCATCCGTTTGCTTTTCAAATACTTCGCCAATCAATTTGGATGTGTCTTCCGGTTGCTCGTGGCTAAGTCCTTGCCGCCAAGAATCCACATCAAACCGGGCAATGCCCCTCACCTTCTCCTCTGCCTTCTTGCGATCTACCTTTCGTCCTAGTTTGCCTGCAGCCTGAGGGAACATCTGCCCCAAATCAATGCCTTGTTCCTCTATCTTGTCCATCAACTTCTGTATTACATGATCCTTATCCTTCAAGGCATCGATCAGGCTAGTCTTTTCACGCATCAATGCATACTGTGTTTGTAACAACGGCATTGTCAAGTGACATGTCAATAGAGTCTGAGGTGCTGCAAGAAGTCGAACAGGCCATTGTAAGGCCGCAAGTCGACCAGGAAGTTCGACCGAAACGCTGAGCACGAGTGAGGGCCGATCCGGGCCGTGATTGATTGTGAGTGCCAAGGCGGTGCCATCCTCGCCTGAAAGGCCGAGTTTCATCTTCTCCAGGAATATCTTCATTTGGCCATCCTCACCCGGATCTATGCTAGTTACCTCATCTTTACTGCGTTTCAAGATCTCGGACCTGTTCAGCTTTTCACTCCAGATGTACGTGAGATCTGTCAGGTGCACTTCAAACGAGCTTGCTGTGAATGCCGTTGAAATGAGGAGTGGCGGCAGATGTGCGCCGGCAGCTGGCGACAGTCCGAGTGGAGACCACACCATGCTAGAAACAGCTCGGTGAGGGACTCAGGAGAATTGAATTCCTGTCGTGGAATACCTGGTTCAAAGTTTATAGCCTCAGTCGTGTTGGTTGGCCGCCCAGATGAGGCTGTGGAACAGCCAGAACAGGATCTTGAATTCGGCGCCGACGATGGGGAAAACGGTCTCTGATTGCGGGTACGTACATGTGTTTTAGAATAATGACTGCTTATTTTACATTGTCAGGGCTGGCGACTAATGTTGTGACCGATAAGGTAGGCATGCGTTGGTGATGATGTTGTTCAACCTCGAACATTCATAGGCAGACGCGGGTCATGGCAGCGCCAAGGACGAAATCACGTGCGCACTCTCCATTGAGCATATGGGCAGTGAAGGAGGCCGTTGAAAAATGAAGTCGACTATCAGGTAGCTGCTGATAAAACCAATCGGTAGCTAATGCGATTAGAGCGATTGAATGATTTGACATCTAAAGATGAGATTTCGATCTCAAGCAACACTGAACTCATGAAAGGTAGCAATGCTGTTGGTGATATTGAGCTTAGGTTCGCTCCAGACTTTGAATAGGAACACTGTGCTGACCGGAAGTTGTCAAAATCTCGCTGCCTATCCTGAGACTTCTCTGCGGAGTAAAATCTGTCCTGTTGAGTTAGGTTGCCTTGCTGTTCGCTTAGCTTCCACCATCCTCGCTTGTTTGTTTGTTTACGAAATTAGTCAAGTGCACGGTGCAGACTCTTCAAGAAGCAACGACGTCTGTTACTCCTTCTTTTCCTAAACGCTAATTGATTATATGGTTCTCAATGTCTTCTGGAAATCCCATCATCCCTTTCATTTCACCTCGCCAGATGCTCCATTTGCTTCAATTGTTGAACATTGGACACACAATCGAGGCGGGTCAGTGCTATCCGTATATCCTAGCCCTGGCGAACTTTAATGTATCCATACTGGCAAATATCCTGATATTTAATACTTTACTATGGGTACTTGCGTTTCTTTTACTCCAACGTTTTTGCATCACGTGTTACCGTACGTCCCATTTGCTTTCTCAATCTCCTCGTAGTCATTGCTGCAATCAGACAATCTCAAGAACAGAGTCTCCGAACCAAAATGTGGTTATTTACTCAGTTCATCCTTTCAAATTAGTATGGAAATTCAGATACAATACGCTCTACGGCTCAATGCAATGCGCTATCACAATTCCCTTGTCAGAGATCGAGCGAATTATTATAACACGACAGAACACGTTTTAGCTTTAATCTTCCTCGCCCATCATCTTCATATCTCCTACCCTCGACAAAAGATCAAGTTGGGATATGACCGGGGGTCGAGTCACACGAGGGCGTAGGCTGAGAAGAAGAACATTCAACGTTTCATTCACTTTCATGTTGGTATGCTGTAAACGGCATGCATCATTTTGAGATCATTTCTGAGACTGACTGACTTGAACTAGTACAAAGAAAAAAAACGATAAGCCTGTGCTGCTTATGTTTTGAATTTTTGATGCGATCATGGGCCAGGTTAGGGCATGACTCTGTCAGTATGTCCAATTTCTTTTACATGGTCTACAGTCCAGACAGCACGATGCTTTGGCCGAGATTGGTGTAGGACGTCCCATATCTACCACTCTCAGCGCTGATGTATCCCATAAAGACATGAAGTCATCTCCAGATCGATTGATAGATACACTCTTTTTCACTCCATTCAAAATTACAAGGAATATGGAGTGCTGTGGGGTACTTGAAGCACAAGACTGGATGCTACGGCCTGGCAGAAAAACAAAAGTACCAACACTCTCACTGGGAAGTTGCTCCACCTCTCCAATTCGACTATTACCAGCCAGATTTATACCTTGTCACAGCAGCAGGTCAGGGGAGTGCAGTTATGGGAAGTCTCTCATTGAGCCCTCCCTCTCATTCTGTTTGTCCACTCTCACATCTTTGCAAAAGTTTATGCTCGCGGGATCTCTAATTCTACACCTAGAATACCAAACAGACTATTCGCATCAATTATCAAGTGCCCTCCAAATTCTCCGTTGATCACATCAGTCGAAAAATTTGAAAACAAGACGCAAATTAACGTATGGTCATTCTTCATAGGTTGACGTTGCCCTCGCAGCTACAACTTTATCCCACGCTAATGTATCTAACAATGATGCGAGAGAGAGGAGGCCGCATGCCTATTCAAACGTTCATGACCAATCGAATCCCCTCCCTATCCGAGCTTAGGGGTCTTTTCAGGGTGACCCGAGAAAGAAGGCCTCGGAACGTATATTGGCAGCGGTCTGGCATCCTAGCACGTGTCATGCATCAGATTCTTAACTCTTTCTGGACTTGTATGCGTCGGGGGTCTACAGAAACAGTTTTCATAAGGTTCTTAATGGTCCAAGACATACATATGCAAAGCTCGATCGGGAAATAAGTCCCCGTAAACTCGTTGGCAGATGATGTATGCCTTTTAATTGAAACAACAAACGCCTGATCAAGACATCTGGGACATTGTAGCAATGATTGCGCACTACAAAGGGGATGCCGCGGTCAACCATAGCGGGCTGGCCCAGACCGTTGGAGTGACTAGCAACGCCCGTAGCCATGTCCAACTTTTTCTGGAGACGATGACCTTTCCTCGACAACTGATCACTTACTGTTTACTCAACACATTTTTACTCAGATCGCCACCCCCCCCACTTCCACCTTCGACATGGACTGTGGATGTGGGAATCTCCTCTTTTTTTCAAGCTCAAATGTGCCGGATCTTAAGCGGCCGCGACACGACTCGACTACTGGTTCCTCTTTTTCAGCACCTGCTGAAAACGACATTCTGTGCGGAGTTTATTTCTTGGAAAAGGGAGGTGTAATAGTATGTAAGCCTTCTGTTGCGCTCTGGCTTACAGTCGATGAAAGCAAGTGTCCCAGTAAGATGTACCTGCAAAACGTAGATTTTGACCTCGAAAATAATAACTACTTCTTTACTTTAACTTTATATATTAGTAGAATAAGCTACTGATAATACAGATATCGAATTTTTAGATGAGTTGATAAAGCGTTGCGGATCAAACTCACTACTCTTGAACCTTCCCGAATTTAAGAGTGATTTTTAGTGAGGAAAATTTATCGGGACACTTGCCTCCACCGACTGTAAGCGGCTGAGCGCAACAGAAGGCGCACCGACTATTAAAACCTGTTTGTGGGTTTTGGCTCGGGTCCAAAGGAAGTTGATATATACTGGGACTGAATATGTGAGCCCGTTTGCTGGAATTACTCGCGATGCTATGTTGCACTACAGACATCGAAATCGAGATCTCATCGATCGATCTCAACTTCTCAAGTCAACGCAAGTATCCCTTGGGATCGTCCTCCAGCTCCCAGAAGAGGTTGGCCGGCTCGAAGTCGGTTAGGGAGACCCATGGGCTTAGCCGCTCAACGTCGTATTGCAGAAGCCCTTGTCAATACCTGCACTTCGCAGCAGAATCGAGAAGCAGATGAAGGAAAGGGCACTCAAATACGGTCAAACATGACAAGTTCAAATAGCAATGTCTAGATACTTGCGAGTGGAAGGCGAGAGAGTGATTTCATATGTCTGTGGGAGATACACGATACGGGAGCAAGGGGCCTCCTTGCAGATTCTTGTCCCTCTCCCGCTTCCACCTTGCCCGAAGACGTGGCTTAGATGCCGTGAAGATCCTACCGAATTTTCATGTGCCATGGTACTGGTGAAGAATCACTAAGTGAGGATGTCTTTCCAGTAGCCTAGGATGTCAATCGCTAGCACAATAGTGTTTACATGATCTCGAACCGGCCCGTGTGCATGATTCCTTGTGCTACTCAGAATGCACCTTTTTTCAAGCAACAGAATAACATTCCGCTGTTTCCGAACTTCCCAGCACTGTCTGAGGGTTTTCATGCGGGGTCCATGTACTATCCACCCCCCCCTTTTTGATCGTGAAAACTTTCGCCCCTACTACAGCACAGATTTTAACGTTTAAACCGGGTAGAAGGGGATATTAGCTAGATAGATGCATTGCACGGCTTCCGATTTGATCCTGACCGGACTTGAATGGGCTTGAGCAGCCGCCGAATTGCCTCCCAACAAGGGAAGAAGTCTGCGACTCGCTTAGACCAGGGCACACGTTATACTGGGCTAGTGCCTATGCATATGAGATGATGAATAGCAAACGGGCATATTGGACAAGTCCAGAACGCCGAGGCTTAAAGAGGCACTGATACAAAAGTCCCTCTCTTCTTCTGCAAAAGCTGACAGACTGTCTTCCCTCTTCCAAATGAGAATGGAAGTGATATATCAGATTCACATTCAAAGAATACCAGCCTGAATGTTTGAATTTCGAATCCCTTCCAATCCTAAGATGACACGTCCTCAACACCCCGAAGAAATCAGATGCTACACAGTCTCGAACACTCAAAGAGGAAGTCATGTATCCCAGCCCCACAGAGACCCACCCAAGACAGGCACTGAAAAGCAGCTGCAAGAACGACCGGGCAAAAGTACTACATCCGATGCTACCCTGTAGCGAGCCTCCTGAATCATCCACCGCTATCGAAATTGTACTTGTGCAGAAGGCAAATTTGATGAAGAATGGCCAACCTATGCGTCTATTCCCAAAAGACAGATGTCCTCCGCTGTACACGATACATCACAAACAAACAGCATCCCATACCGAGCATCACCGAGATCACTGAGTTCCTCTTCTCAGAAGTGATGATTGGAGATGTTTCGACCCATCTGATAATGCGCGTCAGCACCGTTGCTGAAGAGCGGGCTTTCATTATCAATGCAGACTCCTGAGACATCCTCGAACCGATACAAGTCCTCATATGGCATGTCAAATTGCTCTACCTTGGGGTAGAAATATGGAGCAACAGTTGGTGATGTGATAGTGCTCGCGGAAGGTGGCGTTAGAGGCGATCTCTGACGCTGTGAGATTTGTGATCGAGCCTGCTGGTGGTACTCCGATCTCCGCGTGTTGTCGATGCTATGAGTGCTGCGCGTGGGATCACCATCTCCTTGCTCCTCGCCTTTGATGCTCATACCACCAGATCGATGTCTTTGCTGATGCTGCACCTTGGCTTGCACCTGCTTGGTTGACATGCCTCCTTTGCGGCCGGAACTTCCCCGAGATGGAGCTGGTGCACCGGGCTTGATGAACTTCTTCGTAACAGCGCCTTTGCGGTAGCGGGTGGTAGATTGCACGCCGTCCCGAACTGCGAATTCTTCAAGAACCCACTCAGTCGACTTTTTGGTGTCGTCGCCAGTTGTCTTGCGCTCAGTCTTTTTAAAGGCCTACGATGAAATATAAGCATAGAATAGGCGTGCATATATTTGTAGGTAGACTTACAGCGTTCATGGACAAGTTGTGACGAATACTATTCATCCACCCTTTGGTGTTAGAGCTGCCCTTGTGCGTGTTCTCTCTGAACCACTGATAGATTTCTTGTAGGACCATAGACCGGTTGGGAGCGCTCATCAGCGCACGGTATATTAGCTTAGCATACGGTTCGACGTTGTGCTCTTCGAGCTCGGCAGCCGTCATCTCGCGCGAGCTATTTCCTTCCTCCGAATTCCGGCTTGAGTGCATGTCGAATGGAGGCGGACGATCGAAAGACATAACGCTCATAGTATCATCGTGCTCGATCTTGAGAAATAGGCTGTGACTAAAGCTGGGACTCTCGAGCTCGCGACCGTTGGACATGGTCTGGTAGTCGTAAGGACTTTCCATGTTACTATTAGAGCTGTCCATCGTCGTTCTGCCAGAGTCAAGAAGGTAGGCGGATGGCTCGTAACTGTCTTCGAGTGGAAGCCCATTGTTGCCGATGGTGCTGCCACAGAGATTTGGCGAGTACCGAGGTATTTGTCCAACCTGTTGCCGCTGATATTGTTGTTGATGACGATAGCCTCGAAACAAGGATCCATTGTGCTCATTTCCCGCAATGTTTGATGGCGAGTAATTGTAGTAGTCGCTGTGATTATTGCTATTCGTGCTGTTCTGAGTCTCATACGCTCTCGAGGAGCGATAGGGATCTGTCCAAGCCATGGAGGAATTCGACATCGACATTGGCATTGAGATTGACATTGGCTGATGAAGGTTGAAGGTGCTATCGGGCAGGATGCTGGGTGATAAGGAAGACGAGCTCAAAATATGATGGGATGGATTTTGGGGGAGGCCGTCACTGGAAGTAAACATGGGATGAGTAGCTTGCGTAGGGTGGTCAAGGGTCTCGTCATACTGGTAGTCTGCAAGCAAGCTGGAAATTTGAGGCTGATGGTTGTTGTAAGACCCCGAATTCATGATGAAAGTGTAGTAACAAAAGCACAACAGATCTCTGTGTCTGTAATGTGGCGAAAGGTGAAGTGGTATCGTTTCAAAGAAAGTTTCAATTGCTGTCACTCTTCTTATTGTACGACGAGATGAGACGTGAGGAAGGGAAGGGAAGGGAAAATCCGAATCGGAGGAATCGAAGAACGCGGAATAGCAAAGGAAAATCGGATGTAGATATTCACTGTATGGATGGAAATTGGGAGTAGTCATCTTTTTCATTCTGGAGACCAACCTAGCATACCTTCCCTGGCGGCTTCTGACAGCACAAGGCCATAGAGATGCCATGCAGGATAGCGTTGACAACGCATGGGGAGAAGCTCATGATCTGTGATACCTGCCTCGTTTGTGACGGAGAGGAACATGACAGAAGAAATGTATAGAATAGCCCACCGTGTGTTGAGAGGCTCTGATAGCAATCAATTGATCTTCTGTCACCGATGGAAACGCTGCACTCAAGCACTTTGGTCTTGCAGAAATGCAGCACGCAGATGTTACACAAATGCATATGCTGTACAATCATTTGGCACACAAGGATGCCTGCATACGGTCAAGCTAGTGGAGTGGGGAGAAGATGGACAATGTGCCCTGGGGGGTGCTTCCCAGGTATCACGGCACGCCTTGAGCAGCCTTAGATCTGATGCAAAATACCGCGCTTGTAAAGTCCATTCCTTTTTGGGACCATGAGGGAACTCGCTTCTAGAAGTACGGGAGAAGTGGCCGTATGCTGCTAGCTACCCGCGCAGAACTCTGGTACGTTTTCCGTGCGTGCCTTCAACGATTGGATGACTAGCATGCGGTGCTGAGAGTGAGCCTGGCGGACATCTAATACAGACGGGCATTGGGGTAGCTGCCTGGCCATAGAGAAGCTACGCCCGGGGAAGGTGTGTGGACTGTGCCAAATGTACCTACAGTTACCGATTGGAATCATGGTGAAGATTTAACACGGTGTATGAACAACGTTGAAAATTTCATCATCGTGTAGCTTCGCCTCCTCCCGTCCAATGCACGGATTTTCTGCTGATCTGCACTTGAGGCTGCTCACATTCGCAATAGCCACGGGGCAACCGGAGGCTACTGACGGTTGATTTGTGCAGCACATGGCAGTGTTATGAACTGGGAGAGAAGATTCAGTGAGAAGCTGCATTTCTGGCCCTAGTGAACATTCTACTTCCCAGATCGAACTTCCCAGTTTATTCTAGCCGACAAGCAACTACTGAAAACCCAATCACTTTCTGTAGTAAATCTGAATGACAAGTCAGCAAATAAAGGATAGAATTGTGCACATGATTGATGCTTACCTTTTTGTATTGGAAGTGTAGTTGAAGAATGCCCTGTTCGGAAGAATCAGTTGCAAGGTCAGGGGTATAAAAAGCACGGGGGGCAGCATTGGGGGTTTCGAGAAATCATCTGATCCGCGCTTGATATGTTTGTAGCAAAGAAATAAGCGTACCTTGTCAAAGCTGCTGCGGAAGCCACGGTCTCTCTTGGCGCTGTAATCCCACTCCCTGTCCACGATTCGAAACGCAATATCCTCATATGGTGGTCCAGCAATGAACCGAATGAGGCAAGTATCTTCTTCTCCAGCTGGAGCGAAAGACTCACCACGTTTCCGACCATGTTCTCTAAAAATCTTGAAGGTTGGAGCCTTGGCCTTGTCAATCAGATCGGGATAAAAAATATTGAATTTGTATCCCTGAACAACTTTCGGTGGTGGATTGTCATGATCGTAGTGAGTTTGGTTGTATTTGTTCCACTCGTAACCCATTTGTACCCGGTTGAAGTATCGAGGTTTTCTTGGTCTATATTTGTCGGCCCACTGCGGCGTTGAAGTTGTTGCGACTGTTTCCTCTCCCGTAAAGATTTCTTCGTCTTCATCAACGCCCCGAGCAACTTCTCTCTCGTACAATGCTTTGGTGGCTTGAGAAAAGTCTTCGTTGACGACCGTTATAAATCGCTGAGTGCCAGGAGGATGGATCCCTACAGTTGTTGTGGTAACAGCTTTGCTGCTTGAGCTTGCACCGTTCTCAGTAGTCGCTTGTCGCATTGGGACATATCCAAGCTTCAATACTTTGCGACGTTCTGCGACGATCTTCTGTAAGAATAACGATTCATCGACAACCTCGCTCGTCTTGTCTTCGGCATGTAGTTTCAAAAGAGGCTCTGGGTCGTATTTGGATGAGTACTGGAAGTTGTGTTGTCGTTGGACAATATGTGAGACATCTGCACCTGTAGCCGAATCTTCTGCGCCCTCCTCAACAACTGGAATAGGATCGCCAAGCAATTCCTGCATCTTCGAACGTACGCCTTCTGCATGTTCCTGTTGTTCCGTTCGCAGTTGCTCGAGGCGGCTGTCGAGGACCGATTGATAAACCTTCTTGAGCTTTGCTTTCGCCTTCCAGATCAGCAGGCTTCGCAATAATTGTTCCCAATAGTCTACATCAATAGGTTCGTTTGACCGTAATTTGGCTCTGATTTGTACTTCCAAAGATTCCAGTTGCTCATATGTCTTGGGTCCTAGTAGCTTATCAACATCCGACGCTACAGATCCAACAGCACGCTCCTCAGGACCAAGTGGCTTCAATTTTTGGCGACGATCGTTGCAGATGATTTGCATAGTCTTCCAGTAATCCAGGTTCTTTTTGTTCTTCTCCAGAGCCAGGTAGGAGCCAATATCTTTGTCCAATTCGCTCAAGTGCGCATCATTTAGTCCCTCAAATACACCCTCCGGGTCAACCACATCATGTTGAATTTCCTCCTCGTCGTCGTCCAATAGATCGCGATCTGGGTCTATCACGCGCAGAATCACTGCTAGCCAGTCGATGGGTTTCGCCCGTCCCTCCTTCACACGAATATCGGCCTTCTTCTTTGCTTGCTTGAGAACAAAGCTGTCTTCCTCTGAGACCCACTTGCGCGACTGCTCATCTTCGAGGGACGCCTGATTGTTACGAGGGCGATTATCTGTTGGCCGATTTCCTGATGGTCTTGATGGCTTGGATACCCGCGAAGACTGATCTCGTCGTGTTGCTGTGATATCTCTCGCAGGCGAGTCCCGACCTGCTATCATAGCTCTCCTTCCGGAATCCATAGTACGATTATTCGTTGCTGACAGGTTGTATTATGAAATGTCGCAACATTGTCCTGAAGCATCTGCGTTCGATATTGGATCTACGCTCTGGCCTTGCATGAATGCAGCGCTAGAGTCTGATATGGCTAGATCTCCCGCTCTTGAACTAGCGGCCGCTCGAATCCCTTCAGCCTTGTTCCCCAAATAACCCACCACCTACGCTCACTTCAGTTCGAAACCTCTCTCTCAGTCTCTCTGGTCCTTTAAGAAAGACAACACTATGCACTATGTCGTGATTGCGGAAAATGAGATCAAGGACTCGCTGTTTTTATACTCTACGAATAACCTCAAAATCGACCGCCATTCAAATTCCCCAGCCTTACCAACCCTCTCACCTCGGGCAGCATGGCTATCCTTAAAGATGTGCCTGGGCTTGAGGTCTCGATCCAGTCCGACAATGAAGATCTCCCCGAGTATAACGATGAAGGTGACTTCACTCAAAGCAAGTTTGCGCATCTATCTGAAGGTTCTCGATCCCAGAAGTACGTCGAATGCAAGACAGACGCAGAGTTTAGAATCCGACTTGTCCTAAAGCATCCTTTCAAGATTGATTGTCAGAGTCTTGCTTTCAAAGCAAACGTTGACGGTCATGGAATTGCACAGGCTACATGTTCCCAAGCGTGGTTCCAGCGATCCTCTGGTTACTATATGGAGCTGATCAGTGCGCGCCTTGATCGAATCAGTCCAACACAGATGTCAAGCAGAGCCCTCAAATTCAGCAGCATCAAGAAAGGTAAGTTATAGCTGTGGCAATGTCAATTCCAGCTGTTCTGACTTTTTTTTACAGTTGATGATCCAGACAGCCACCGAGTCAAGAAGGATGCCAAGGCCTTGACAGGCATTGGTGAGATTTTAGTTACGGTCCATAGGACTGTGCAGAAAGATGTGACTATGCCAGCTACCGGCAATTATATCACGTCGCAACACAAGCTCCCGACAGAAGTTGCAGAAAAGGCTCTCAAAGGCAAGGCTATCTCCCATGGTGTTTCTTACGGAGAGCAGAAGATAGTCTCTCGGACAACCAGAGAGACAATTGATCTCGACGGACCCAGCAACCCGATCGGAGTCTTTGTCTTCAAGTACCGCTCTCGAGGTTAGTGCTGCCCTTAGATTACCTCATAACTTCACTAACCTCCCAAAGAGGACCTGCAATCAGAACTCATCATTCCCCGTTCCCCAACTCCAGAGGTTTCCCAGGCTCCTGTAAATGCGCGTCCTAGCAACAGCCATAGTGCCACGGCGAGCAGAGGAGCAAGACTCGCTCTTCTCAAGGTATGATTTCACCTGACCTAATGACATTGAATCTAAACTGATCGTTAACAGAAAGAGATGGCGGAGATTAAGGCGGAGGAGGATGATGGCTCACGTGGCCAAAAAAGAGAATGGGAGGGTGAGGCTAGCGGTAGTGGCAGCGGACGAGCCCTGAAGACAATTCGCGGTGCCGGTGGCAGCGTGATTATCGACCTCACAGATGACTAATTGATTTATGGCGCACAATAAGGCTCCGTATATGGCAAACTCTGAGTGCAGATCGGGGTTTAATAGTTGGGGGGCTTGCTTTCATATGATACCCAGGGTTACATGCGCTTTACTTGGCTTGGCGAATATGGGTCCGGATCCTTGTAATACTAGAATGCCTCAATATCAATCGCCGGTCTTCTCATGATGTTCTCCATATTTAAGATACTGCGCAGATCCTGTTTATATCTTATTATCTTCGATAGAAGTATCCTGCGATATTAACTCTATTTGCAACTATAATATACATATCTAGGATAATATCATAGTATTAATATATAATACTCTAAAGCTACTAACACATATTGATTATAGTAGATCTCTTATACGAAATGATATATTTCTGCTCCTAAGGTTCTACTTTGAAATAGAATCTGGAGTCCCCTTCTGTTGATCTTTCTCTCGCATCTCGCATCCCGGGACCAAAACCAAAACATCATCATTCCACGAAGCCAACGAAAAAGAGCGCAAAAGCTTACTCGACGAAAGGCGTCACCGCAAAGCCACATGACCAGGTCCAAGATTATCATCATATCATCATTATCGAAAGACCGGAAAACCCAGGTAATTTTCTTGCGTAAAAGATATTCCAGAAGCAAAAAGTTCAGCCCGATGTCGAGTGCCTACATCTTTTTTTCTTCTTTTTTTTTTTTGATCGTCGCAAACTATGTGTGGTGTCGTTTCTTCAATGAACAATACCCATCCTGTGATTGGTATTCTGATAACCAGTGGCGATCTTCACAGAGGACTCGTTTTCTGCTGGCATGGAATGAGAACTGCGTGTTTAGTTCATTTATCCAAGTAGTGGGGTGTTTTGGTGGTAGCTTGGTGGTGTGATTTAAGTACTTTTGGGGAAGCGAGGATGTGAGGTGAGCTGAGGTGAGCTGAGATTAGGAGGTATCTGCCGGTAGGAGGAGATTACGTGGCTTGAGTTCAGGTAGAGTTGACTGTGTTTCTGTGGTTTCTAAACAGACTCTACGAGATTAGGGAATTTCGTGTCCAAGTTGATTTACAGAAACGTCAACATCAAGGTAGTAGCCCAACAACGAGACCCATCACCACCGCACCCGACACAGTCCACTTTCCTACAATCTTGCCCGCTCCCGAAGCTCGCTCCACCTCCGCCAAATCCCTACTCCCAGGTCGCGTCTGATTAGCACTAACACACATCAACCGCGCATCCGTCCATCTAGTCTCACCTCCTCCAACAGCACCACTCTGCGCCGTCTTATCATCCGTTTCCTTCAACCAACCCACCATAAGAACAGGCAACGCGTTCAACACCGCACGATTATACAACGTGAAATTCCCACTCTCCGTACTCGCTCCCTGCCAACTAAAGAACGGTTCATCCTCCAGCGTCGAATTACCAGGATTTACCAATGGACAGCCTGGCTCAAGAGTGTTTCCCCCATCGGTGAAATTGCTAGACAGGAATTGAGAGGAGACGGTCCCGGCTATGATGTCTTTGCAGGGTGAGTCGTCGCTGGTGAGGCTACCTGAACTCCCGAAAAGAGAGGGACAGGAGAAATCTTGACGACTTCCGGATGAGCGAGCGGATAAGGCCTCGGCGTTTTGGGTGACAATCTGGAGGATGTGGGCGCGGCAGGCAGAAGTGAAGACCGAGCTACAGGTTCCGTCATCGCCGTTTCCTCGGTTCTTGTAGTCGCTGAGATCATTAAATGCGAAGACGCAGCCTGTGTATGGGAGGGAGGATGCGTCGGTGAGGTTTTGAATAGGGCTGTTGAAAAGTTGATGAGTTAGTTAGTCGTAATTTTTGTAGTTACAATAGGAGTAGAAGGGGAATTAGATAAGTCGAGATCTTACTCAGTCTGCAGAGTAATGGTCTGTGAGATGGCTGTTCGATTCCCAGGTTTCTCGCCGTTGATAACGTATCGAGACCATGTCCATGTTGACTCTGGGTACGTGTCGTTTACTCTGAAACCAGGGATGGATATCGAGCCACTGGCGTTATAAGTGGCATTTGGAAACCACGACGCATTAGTTCTCACCGCCTGTCAGTTATAACTTATCAGTAATAGTCCTGTATGTTCGAGAGTTGTGTCTACCTGGCATCTGTCTTCGTTGGACTGGGTATAACTATCTTGAGCTTCTGTAAAGCTGGAAAGATATGCTGCTACGAGCAGTGGGACCGTCGTGAAGGATCGCATGGTCAGTATGCCTAATTACGACTGTTGTTCGTCTCCGTATTGTTCCCCTTCAAAGCTAAGGGTGGTCAAGACCCGAGCGAGTAAACAAATTAAGATAAGAAGTCAAATCACTACTTGTTCCTTTCAATTTATACCAGGGAGAGTGCCAGTAATTAAGTAATATTCATAACAATATCAACCTCTATATTTAAACCAAACATAAAGAAGATCTTCTCTGCAAACACGAAATGTACGTACAAAGTCAACAAGGCCAAGCCGCCCAAGCCGCTACAGCCCCAACTCTCGGTTCATGAAGCCGAGAGCCAAGCCTTTGATCAGTGCTAACAATGAATTGCAGACCAGCAAGCCAATGATTGATGTTGTAGAATCGAACTGTTGTCAAGAAACCAAAAACAGTGCAATGATCAAGAATCCACGGAGAATCTAGTAGGGGGATTTTGCGCAGAGTCACTGGACTTGGTATGCGGCACAGTGCCCTAGTTTCTGGTCTGATGTCATATTTGTACGTCTCTTCGCTCCCGGAAACAGGGAGGCTGATCGGATGCTTTGACAGCCTTTCTTGACATTCCGATTAGGCATGTTGCAATTTACATGCATCAGGGTACTGAAATTGTCATTCCCCAGATTTCGATACGATATAGTCATGGAAATTTAGTCAAGTCTGTCTCCGAGAGTCTTAGCTCATCTTTGTTATCGGTATCGGTACAGGTACTCCAGAGATGCTGTTTGAAAGTCTAGCTTGTTGGAGAACCTGTGAGAGTTGCTGGAAGTCGGACAATTAAATGGGAAATACCGGCGGTCTTGGTGTGGCCGGTATCCCACCTTGGCATCATTTATCTTCATCCTTTACCTGAAGCTTCTCGTTAATATCACGTATAGTGGAAGTCCAGTAGAAATTTGAAGTCGTTTTCATCCGGGTACATAATGCCACCACTAGCTATTGCTGTCCAGCTCGCACAATCATATCAGCTTGTAACAAGAGGGATGGAACCAAGGGCCGGCTTCTAGTCCTTCCACATATCCTGCCAAGACAATTCGAAAGAAGTGTTCTCAGAAACGTCTTTTGGAAAAGAAAGATAGATTTTGGTGATCAGATGAGACTTCAATCCTTGAAGGTAATTGTTTTCGTGCGAACCCATTCTTCAAGACCACCGGCACCAAATCGGCCGTAACCACTCGATTTTACACCTAAGATTGAAGTCAGTCACCTATCTCTCACCTCTTGTGTTTCTGTCTCTGTTAGGAGTGGACTTACCACCATGTGGCAAAGCAGTTTCATCATGTACAGTCATGCCATTGATATGCACAGCACCACACTCAATCCCCTTCGCAATTCTCAACGCTCTCCCCAAATCCCTCGAAAACACAGCAGCGTTAAGTCCATACTCCGTATCATTCGCCAACTCCAAAGCTTCCTCCTCGCTCTGCACAGCCATCACGCTGACAGTCGGACCAAAGCTCTCCGTGTAGAAAAGATCCATATCTTTCTTCGTCCCCACAACCACAACCGGCATCATAGACGTACCTTCGCCAGCCTTCACATCTCCATGCAGCACCCTCGCTCCCTTACCAACAGCATCAGCCACTAACTTTTTGTTCTTCTGTACACCAGCCGCATTAATCAAAACGGGCTTCGCACCTCCTTCAGGCGCAAAAGCAGCAACGGCTTTCTTGAACGCAACTTCGAAATCCGGCAAAACCTTCTCAAAAACGATAATCCGCTCTGTACTCATACAAATCTGACCCCCATGGAGAAAGGCACCAACAGCACATTCCTGAGCCGCAAGTTCCAGATCCGCATCTTCGCATATAATAGCCGGAGCTTTTCCCCCTAATTCCAAGAGGACAGGCTTAAAATTCTTGGCCGCGAGTTCGGCAATGATACGACCGACGATTGTCGAGCCCGTGAAATTAATTTTCTTAATGATCGGACTCTCAATCAGATGTTTGGTGATACTCGCTGCGTTTTCAGAGCGATGGGCAACGAGATTCAGCACGCCGGCTGGGAGACCCGCATCGTGTAGTGCTTGAACGAGATGCTGCGAGCAGCGGGGACTAAATTCAGGCGCTTTCAAGATCACGGTATTGCCAGCTGCTAGAGGAAACAACATGGCGCGCATACCTAAGATATAAGGAGCGTTCCAAGGCGCAATGGCGAGCGCAACACCGAATGGCTCCTTTACAACCATTGCTGATACGCCTTCCTGTGCTGTTGTTGGGATGAAACCTTGAATGCTGGAGATTCTTCCAGCGACATCTCGCAGCATGTCAATTGCCAAGGTAATGTTGAAGCCGGTAAATGGTGCTGCGGCCCCGGTTTCTTGCATCATAGTTTCTTTCAATTCCTCTGTTCGTGAGGTTAAAAGATCAGCTGCCCGAAGGAAGATATCTCGCTTTTGCGGAGGAGGGAGACGTTTCCATGCTGGGAAAGAGGACTGAGCTGCTTGAAGAGCGGTGTCGATATCGGAGATTGAGGCGGATGAAAACTCGTGCAAGACTTTGCCAGTAACTGGCGATGAGACGGGGAATGTGATTATGGTAGGATGTGGTTTGTTATTGATTAGGAGGGGATAGACTGGTGGTTGTTGTGAGGCCATCTTGGCTAGGCGATTGAATTCTGTGTAGAGTCTTGAGCCAAAGTTGAACGAGATTTAGTTGATTGATCAAGTGGAGTGTCAGTTTGAATATGTCGATATTTTAAAAAAGACTTTCCTGTTGACAGTGACGTTTTGAGCGCAAATTCAGACCGGGGCGTTTCCGAAATATGGATCGGTGCCAAAACTTGTCGAATGACGTGTGATAAGATTGATAAATATGGATCAAATCCTGACCTCGTCGCTGTAGTATAACGATCGATGCCTTGAAAAAGAGACTCCTGTAAACAACTCATGGAAGGGCTTGTATATCTTTATATGAAGTTTTTCACTCCATTCCTTACGGTTTTCAAGAACCTCGTAAGTTTGAAAATGGATGCGGGGTAAAAGCCAAGATTCTGACAGGCCCGCTCATCTCGGAAGGAAGGATCGGGAAGTGAAGATTTCGAAATATTCATATTGCACATCCAATTGCATGGATCGATTTGATTTGAAATAATGCCTTTGCAGGAGGTGAAAGGAAACGTACCTGACTGACATGATTGTGGCTGAGCCTGATTAGTGCACACCAATTACGCCTTTCGTGGTCGATTGCTCCATGGACTTGTAGCGTGAGAATGTACCTAAATTGTAGGACTCGATGAAGACGTCACAATCTCGACTGTCATCAAAGCCTCTTGGCAATTTTACGTGACAACCCGTTGTCTGAAGCTGTATTGTGTGGTTCGTTTGATGTCTGCGACAGTTTTGTTTACTTTAGACTGATCGAGCGAGAGAGTTTTCTTGAGGTGGTCAGGTGGTCAGCGAGAAGCGAGGATGTGGTGCGGAAGGGGTTTGACAGTGGGTCTCGCATTTCCCATGAGTTATTCTTTAACTTATGGAGAAAAACCTTGAACTTTTGATTGTTTTTTGTTGTATGTTGATTGGAACGATAGCCTTGCTGCTCGACAAGGGATGGCGAGACCCCACGTTATAAAGTAGCTACTGGAAAGTCTAATAGGTCATGTGAGCTCCGCATGCCGATAAGAACGATTCAACACGCGTCAAAATAAACAGGGTTTGAAACCATTCACTAAGCAGAGCACAATTGAAATCCGTATCGGCCACCTAGACACTCCATTTATAGATTACTAATGTGTAGGATTTCCATATAGTCAACAACCTTTTGCAAAGATCATGGGATAATGCTGATCTGCAAGATAATAGGAAGAAAGCAACGCCAGAGCGCAAACAAACTCCCTGAGCGAATGAAGGGGTATCATATCTCGTACTGTCATAACGTCGTAAACTCCCAAGCCTACCAACTTTCCCCTTCCTCGCTTCTCGATTTCGTAAGCGAGAGATGCTTCATTACCGTGAACTCCATCACCCGTTGAAAGAAGTCGTGCAACCTAGTTTCCGGGAACCATACACTGCGAAGTCGAACACTGGCCTGGATGCTTCCTCGCAGTCAATGGCTGAGGAATGATACCCGCGCGCGTCAAATCCCTGAAATTCCACTCTGGAGCACTCTCCGTCTTCCACGCCCAAAAGATCCAACCAGAATGACTCTCATAAGCATCTAATTGAGCTTCAATGTAATACTCCATGTTGACTTTGTCAACTGGAAGGAGACCGTCGACAGTGCCTTGGTACTTGGTCTTGCAGTCGCCGTAATATCCCTTTCCCTGCTCGAAAGTGCCATCATAGCGGGCACCACGGCCGAGACCATTGAGCCATTTGGCGCAGTCGGTCTGAGCGCCTGTCCACTCGCCCACGACAGTCCATTTGTCGGTGCCTTTCAGCTTGGGGATGTTGGCGCAGGCCGCTTGGACGTGCTGGCAGGGCTTGAGAGAAATTTGCTCTTCGGTGAAAATTTGGTAGATGTGGGTATCTGTTGAAAGAACTTGGTATCAGCTACTGTGTAAATTTTATCCGAGAAGTACATTGATCCTGCATAAGGTCGAACTCGAAGTAGAATTGAAGTTAAAAACAAGAAAAGTTGACTTACCAATGATTACATCGTTGACGCCACTCTCATAATTCATAAATCCATTCCAGTATGACTGAACGTCCAAGAAAGCATCGTGGATTACCACAGCGACGTCCTTGTTGAAATCTCTGACTGTTCCCCATCCGTCGTACCAGTACTTCTTGAGCTGGCCCATATCATTGCCCCAGCTTGCTGGCTCGTTCAGCAATTGAATAGCGGTTACAACATCTGTTTGGCTGGCATATCGAGCGGCGAGGTTGCGAATCGCAGTCACGGTTTCTGGGACATTGTTTCCTGATTGCCAATGAATGGGTCCTTTTTGACCGCTGTTGTCAAAGCTTAAAAAAGTCAGCAATGGTAAGAGTGACACCAAGCAAGTTGACCTACCCATTCTGTGATCCAGGTGCTCCGTGCAAATCAAGCATGACTTTCAATCCATGTCTCCTGGCCCAAACGATTGCCTTGTCAATGTATGGGATCTGTCCTTGGACATAGGGATCTCCTGGAAGAGCGTTGAAAGCCCAGTAACCAACAGGAATGCGGACATGATTGAGGCCCATCGAGGCAATCTCCTGAAAGTCGGCTTCTGTGATCCAGCTTGACCAGTGTGCGTTCAAACGTCTTGAAGCCTCATCTTTTCCAAGAGCTGCGGTCAGGGTATATTCATCCACGACCCCTCCCCCATTGGCCCATTGCTCAAAGATGGATGGGGTGATCCATGGCTCGAGAACGAGCCAGCCACCTAAATTCACTCCGCGTACTTTGTTGTTGTTATAATCAAAACCTTCTACGGCATAGTTAGCAATTATTCTAATAGTATCCTCTTCAATATCAATCATTGGAGGCGGAGGCCTTTCGATTTCACATACGAGCTCGCTCTTTTCTGATTCATGTAAGCTTCGTACCTTCCAAGTTCGGAATTACTTACAAAGGATTTGCGCCCACCAGTGAAAGACAAGCCGCTGTCACAGCTAAAGCTTTGAGGAGTACCATGATGATGATTTACTGCAACGGGGAGATGTGTATAACTCAAACAAGCATTCAGAGATGGGATGGAAATCGACAAGTCATAAGTAGGCTGAAAGAAGTGGTCGTGCAAAAGTACCCGGGCAACCACAAGCTTATGTAGAGAACAAAGGAACAGCCCATCCTTGAATAAAAGGAAATAAAGCGCCGATCTGATCACCAAGCTGCATGGCTGAGTAGCTGGTTTGTGCTCCCCCGCAAATAAATTTATATACAATAGTAAGAGGCAGAGGCAGAAGTCGCTGATCATACCCGCAAACGGGAAGTGATTTGGAGGTCCCGAGCTTCCAGGACAAGCTATGAGAGGCTGGCCAGACCCGAGTACTACGTAGGTAGGTAGTAGATATAAAGCCTTACCGGACGCTCAGTGGTTTCCTAATGATTTTAGTGGCATGTTTTGCTTCTTTGGTGCCAGGGCCGGCATTGTTCAGGGCTCCCAGTGGCTGGCGCTGGGGTGGCTGCTTTCAAGCGTGCTGGCATTCATCCGTACCCAACCTTCACTGCATATGCTCGTCGTAAGGTACCATGAAAAAATTCAGGAAATCTTCAGCCGCGTGTGTTCCCATTGGTTGTATGACCAGGGTTTTCTCGTGCGTTGCAGCGTTGCAGCGGAAGCCAGCTCAATCAATGGCTTGGACGAATATTGTTCTGTGATACCTACAGCAGGATGAGTTGTCGTCTATGATCCCTACAGAGGCTACTAGACTGCACTCGGACGTGTGGTCGCGATATCAGAAGATTTAAAGATCGACGAGAAACAGGTGTCATAGCTGCGGCACTTTCTTGCTTTCCAAATGGCTACCTAGAATTGGTCATTTCGCGCTCCGGGGAAGGGGACGACACTAAGTCACCGCTCCCATGCTGTATCATTTGAAACCCCAGGTGACCAAAAAGAGAAGCCTCGGGCCTTCTCACGATCGAGTCAGCTTGGAAGCGGATATTACAAACGGGCCGAGCCCGGGGTATGAGAGACTTCACATTTCAATCACCCAATCGAATACATGTAGCCAGAATTTGTGTAATTTCGAGCTGGAACGATGCGATCCTCTGTGTAATTCAGAACCTCCTCGTCAGTTCAAATGGGATCATAACATCGGAAGATCACGACTGATTCTGGGAGACAGTATTTACTAACGCCCGTAAATCAAACGAACATGAACAGAGCGTCTGCGGATTGTAGCAGTCATTTGGTCTGAATTTGAAGCTCACCCACAAAATCCCCCTTTATGTCTCGGGTACTGGATGGATCTTCCCTTTTCCCCATGCCGAGGCTAGTCAGAAACGACGATCGACAACCTAAAAGTTCAAATCCTCTAGCCTCTCTACCTTAAATCCTTAATTTGATTTGTCTTCACCGTCAAACTGTCATCGTCTGACTACTTGAGAGCTTTTACCCTGGGTAGCCAGCTCGCGAGTTTAAAGCCGCCCGAAGCCATGATTAGGATAGCTGGACTAGGACCCGGCAGTCAGAGAATGCCACTGCGATTATCGAAAGATTCAAATGGAAGGCTGGGTGTAGACCCGATACAAGAGAGCAAGTGAGTACCCGTAAGGACATCTGAGTGTGACCTTGGCGGTGAAGTACATAATCAGTACGCAGAAAACCCGCATGAAATAGTTTTCTATCGTACAAATCGCACTTCGGGACTTGAGATCCGTGGCTCAGCCACGAGAACGCCATCTGATACTTTGAAACCACGCTATGAATGAATTGCACAAAGCGCGGGGTACAAGATCTTGGTGCTCCTTCTGACAGATCGGCATGTACAACCCTTCTCATGTGATGGTTACAATTGTGTAATTCTGCAGACGCCACAGAGTCATCAGATGTAGCGATGATCTTAGTTCTCACGATGTCTTGACAGTACACTCATCCAACCTCGTGGTGAGGATCGGACTCGTGATACCTTCTTAGAGCGGTTGAGCGGTATGGAGGCAATTTTGTCCGGTCACGTGATCGTCCTCGATTTTGCATTCGTCTTTCCTGTTCATGTATTTTGAGATGGTTCATCTTGTATCCTTTCTCTATCCGGCTTCGTTTCCATATCTTTCGCTTCTTGGATACGTCGCGAGATGATGGATGGATCCAGAAACGGCATCGGGACATCTCCTGATTTGAACTCGATAACTGTATGAGTGATGAGCAAATATAAGGGCTTTTCGGACTCAATACTCACCAGGAATCTTGCTTGTATTTACAACCTTTCTAGCGAGTTCGTCTTTCGATGCAGAGTCTACGGTGTAGGACTCGCTCCACGGTTGATGTTTTGGAGGCAGCAAGGGACTCTTGTAGAGCGGCCTCTTGGAATCGAAAGCCATAAATTAGAATGTACTGTACAGGAAGACTCGAGGAATGAGACTTGATTTGACACTTCTAAGTAGTTCTTCTTAGTCTCTTAAGAACTATTTGCTTTTTGTTCCTCGAAAAGTTTTGTTTTGCCGCCAATCTTGATTGCCACCAAGCAATCCTAGTTGATGCTCGCACGCCGTCGGTTATTATCAGCCACACTTTTTCTGCAACTTTTCTTACCCCGCCGCCACCTTTCAACACACCCACCTCGAACGATATCGGGCTCCTTACACAGAACCAGACGAGCGACACCGGACATCCAGCGCAAACTGTCAAACTCCCGGGCCTTCGAGAAGCGTTTGACGGCGGCAAAAGCAAATCCTCGGCAGGCAAACCTCACTCCGCATGGAAGGTGGTGGTCAAGGGGTTGGCGCGAATGCTATGAGTGGTGAGGCTTCAAGCCCAACGACCAGCATTCGTCCAGGTACTGGGGGTAGCTATAACAAGAGGAAGAGGAATGGAATTGGGTTCGAGAGCAGTCATGGCAGTGGCGGAGAAGATAATGAAGAAGAAGCAGAAAGACGTAGGCAGCCGGGCGTGAAGAGGGCTTGCAATGAATGCCGACAGCAGAAAGTGAGTCATCATATTGGAGAAGAGAGTGGAAGAATTGCCCGCGATTGTAAATTGGGGCTGTACTATTGAAGAGTACATACTGATGTTTATAACCTCAGCTGCGATGCGATGTCGTCCAAGACCCCTTCACCGTCTGCAGCCGGTGCAGTCGATTGAAGCTCGAGTGCAAGATCGAATCGAACTTCAAGCGCGTTGGCAAGAGAAGCAAGCATGCTGAGATGGAGAAGCAGATTGAACGCCTGAGACGAAGTCTACAGCGCGCACAGGCACAAGGTTTCACAGTTGATGAGGAGGAGGACATCGAATCGCCTATTGCGAATGGTTCATATTCGCGCCATAACCAATCTTACATGGGCTCCGAGGAAGCAGTCTCATCACTCCTACATTTGAAGCAGGGCGGATCGTACCAATTGCCACACATTGTACATGAGATCGAGAACGTTGGATTGACGGAAGTGGCCATCAATGACCTTTTCAATGAGTTCTGGTTGTGCTATCACCCATTCCTTCCATTCTTGAATCCTCATCAATCTCCAGACCAATACTATGCACAGCACCCCCTGCTATTTTGGGCTATGGTTGCAGTCGCTGCTCGCAGATATATAGCGGATCCTGGCTTATTGACTGCCGTATCAGGACCTCTGTCGAGACTTCTCTGGCAAACTGTTGGCGAGGTTCCTAATAACCACTTTGTTGTGAAAGCATTATGCTTGATGTGCACATGGCCTTTGCCCACAAGTACAACGTCCACAGACCCAACACACATTCTCTGTGGTGTCATGATGAAGACCGCTACCGGCATTGGACTCCATCGCCCGAAACACACTCAGGACTTCTCCCGTGTCTCTGTTGACTTAAATCGAGAGCAGTTGCATGACCGAGTCACGACTTGGGCGGTATGCAATATTGTTGCGCAAAGCGTTGGAACAGGATATGGTCAGCCAGCCTCCACTCTGTATGACTGGACACTTGCCATTAGACCAGGAGAGGAAACTCCATTTACCTTACCAAAGGAACTCGAAGCTCGACTTCAAATCGAGCGATTTTGCGACAAAGTGTCGAAGGAGATGTACAGTAATGCAAGCGATCCTCGAGGCGTTGCAGGTGACGAGCTCCGCGCTATCTTGACTCGGGTTTACAAGCGAGAATACAGCGAACTTCGGGTCTCGATACTCTCACGAACCGACCTGTCACCAGTTGTCCAACTTCACCTCAAAGCTGCTGGTCTTCATCTAAGGTTATCGGCTTTCTTTGACTCGAGTTCTACTCCAGGATATCTGAGTGATCTCATGGGACTGTGGCTAGCAACTGTTGAATTCTTGGATTACGTTCTCGAACATAACACACCCACGCTAGAAAATCCTCGAGCAAGCATTCTTCGCTACGCAACGAACTACATTTTGCAAATGATAGACGCCGCCTGCTTTGCCTTGCTCAAATTGCTCGGCTCTTTCTTCTCGGCCTCAATTGATTTTGACCGGGGACGTTTGCTATTCCATCGTACCATCCACGTAATTCGAAGTATGAGCATCATCAACAATGATCTTCCATCGAGACTCGCCGAGCTCATGGTCCAAATGTGGAATGGAGCACGAGTAGAACAGCGCAGCCAACAGCAGGCAACCAACAATAAAAACGGGAATGAACTTCGATCTCTCGTTGATGATAGTCTACAACTAAAAGTTCGCTGCCGCATGAGCATGTCGCTAATGTTCGATTCTATCTGGCGCTGGCGCGAAGAGTTCCAGGCCCAAGGTCGCGGTAGTCTTGAAGGTTCGTTACCCCATTCTCTCCTTCCTTGCGCCTAAGGTGCGCAATCCACTCAAAACTAACAGCGTCCACAGCTGCTATGAAAAATCCCACTAATCCAGATTCCGCCGCAGAATCATCAGCTTCCTCAGTACACATGGATCCCGTGATGTTGTCACCCTCCCAGCAAGGGAATCACCATCATCTGAATCCTGCAGGCTCTGCCACTCCTAGCTCCCATGGCTTGCCTTCTGGTATGATGGGAGGTGTTGGTTACGGAGAGAATAATTACGAGGTCTTTGATCCGTTGAACTGGATGTTGGATGGCCTAGTCGACTTCCCGTACTCCTATGCTGCTGTGCAGGGCTTGGAGCAAAATGGGATGAGCTGATCACCTATCTCCCGGCCATGCGGATATGATGGCAACGAACTGAATCTTGAGATGGACCATCTGGCTGGGTCGGATGTATTTTAGGGTGGATAGCTCCTACGACTCCTCAGCAGCTTCTACCTGAAAACTCGCCAGCCAGCATTTATCACGCTTATCATGAGGACCCACCTTCTCTACCTACTTTCTCGGGAAGGCTTCACCATTATAAATCATGTCTTTTTCTCTGTTAATGTTTGGGAGGCGTTTATATCTGATCACGACGGCATGAATAAAACAACCTTGCATGGGATGTGCGGATACAACCTTGGTTCTTATTTCATTTCCTGTTCTTTCTCGTTTTTCTTTTTACGATTCCCCGGAGCAAAATTGTCGGAAATGTGGTTGGTTTGTTGGGTCGCTCGTCTGTATTGTGGATTTGAACGCGTGGATATACATGCTTGGTGAAATCATGGGCGTCTCGTGGATCCGTGAATGGAGGGGCATACAGGAAATAAGCACAACGAATTGGAGAATCAAATTGTGTTACATGACTTGAATTGAGATAAGTCACACAATGGTATGAACGTATGTGCCCATTGCATGCCAGGAAATGATAACCACCTTTTCCGGCCTCATGATTTGGAGAGTACAACGCTTTGCTCGAACATGAATATCGTGTAGTTTAGCTAACCTGGAATGAAAATTTCGAAGAAATATGAATCCAATATGGCCACTCAACATCTTATACCCAAAAATACCTACAGGTCATCAAAGTATGAGAAAGAGATATACGCAATTTTGATCTCGACATACACATCCCTTTTAGGATGTTTGATTTACTATATCCTGAAAAGTCTCACGTCCCGATTTTTCAGAGAAGGGAAATTTTTAGGAATTGATATCGCGAAGGGTCGAGAATGTACTGACAGAGCGATAGAAAGTAGATCGATATGGGAATCAAGAAGGGTGTACGTAGAATTGTCAGCTGTGGAAGGAAAGGACGTGGCTGGAGAGGCGAGGCGAGGCGAGGTGAGACGAGGCAGGATGAGATGATGACAGGATGAATGAGATGAGATGGGATTTTTTTTTTTGACGTAATGAACAGGTGTCTGTCTTATTTCCACTACTTCGAAGGATATGACCACACTGATCTGTTTCTTCGATATTTTTTCCTCCTGTATATATTGGGGAGAGGTCTGTATATATGGTAAAACACCTGTACGAGAATGGAACAGTACCTGCCGGACCTAGGTCCCCTCTTGTGTAGGACTGAACCAAGGAGATCTTCCTCTTTGTCGCCCGACACACTTCCTACCTATCTTTCTATGCGAGTACTATGAGTGGGAGGCAAATAAGGAAGGAAGTATTGGGCATGACATAAGGGGGAGGAGGTATGTGGGTCCGTGAAGCGAGCGCTTGGAGGCTAATTTAGTGCTTTCGAAAGGGTATCTTGACTACGAACCTACGTCTGGAAAGATCTCTCAATCTGCTTATTTTACCTGCGTTCCGACGAGGCAATAAGCAACACGTGAGGAGAATCGATTATCGACGCGTGGGCTCTGTTTTCCAAGGTGTGGAAATGGGCTTCATCAGGAGGCGGGCACAGATCACTTGGTGGGCGGCAACGAGGCCAATCCCGCGTCCTGATTAGCCCTCAGCAATTTTCATCTCGGGAAATATCATGATGCCACGCATACAACGCCTTGAGTCTCTTTCTCTCGTTTTGTACATGTCGGCTATGTAGGCTACGAGAGACATCATGTTTGGGGTATGCTGAGGCATGTCGCGAGATACCTCCACGTTTCCGCGATCCTCTGCATGGCGCGTTGACTGACAAGATCGGAGTGGAGAGAGGGCTAATGTGCTGGTATGTTGCGATTCCTAGGTATGGTAGGACAGATTTTCGAGATATTGTTGGGGCATGATTGAAGAGAGATGTAAATATTTGAAAGACATGCTGACCTGCGCGCGAAAATTCAGGTTCGATCAAGGACTCACATTTGATCATGCTGGTAAGCTTTGAACGTGACTCAGAAGCTGATAGCTGATCGTGTAGTAGGACTGCTATTCAGCATCTCAGATAATCACGCATGGGATATCTGTAACACATGGTTGAGCTAATTTGCCGATTACCGGCCGGCATTTTGTACTCAAGTCGCTAGGCCGATCAGCTTGGTCCGGATGCCAGATGGCGTTTTCGGCTCTAACCTGTTTACAGCTAAGCCTCTATCCGCATTCGTATCTTCCCCTCCAATATGTGTTGTTCCGAGGCGAGGTATTCCTTCGAAAATGCCCTGGCATCGACAAAGATCATTGAAAATTTGAGAGTATAACTCGCAAAGTCGCTGAAATCCCTGTTCGTGGATGCTTAGTTCTGAAGGTCCGAATCTGGAGGCTTTATCTTGACGATCTATGGAGCCTCCGGAATTTCGAGCATGGCTCAAAGCCTGTAGGCATACGCCGTATAGGCAGGTTATTGATATGCAAAAGAGCTGGTAGTTCCTCCGCGAAATTGAGATTTATCAGTCTGTCGCAGATTCGCATACTGAACGTAAGATCGACTGATGGCACAGGTCCTCTTCCTATGTACCTTTCGTGGTCGGATTTCTTCAAATCCCTTCACTAACGAGCTTGTTCATGAAAGGCGCAGGTTTCAAGTGGCACGAAAGGTTTCGCATTCGATTGCCATTTCTGCCTAAGTCTGATATTTGCTGATCCTCTAGTGATGTGCGGTGATGATATGTTGATTGAAATTTCTGTTTTCGGCCAGTGAAGAAGGGTGTCGGGCCATCCAGATGGCCTTGTTATGATGGCGGTCTTCCCAAAGGCCGCAAGTACGTGTGCACCACATGACAGTGCTCCTCTACATCAAATTCTACTTTGATGCTGCTCTGACGAAAAAGCTCTATCAAATTGCCGGACCACTTTCTCTCGTACACTCGACTTGCTTTTGTCGCACCATTGACTTGATTTCAACCTTCTCCACAACTGATGATATCAGATTTGTTACCAGGATCCCTCGCGGAAATGATATGCTGCGGTGTTCGATTTCGGAATTGCCGACTTCAGGGTACCGTAGGTTATGAGGTGTAGCTTGGTGAGTCTTTGCTTGGTGATTCATGGTGTTGGAATCTGATTTGAAAGCGTTCAATTAACAACAAGACAACTTAGACAGCAAAAAAATTGTGCGTCTAGGGTAGAGACACATTACCAGACATGGCCTCGAAATTTCCTCGAGCGCAACTTGATTCCGACAATAGTTATTCTGCCAATTTTGGACCCATTCCGTCCTTTTCCCAAGGACTACTTCCCATTGCGATAGTGCAACTGGCGCCGACTATTGAACCACCGGTTTGTCACACCACGAGAAATATCGTGAGGATGTGCGTTGGTTGATTCCTGCTGTCGTAGATCGTGCGTCTTTCATTACGGCGCGCGTATGAGCCTCATGTTAGCATTGCCGCGACGGAGGCAATTTGACGTCAGTATTCGGCGGATAACATCGAATGAAAGCAGCCCGCAATGCTCCTTGATATCTGCGCGCTTCTTCAACAACAATACTCTGTCGAGGGACAGTGTTGTGGTAGCCATGAAGCATGTTGCCTGTTTGGTCCGGGCTAGAAATCGGGCTCGCGTCTGGCGAAAATTCCAATTTCGGTCCCTCCTCGTGGTGGGAGACCCGATAACCCCCAGATTCTGTCAGGAGGAGGACAGATGAGCTGGCCAGATTGAGATCAACGTCTTTTCGACCTTCGTTGTTGTCCACCTTCACGCCTTCCCACCTTCCCCGCTCTCCAACCAGACACTGATAGTAGTTGCATCTTGGAGCCGTTGTGCGAGTATAGAAGCGCCACGCCATAGACTACGTCTACAACCTTGACAATACTGGTCCTACCGTCGAGCTAGGTGTACTTTGAGGTCTATGTGCTGTGATGAGCATCCTATACTTACTCGCTAAGCGCCTGTCTTCCTCTCAAGAACCCACTATGTGGTACGAAGCAGCCTGACTACTCGAAGAGAAGCAGTTCGTCAACACTCGCTGTCGAATTTCAGAGTCGCCGACCATCACTATGGTTCCACCCACCACTTCTTGTTCGTGAAGGACAATATTACAAATCCAGAAGCGAACTTTTCTCCAGGGATGTTTTAATCCCTCGCTCCTGCTAAGCGGTACTGTGGTTTCAACACTGGATGGGAAAAGGACCCAAAGGGACCGAAAGGAAATCCAAAAGGGAACCGAGCTGCATGCTAGGGAGACTCACCGAACACACTGCCTTAGAGCCTGTACAAATTTAAAGAGGATTCCTAATCCTTAGGCCAGGGTCGGGCCTTGACGGTCAAGGCATGTGTGTCGATCCACCAAGGCGTCCTTGCTTTTCATGGGCACCTGCTCAGCTCTGAGGGCTCGGAGAACGGTCCTCAATGGATTCTGTAGCTTTCAATGACATTGCAATATTTTTACTGCAGAGCGTGTCATCTTCCCACCACCTTTCAACCTCTCGCAAGATTATTTGATATTCTCCAGATAATTACAATGAAGAAGTTGTTTTACCACGGTCAAGAATTCACATTTGTTAATCCTCTTGTCAAAGACCTAGAACAATCCAATAGTCAACATTCTGGAGGTTGTTATTGGCGGAGCAAAGCAGCCGGCACTCATCACTGATTCGATTGAGTCCTGGAGGTATTGCCGATTATCAGCCAGATCTCGGATGCTCCATCCATCCGTTTGCGACTCAGCCCGGCTTCCAATGAAGGCCTGTCCTGGGAATATCCAGACAAGGAGCTGGAAAATCTGCCCAGTGCTTTTTCATTGGCGATGTGGATCTATCTGTAGGTTCATGGAGGGGCCAGAGTATGCATACGTGCTACATTAGCGACCATTGATGGGTATCGATCACCGGCGGTCAATTGCGATAACTCTCCACCAATTCCACCACCATTGGCCGAGACTCCGTACGGGGGTTGAGTGTAACCTTCTCCGGTAGGTGTCTTCCATGCATCAGTGGTAGTGTGTGGTGGAGCGCTTGTTATGGAGTGGTATTACCACTTTCAATATAGGAGGCTAGCATCGTATATCCGGTTCGCAAGCAGGTGCTTATCACCATCACTTCAGACGAAAGGCGACCATGCATTGCCGCCGTGTTGCAACAAAAGCAGATCTGCGTCAAGGAGCGCTTCTTTCTGTGATCAGTTCCCCGCACAAACACACAGCACGGTTCACATGTTGCTCTTCGAGACAGCTGACAGCTTGGGGGCTTTGGATAACCGCATTTCGGCAGTGCCCTGACGTTTCGCTTTTTGAGACCGGAGCTATCCCGCATGAAGGCGCGGAAACAACTCGAGACTTCCTCGTTAAATCGACTTCCAGGAGACAGCACTGATATGCGGAGAGCAGACTCAAGAAGCTGCATCGATTGCGTATGCAGTACATATCAAGCTTGTCCAGCATAACTTGATGGAACCCGTAATAATTTGGGGATTAGGGATGGTTCTGGCATTTTTTGGCGAATGACCAGGGGTAAGCAAGAATTGAGCCCGAATTATCATCGAAAACACGGAGGAAGCAGGGACTGACCACCGAATTAGAGATAGGGACCTGGTACATGAGCCTTGGAAATTTTTGTGCTGCAGACGACTGTGCCCTAATATTCAGGTACGTTCCGGTATTCGATCGTGGCGTCGTCAATTCAAAACAGGCGACAGGCGACTCATCCCAGACACACTGTTGATGTTGATGGCCAGCGGGCGCTTCAAATACTTTTACTCCTGCACGCCTGACCCAAAGCAGTCGATATAACCTTGACATATTACGGTATGTCGACATACGAGGCATATTCAAATCTATTCTCGCGTCAAAATTGCAGATGAACGATTATGCAGGCTACTTGTGGGGATGTTTGCTGCGTTGGCTGCGACTAAATTGTCCCCGAGAGGAACTGTACTGTACTGTGCTGTGCCGTGCCGCGAACGCACCGGACATCAAAATCACACGAAGGCGCGCGGTTACAATACACCTCGTCTACGCTCTATCCGTCTGTCCATACAACGCCCTGCTCCTCACAGCCGAGACGTTCTGATTCGCTACGGCTGCCTTAATTCCCTGCTAGCTTGTTCCGACTGTCTGGTTCTTGGGACTCTTGGCGAGCAATCGATCAAATCACGTTACGAGTTCGAGCCCGGGCGCAGGGGTCGGCGTGCGGCGTGAGGCCCGAATAGATATCCCGTACATGTCATGACATGTCATGTTAGTCGCAGTCGCCATACGCTACACGCGGGCTAGCTCTATGGGGCAGGAGGGGGAGATAGACGGAGACGGGATCACAAGTAAAGCATGCCGGAGTGAGTGTGAGCACAGGTACAGGCAGGCCAGCGATGCGAGGCATGAGGAGCGAGGAACGAGGAACGAGGATACGTGACTGACTGACTGACTAACTTAGGAATCTATCTATCTACGACCTGGGTAGCTCGCTCAGTGCGGAATGGTGCGATCAATCCTAATCCCAATACCAATCCACCTCCATTCCCACCCGGATCTTCTCTTCACCACCCGCTTCTTTGCCTCTCTTTCTCTCCTATCGTCTCGTCTCGTCTCGTCTCGTCTCGTCTCGTCTCGTATCGTCTCTCTCTAGTTGCCCCCTTTGCTTAGCGGCCGACCACTTGCACTAGATCCCAGCAGAGAGGATGATCCGCTCCAAGAAGGGGACCTCAGCAAGGGAGGGGGTGAATGATCTTACTCCGAAGTCCGCACATACTGACAAGGGAAGGGGCCCGCTCGAAAAAAAACCGAGAGGAGAACACTGTCCATCGGTTGCGATGTGGCTGCTACCCGGTTTGGGTTGAGTTCGCTTGCTTGCACGCTGTTAATTCTCCCCCGACCAATGCTTCAAAGCTTCGTGGATTATGTCTCTCCTCGCCGAGTTACAGCCGTTGCTTATATGCGGCAGTACAGCCGTCGGTCCGGGTCGACCCATATTTGCCTTCGCATACGGAGTATATCTGGTGAAGTCCTGGTTCTATCCCCGCCAAGATACCATTCAGACCAACATACACGCGCCTGCAGCGCATACTTGAAGGTGAAATATATCCTCCATAAGTTTTCCTGCACGGGTAAAGTATGCTAGAAACTTGAGGAGTCCTTGCCGTCGCGGCTAGCCCAGCAAATAGTCTGGCGTAGGCAGGCAGGCAGGACGTCTGGAGATAAAGCCTAGAAGTGCCGTGCATCCACGATCGCTAACACCCCCCAGTCCACTGGGCGGCTACCTTACATTTCCCACAGTTGACGTACCACACTTCGCTTCTACCACCCAGACCAGCAGCTTCGAGGCCAAATAGGGCTCATGCCTGCTGTGCCTCGCTCTCGACTTGGGTAAATTTGTGGGCCGGCCAAGCTGCAGCTCAAACAATACTGCACAACCAGCGAGGCTTCCTTATCACATCCTTGAACTTCATCTTCGCCAGGCAGACTCCCGGTTCATGTCTATATATTTCTGTTACCGCAGTTTTGTGGCTTGATATTGATTTAAGTTAGATCATCTACCTCCCGGACAAGTTGATGTCTCTGCATCTCTGAACATATTCTAAGATTCACTTCATTCTCTCGAACTCCACAAACCTCGACATTTTCCACGGTCCCTCACTATGGCAGGAGTAAAAGAAGAGTACGGTCAAGTCGATAATACCTATCTTGTAAATCACCTGGGAAGAACACAAGCCAACAATTTCACTCCATACAGTGCACAAAGTAGTGTAAGTATTACAGATGTCGTTCAATCAGCTATGCATATCTAATCACCACTCAGGTATCTTCTTTCAATGTACCTCTTCAATATGACTCCAACCTTATTACTCCCATCTCAGCCACAAGCTCTCCCAACCTCACTACTATTTCTGATCCGTCAATGAGCATGGAGCCGCACATTAAGACATCGCCGGTTGTACTCTCACCAACTTACGGACTTTACAGCCCAGAAGACGAGTTCTTTCCCAGATACAACCCACCGATGAAGCATAGGGACTCGGGAGCTCTTCACATCTCTATAGCTGACAACTTTTTCGGTCCGGGCTCTCCGTTTGCATGTTCGTCGCCCCATTTTGGTAGCTATGGAGTTTCCGCGCAGGCGCCATCTGTAAAAGCATCGGATCCCTCTCCGATGTTCCACAACAGCCCAACCACACAGTCTGCTGAAGGCTACAGCAGTAATGGCTATTACTTCAGGAACCAAACACCAGCGCTGGGTGTGAGCGGCTACAAAAGCAACAGCCAAACTCCAATCCACATTGCGCCAAGTTCATCTAGTCCTCCGATACTTATCGCACCCAGTCCTTCTATTCTGAGGCCTGCGACAGCAGAGTGCAGCTCTGAAGCCCGTTGCCGAAACTCGAAAACTTCAAATCAAATGTCTCGTCCATTCAAGAAGTTGCCAGAACAGAAGCGCTCTTCTATCGGCCAGTTTAATTCATTGAAAGTGCAGAAGTCCGGTACTAAGAGAAGTTCAGCCGCACAAGCCGCAACCTACGAGAAACTAATGGCTGCCGCGAAAATCCATCACTTGTCCACAGAAGAGCATGTTCTCCTTCAACTAAGAGTCCGTGACGGCCGTAAATGGGACGAGATCGAGAAGAAGTACAATTTCGCCTTCCCTGGGAAGGCCAAGTCGAAAGAGTGTTTGCAGATGAAGAAGATGAGGTTAATAGAGAGACTTTTGGATTGGAATGAAGTGGAGGTACGGAAGGTGTCTAGCACTAGTTCTTTCACGTCAGAGTAAAGACAAAGCTAACATTCATTGCAGGAGAGAGCACTGAACTTGTCCCATGAGGCGTCAAACGTTACAGGGGCGGGGGAGTGGCCAGCCATTGCCAAGTTGATGCCACAGTTTGGTTCAAAGCATAAATGGTCTGCGGAAGGCTGCCACAAGCATTGGGATGAACTGCAAAGCAAAGCCAGCATATCCGAGTACGAACAGACCCAGGCACAGGCTGAGGACTTCAGGCGCCATCGCACATCGTCTTCTGAGTTTACCCAACAATCTCCAAGTCAACAGTCGTGGTCCGATGGATCGGGCAGCGTGAGCCATAGTCCTTACTCTGACCTTCCTGGTCATTTTATGGCTGCTATGTCATCAACAAACATGGATGACTCGCGAAGCAGGGCTAGTGATGAAAACGTTCAACAACAGATGCAACAGCAAAGTATTTGTCATATGCAGCAGCAGATTGTATACCAGCAGAGGCAGCAGCCGCAGCATCAACAACAACGGCAACGGCAGTACGAGCAAGTTGAGCAAACGCGTCACCACAATTGGCCTTCTGGACATTAGGATTGGGGATCTCTTATCTAGTAGCATTCCTGGATACGATCACCGCACTTATTCACTTCTTCTGGTATGATTTTGGGTTGTTCTTGCTTGTTACATGACGAAGTGACGATAGATTTTATGTCAGGATATGGTCTTGATATCGGTTAGGGAGGGGTTCTGCAAGTAATTTTGAAGCTGCGTGCAGCAGCTTTTAGACAACACAATTCCTCGAGAGCCAAAGACAACTTAGGATAGACATATTGAAAGGAATTTAAGAGGACATAAACGCTCTCTGGTTGCCTTTCTTTACCATTCATACTAGATCACGGTTCACAATTTTCAGGACATGAGACTTGTAAATTTGGAAATAATGAGTTGCTGACACTTAAGAGGTAGTGTCATGGAGCGGCCCTTCTTGAACTCCAATCCTGTCTATTGAAGTCAATTCACCAAATCTAATCCATACCCTCTCAAAACAAAGCCAATATCAACAAGAGATTTCGTCTAATTCAGGCCTCGAGAGGAGCCTGAACTTAATGCATAGTGGCGCACTAGGTTCATCCCATCACCTGGAGCTGGAGCAAGGATCGTCCTGGCATTTTCTGCTCAGGCGTTTTTCATCACATCGGAGGCGCTTATTTCTCCTTCCCTACCCTGCCCGTTCTATTTCATGGCCGATCATCCCTTTTCTATTCGATGCAATGTCGATACCAAACAAGGTCAAGCAAGCGCAAATATGTGTAACGTGCATTGACTGAATGGTTTCCGAGAAAGATTCCGTTTTATCTCATCTCATGTAGGATTGGGATTAGACGGCTGGGAAGGGAAGGGCAAGGTGAATGGCCCAAATATTTCGTTAATTTTGGGAGAGAAGGGGTTAGTTAGGACGGCGAGGCGGGTGCAAAGAGGACCTCGGGAGCTATTTTACTTGATGGACGTGCGCGAGTTTGATTTGCCAGTAAACGAGGCGAGACATTCCCAACCTTAAAACCCTCACTGACCTATAATATGGTAGTGTTGCTTGGTATTTTTTATCAAGGCTTTCCGTCTATTTTCCGACTTTCGCCTGTGAAAAACAAATCCTCGAGGAGCTCGAGCTTAAGCTGTCCCTTGACCTATATATGCTCATCATAACCGAGATTGAGGTTTAGGCGTTAGATGGCTAGGTCGTCTCGTTTATTCAATTCCACATCAAGACGTTTCCCATTTCCGCCCGCTTGCCGAGAGGGGAGAGAGGATTGATTGTATGTACAGGCCAGAACCTGGGAGCAATCTGGCATGAAGCGCGGCAAGGGACTGCAAGTGAGTGGAGGGTCTGGCCAAGGAAGGAGAGCGGGATGGAGGCGTAGAAAATGGAATCGCAACACGGAAGCCCTCTTTTTCGACGACACGCCATCCCTGTGGCCATCACCACCAGGGTTGTCAACAGTCATCGCAACATCAAGCTAAAGTTAACGTCAGGGCCGTGCTATGCCCTCCGTGGAAGTGGTTTTGGTCTCAACCTCTGCTAGGAAATATTAAGCGAAGGAGCGAGAAGTTCTCACTTCCTTCGAACACAATTCGCTTTACCAGTCTCTTATACCGGTAGAGAAACACGCATGACGAGTGATGGCGACGGAGAGCGTTCTTCTGCTTGATGGGCTTTTTCTACCAAAGGCACAGGATTCAGGAAGGTGATGAGACGGGGCAGAGCGATCGGCTCGGCATTCAAATATGACAACATGAGCCCATGACTTTATTGGATCCAGATGCTTGGGTACAATCTCGTTTCAGTTCATGTAAAGTGGCTGCAGCTGCACTCTGTGCTGCGCACTACTCGTACTGCGGATCCTATTGCACAGGGCTTGCTGCCTTTCAACCTGCCAGGCTAGCGAGCTGGGGGTACGCGAGGTATTGGGCACGACAAACGGACGATACCGGACAGACAACTAATGCTGAATAAAGAACTGAATTCTGAGATGGTTCCTTGTTTCTCAGGGGGGCACTGTCACCCTGTTGCTGATTCCCCCGAATTCACAAGTCATGAAGTGGAGTTCACTAGGACTACATGAGTCTTGACGTGCGTTGGCAGCGTTGTTGGCTACCACTCTTTTGCTAAGGCTTCTCCAGTCTCGATATTAGGCTCAAGTCTACAGCATTCATCGAAATCCTTCTGAAGATCATGGTCGTCATGTTCTTTCTGGATGCGCCATATGCCGCCAGCTGTTGTGCTCCTCTGATGTGATCGACCATTCGCTATCGCCGAACTCCCAATTTCACATCTCCATCTAATACTCTACTTACTTGCGATAGCTATAGCTCTTTCGGGGCCTATTAAATCTCTGGACACACTGTAGGGACTTTTTTCGAACCAATTAACCACTTCTTACTAGGTTGTTTTGTGTTACTAAACAGACAGGCAGGCCGCAGGTCTTTCGGTAGCCCTGCCGATCGACAATCACTTGACCATCTAACGGCTGTCAGTTTCGCGGAACGTACGATATCGAGACTCATATGCAGAAGATTCTGACAGGACCAAGATAGGAAGAGGGGGACCAAGGAAGGGCGGGATGCAGAGAGCAATAGTAAATCTAGACCATCCTGGCATATCGGCAAGCCAGAGTAACCGGGAGAGATATGTGGGTAGGAGGATACGGTGCTCAGAGAATCGCTTGTTGGTCAGATCTTAATCGTGGAGGCCCGAAAATGACCCTGGGTTGAAAAGCGAGGGATACGACAACGATGTTACATCCCTTTCTAGGGCAAGAATGCAAGGATAGATTCCCCTCCGCTTTTCCCAGTCGAGTGTATCCTTGTTATGGCGAGTGATAAATATCCTGACCGCATCTATATATGGGCATGTGCTTCAGACGGCTGGCGGAAATGTAGCTGTACAGCGATCCCGCAGAGGTGATTTGAGGATTGCATTGCCATAGGTGGTACGTCTTGCTGGCAGCGGTTTGAGTACAAATTAACTTTGTTCAATAAGGTAACAATCGGAAAACAAGGATAAAACGGTGTCAATGAGGTCTGACAATAGTAATATGAAGGTGCGATTAGTCAAGCAGGATAGATGGAGGCAGGAGTTCGATGAGCTGGCTACACCGGGATCCAACAGGTAGCCAGAGAAGAGAAGATGCCGCGTCTCAAAGCACTGCCCATGTGCATCAAGAACGCGATTTTTTAGTCGAGCTATCACCGCCACTGCTGCAAAGATTTGAGAAGACTTCCAATTAAACACTAACAGACTTCTACTATTGTCCTGTTGTATGCGGCGATATGGATACTAATTGGTGGGTGGTTAAAAACTCCTATTAAATTGTATGTGCTCTGTCTCACTGTAGTGGTAGTCTTAGACACCCGTTGGAGAAGCTGTGAGACTGCGAGCAGTCAATTTGATAGGTTTCGAACGCCGAGAAAGCTTATTCATGATGCCGTGGAAGTGTAGTGAGATGTCTCGCGGTTATCACATACTGCAGAAGGAAGAAAAATTATCGTAATACTAGAAATATGCACTGTGTACTCTGAAATTTACTGGTCCATAGTAAGTCTGGTGGTTTTGTCCTCTGCTTGATGATGATGCGTGAGGCTTGGCAAAGAGCCAAAGTAAACAAGGTGAAAATTGCTTTCTGAAAGCAGCAGCAACCAATTCAATCACTAGCCAAAGATGCAAAACAATGATGTGGCCAACAGCAGAGGCTGTGGTTCCTAGCCTGTGTCAAATCATTTGCAATTCATGTTGCAAGTATTGCTTCTCGCCTCTTATTCCTGTTCTTGGACGAGCCAATTCCCGACTATTCGGACCAACGAAAGATACCGGCATCAGGCCGCTTCGCCCCCATGAACATGAATCCATCATCTTGCGGAGCGCTTCAACCCTATTGTCGGTACCAGTTCATTCTCTCTTGACACCAAAGAATCATCGTGCTGAGGTTTGGAAGTTCGATGATAGATAGGACAGACTGGTGTTGATGCGACGAAGTTGCTGTCAACGAGCTCAACTTTTTCTTTATAGTTGTAAACATCCATAGTTTGCAAATATGCTGAATTTGTAAATAGACAACAGGCAGTATCTTTCCACATTGATGGCTTTTGGCTGACTTGTAGACTTTATCACTTACACGACACCTCTTTAACAGTCGTTGTTGTGTCAGACCCGAATTATCGTCTCCAATCAAGCAGATCTTCAGGTTATCGTATTCTCGAATAAACAAAACACTATCGAACTTAAAGGTTTATTTCGGGCTTCCATGCACCTAATCCTCCTTACGAAAAGGTCCATAGGATGATCGAATACCAGCAGCCATGACTAGCACAGAACTTTTAAGCTTTCAGTTCCTCCTGGGTCTTGTGTATCTTCCAGTGTCGCCAGGGCTAATGTGAATGGTTCTTTTGCAGAATTTCGATTTTGATTGAGGACGGAGCAATTCATCGCAATATGACTGTAGCATTTTCATTGATAGTGAACCATAGATGAACTGTCTTCATTTCTTGATTATCAATTGACTCCAGTCACGATGCAATTTAGTGATTGCACTCACAGGGCTATCCATGTGTATGAAGCTAGTCGCCTAGCCGGATTAAGCGGGTACAACACAGAAAAGGAGCTGAACCAGAACCTCTTGAGAAGCGTAGTTGTATTTCTTAGAAGGTTTAGAAACCTTGAGAGTAATCTATAGAAGAGAGAGGTCTGTGCGCTACTAGCTAGGTGCAAATCCAGTGATATCACAAGTCCACTACTACTAAGTCTCGCCCCGAGACCTCTCTTTCCTAAGTTCTAATACGCTATAGAACACCGGTAAATATACATCTCGAAAGCCACGTACTCCCAAAACTCTCTTCAGATAACTCCCCTTCGAGACAGAGAATATCTCTATCTTATATCAGGACCTTATACCTATATATCTTAACTCTATAATTAATAACTCCTGAACTTCTATATATATTATTAAACTCCCTACTCTTACTATTATACCCCTAGTATAGAATCTCTAGCTACAACCTCTATTTTTCGACTTATTCTGAGCTCCACTAGCAGAGAATATCTACTCTTCTTAGCTCTAAGATTCTAGTAAGATAGCAGTCTCTCTCTTCTCGTCTATTAACTAGATATAAGTTTCGCAGATAAAAGGGCTTAAGCTAATCGATATGAAAGTAGTAGGGTATAAGTATTCTGTTAATCTATTATAAAGTATAAGATTTACTATATTTACTCCTAAATCTAGAGATAATAAAAGGACCTCTCTAGCTTAGGCGTAACTTTTGACCTGCTATAGTATAATCGTAAAGTATAACTATAGACCTAACTCTAAGACCTTATCTTCTATAAGCTCTTAAATCATATAGTTCTTTCCTTCTTATTCTCTCTAAGTATAAGGCTATATCTACTTGCTCTAACTTAGTAGCCTAAGCCCTAATATACTCTAATTATCACGGGTGAGCAACGCGTACGCAGATGGTCAAGTGTAGTATTCAAGAAGTTCGATACAGGAGAGAGTCAGGTTCTAGCCTGGCTCCGAAGGAAAACATGCGGGTGCCGCTAGGCTTAGTAAGCACAGGCATCGCCGGTGCTTAATCCTGGGGCTCGCCCCTTACACTAATACTCTATCTCCCTATTCTTTATCCTCTTTACTATCTGCGCTCTAGAGGATATCAGGGAATCCTTAGACGTCTAGCTCTTAATAGATAGCTCTAATATAATAAGCTAGAAAGGTAAGATCTACCTCTAACCTTAGTTAGTACTTATAGTATATATGAAATAAGAAGTACCTAAGGAACCTAATCTCCCTTAAGTTTATCTTAAACACGACCTTCTGAAGCTTAATAATATAATCGGGTCTAGTCTTACTTATAGCTTACTATACTAAGTCTATAGCTTTCTCTACTATACTAGTCGATTTCTTAGAAGCTGAGGGTGAGTTAAGCTATAGTATCCCTTTCTTACTAATATAGCTCCTAATCTCTTCTCTAAAGTAACTTCCTAGATCTATATAGAAGCTAATAGGTACTCCGTCTGATTCGAAAAGTGAGTCTAAGCTACTCTTCACGTACTCTAAGTCTGCAGAGGTATAAGAAAAGGCTTAAATAAGGCGAGAGAAGTAATCTATAATAATAAGGAGATACCTAAACTCTTCAGGTAGCTATATAAAGGGGCTGTAGAAATCTGCCCTAAGTAACTCTATAGGTATAGAGATAATAATCTGCGAGAGTAGTATAGATCTTTATACTAGTCTATATTTTATATATTAAAGATAGCCTACTATATATAAGGTAATATCTTTAGTAAGTATAAGCTAGTAGACGCTCCTCTGAGTTTTCTAGTCGTGATAGTTAAAGTAAAATATCCGCTTTCGTTATAAGCTTTTACTAAAGCCTCCGCAACTTGACCTAATACTAGATAATATTTATATACTCCTCTCTACTTATACTATAGTACCTCATACTCCTACTTATATTTCTTATATTAGAGCTCCAAGGACCTCTTCCTTATTCTATTAGCGCCTTCTAGGTAAGTGCTATAGATTAGGAACTTAATAATATCTTTATACCAGTAAGTAGCCTCGTAAGCCTTAGAAAGGGATATTATCTCGACTATTACTAGCTTTAATATCTAGTATATCTCTGCATTTAGGGCGTTAAATAATTCCAATAGAGGGGTATTATCCAGGACTTATAAGCTAGTAAAAAGTGAACTTAACTATAAGGTTATAGCTTAATATCTTTCTCCTACTGCATATAAGGCAGCTATAAAACCTAAATCTTCTTTCTTACTTCTAGCTTATTTCTTAATATTATTAACCTTAAATATTCCCTTGATAACTTTAAGCTTCTTATTATTAGCTTTCTTAGAAGTAGTCTCTAATTCTTTTAGTAGATCTTTATTTCTACTAATTCTGTCTTTCTATCTCTAGATAAGTCTAGTAGTAGTCCGCTACTCTTCTCTAAACCTTATTATATCTAGTCTATCGTAATTATCTCCCGGGAAAATAGTATATAATAAAGTATTTATAGTCTTATTTCTATTACCGGGAATATAGTGAATCCGTATATTTAATAAGCTTAGCTCTAAAGCCCACTTAGTATAAATTCCTTCTTAGAGCGCTAAGGAGTCCAGAAAGTAAGTAAGTAGCTAATAATCTATATAGATTATTCCTAGCTTATCTTCTCTTAATATATAATAGTACTTATAGCTGAACTCTATAATAGAAAGCAGCTCGCGTTTATAAGTTCTATAATTTCTCTAGGCCTTAGAGAATATAAAACTATCGAAAAGGATTAGCATTATCTTCTTCTCTTCCTCCTTAGATTATATAATATAATATCCTCCTGTATATCCACTAGTATCTGTATATATTTATACTAAGAGAGTTAGATCATAGCCGTTTCTCTTTACTACTCTTAAGTACACTTCCTTTAGTAGCTTAAATAATATCGCCTTATTCTCTTTCTATCTCTATTCTATATCTCTAGTAAGTCGATTCAATAGTCGAGTAATCTCTATATAATTCTTAACCTATAGTCGCGTTATCTAGATCGCTCCTAAGAATCTCCTGACCTCTATAGCGTTTTTAGGTATTAGCTATATATTAATCCTTAATACCTTTTCCAGCTTAATTATTAATTTTCTATTAGCCTTATATAGGGTCCCTAACACTAGAACCTCTATTATAAATAATAAGTACTTCTTAAAGGAGAGCTTAAGACCAGACTATAAGAGTCGAGGGAGGAGATAATTTTTCAGAAAAGTAAATACCTTCTTAAATATCTTAAAAGCTACGAAAAAATTATCTATATAGAAGAGTAAGGCCTAAAGAACTACTCTACCCTCAGAAACAATTAGAGAGAATAGCGAGAGCTCAGAGTTATCGAAACCTTTCTCTACTGCCTTAGTAGATCTTAGTATATCTCTAAATACTAGCTTTATAAGTTCTATTATTAAAAAGGCTAAGCTTCTATACCTTTAAGGTATACGTATTAGTTATAGTTAGCTATAGCCTAGTATAGAGAAGGTATAGATATAGCAGTCGTCTAAGTATAAGTTTACTAACTAGTAAGCGTGTTTCAGATCTATCTAGATAAATAAGCGATACTTAGGATTACTAAGAAATATAAAGTACTCCGCTATAGAGATTATTAAGTAGCTAGGAGTTTTCTCTTTAATCTTAGAGTAATTAAATATTACTCTATACTCCCTAGTTTATACCTTAGAGTCTAATCCTTTATCTACTATATATAGATAGCTATTCTAATCTGATAGCGCTCTATTAGCTAGGAGTATACTCTTAAATATCCTATATTTAATTCCCTTCTTAATTATCTTATTTAGCTAGGCGAGCTTAGCTAGTATATATCTCCTAGCTATATTCTCCTAGACTAGCTTAGAATATTCTGGGATTCTGGCTCTATAGTAGTAGAGATTAGTAAAAGGTATATCTTCTAGGCCTATTAAGTTAATATATCGATATATATATAGTAGCTTATAAAATTACTTGATTTCTTCTAGTAGTATAGCTATACTAAAAGTTAACTAGCTCTTAGTAATCTAATCGTTCAGAACTTCGTTAGTTACTTCTGCTATTAGTAACCTAATAACTCTTCTTTATATAGGGAATACTATAACATATAGTGCCTTCTTATTAGAATCTATAGTAATATTCTATATTTCAGCGTGATTACTATATATTCTAGGCTATTCTGCAGATATAGGTTAATATTGGGATTTCAAGGAGGGCTTAATAGCTAGATAGTAGGACTAAAGGTAACTACTACGGATTCTCGAGGGTTTTAGCTACGCTATATTATTTAAGGACAGAAGAAGCTATAATAATAACCTGGACTAAGTAGTAGCTCTCCTAGTCTCTAGTATATATATAGAGGTAATATCAGCTTAAGTAAATAAGGCTAGGAATAAGCCTACTGATATAGAGAGGTACTGATTTATAATAAGCCTCCCTTCTACGGAGAGTATATAATCTTTGAAATTTAAAGCTTTAGGAAGCTCTTTTAATATATAAGAAACTTCTAAGATATCTGCTAAATATCTAAGGTTTCGGGTAGGTATAGTCCCAGAGACCTTCAGATAGCTATAGCGAGCTAGTAATAAGTTTAATATCGTCTCAGGATAGCCTTATAAATCTAGTTTTTTAAAGAGTTTAATAAAGAAGAAGTATTATTAGAATCAGATTCAGAAGAAGAAGAGTCAGAGATAGTATTATTATTAGTAGTAGAGAGGTCGGAGCTCTCTGTAAATCGAATAATTAAATCCGACATATCTTTATTAGATTTCACCTTTAGATATAGAATCAGGTTTAAGGGTATATATTCTTTAAAGAGAGGGCTTTAAATAGTAGTAGTTATTTCTTTGCTTCGATTACCGCTAAGACCAAGATAAATATCGATCTTCGTATTAATAGAATATAACTATAGGTGCCTAAGAAGTAAGCTCAGCTTCTTATTATTTAGACTCTTAGTATCTCTTATAAACGCGTAGACTTTTCGCTATATATCCTTTACTCTAAAGTTAAATATGATAAACTTAGTAAGTTAATATTATATACTATTAGCTATACTATAGCTGACTCTAGCGTATCTATAAGAGGCTAATAGAATAGTCTTTAACCTTAGATATTAGTATAACGCAGGAGATATAATAACTAAGTCAGAACTTAAGTCGATAGAATATATTCTAACTTTTGATTCTATAATAGTAATCTTACTCTTTTTAATTACCTTTATCTTTCTAGGAACCTTCTAGGCCTTATCTGCAGGGTAGACTTATAGTATAACCTATATAAGCTTAAGATTTCTAGTTATAGCCGCAGATAAGGCTTATATAGATCTAGGGCTAGGCGTTATAATAAGGTTATTCTTATATATAGAAGACTTTAGATTTACCTTCTTCTAGTTATAACGCGTTAATAGCTTACGAAATTGCTTCGATATCTCTAGAGATATTTAAAATAATTCCAGTAGATTTATCGTAATATTAATACTAGTAGCTAGGTCCTTGAAATTAACTAGTCCTAATCTTTCACGCTTAACTATCTCTCTTAATTATCTCCCTTTCTTCTTATCTTCTTTTATCGTAGACCTTGATCCAGATCCTTAAGTAACTATCTCTAGTTCCTTAGCTATATCCTACTCCTTAGGAATATTAATCCTTATACGCTTCTTATTCCGAGTCCTATATACTACTCTAGTATAAATATCTTTATCTTCCTCCTCTCCTTTTACCTTATTTCCTGATATCTCTATAGACTCCGCTTAGTACTATAAGTTATCTAGAAGTATAATTATAGCTTTCGCCTTTCCCGCTTTATTACTTAACTTAGTAGATCTAGCTTAGATAAACTAATTAAATAAGGTTATTTCTACTAAGCTTAGTATACTAGCTCTATCTGAGCTAGAAGATAATATTATAAATATTATCGATAATAATTTAGAGATACTAAAAGGAACCCTATTATCTATAGCTCTAGGTCCTTCGATACTATAAAAGTCCCCTTATAGCTAAGTATATAATACTTAAGTAATAGTTTCTAGGAATATAATTTATTTCAAGTACGTATACTCCTAAAAGAGTAATATAATATTTAGATAAGCTAACTTAAGGTAGCTATAATATCTATAGCTAATACAGAGGATACTATCCCTCTTAGAGTTATATACTAAGGTCCTATTAATATATAAGTTCAGGCTTTCTCGCGCTAGTCGCAAAAGAGGAATATTAGTAGAAGTATTAATATTAGTTTATATTCCGTTTCTAGAATATAACTATTATCTATCGCTTATATTAAAGTTATTTCGATAGTAGAGTAGCTAGTATTACTAAGGTTAGTACCTAGTTCTACTTCTAGCTACCTGCGTTATTTAAGTATTTAAAGTTAGAGAAGCGATAAGCTGCAGAACTAGCTATAATTAAAGTAGGTAAATAAGTAGGGTACTATGACGACAGCTCACCTGAATATCACATGAGAAGAAGGATAGATACCAGGGCCTAAGTTCATAGGTATCCCGGCAGAACTAGTATCCGACTCGGTATAGTATCGGACTAGTACTAGTATATATATATAAGGCGCCTTATACTCTATCTCTCTTCTTCTTCTTTCCTTATCTTTTTGTTTCTTTCGTAGTAGACTATATAAGATCGCTCTTAGCCTTCCTACTTGTTTATTCTTACTTATATACCGCCTCGAGTCTTATATTATTATATTAAATAAAAAGATTAAGATAGCCGGAGATAGCCTACTATAATATCTTACTACTAAGTTAGTTATTCGATAACTACTCGCATATAGCCGAGATACTAGAGATCTCTCGGAAAGCTATAAATCAGGGTTTAATTCAGCTTATCGTAAATAGTATAATAGAGTGTAAGGGGCGAGCCCCAGGATTAAGCACCGGCGATGCTTATGCTTACTAAGCCTAGCGGCACCCGCATATTTTCCTTCGGAGCTAGGCTAGAACCTGACTCTCTCCTGTATCGAACTTCTTAAATACTATACTTAACTATCTGCGTACGCGTTACTTACCTATAATATTAAGTTCGATTAAAATAAGCTAACTTATTCCTATAGTATTTACACTAGATACCGGAATAGACTTGTTAGGGAACGTAAGCTCTTAATAAGAGGACTCTAACGACGAACTATAGCGTATTATATAAGAGATATATAAGCGTTAGCTCCTAATAGAGACCGAGCTAGTAAATACGCGTATTACCCTAGAGGCATCGGAGGCCGAAAGACTCAGATAAGCGCCTAGATCTAATAATACCGGAGACTTATCGTCTTCGAGTGCCCTAATAAAAACCCTTATCGAGTCTCTTATAGCGTCTTAGTCGAGCTCCGATAGAGAACTATTAGGCTCCGGCAGATAGATACCGCTTACTTAGGATAGATATATAGATACCTTTCGAGATTATCTCCTAAGACTAAGAAGTTCTTATCGCGTGCGCTTCGCTTAAAAGCTATCTCTCTCTGCTAACTATTACTAAGATACTATTTACGATACTCTCCTATAGCGCGAACGAGCTTATATACGATACTTCTAGGAGAGGAGAAGCTTAATAGATAGTAAGGACCCTAAAGCTTTCTTCGCGCAGCTCGATAAAATATTCGCGGATAGTAATAAGCGAGCTAAAGCCCTCGAATAGCTCACGAATATAAGGCACTCTATAGGATAGCCCTAGTATAAGCACTAGCTAGAATTCGATGAACTTCTACTAAGCGCTAGAGAAGAGAGCTAGGAAGACAATATAAAGATAAGTTATCTCTAGAATATGTTTTTAAACCTTATCCGAATATATACGGCCTCTATAGCTAAGACTACGGATTACTACGAATTTACTAGGGAGATAGAACGGATTATAACTAACCTCGAAGAGATAGATTAGTTTAAAGTATCGAATAAGAGGTAGAATAATAAGAATAAGGACTCTAAGATAAATATAGTAGACTATATATATCCCTGGAAGGCCCTGGAAGGCTCTTATAAAAGCTAAGGTTAACGCTAATAGGGATATAGTAAGAGTACTAGCGCGTATAGTAAGAAACCGAGAAAGGAATAGTAGAGCTCGTAATAATTCTAGTAGTAAATAAAAAGCTAAATAAGTAGACGCGGCCGAATAAGAGAGACGTTATAAGAAAAAGCTCTATTTCCGCTATAGAGTATCCGAGTACTATATCTATAATTACTTATACGCTTTAGTAGTATAACTTGCTACGATTAATATAATAGGACTATTACTAGAGGATAATAATAATATATTAGACTTTACTCTTTTAGAGTTAGGAAAAGACTAACTTCCTCTTAAAGTTAAGAGCTAAGAGTAGATAAAGTATTAATAAAAAGATAAGGTAAATTCAAAGAGCTTATAAATAGAAACCTTATATATAGATATAGTCCTTTAAGAAATATTCAGAATATTTACCCTTATTAATAAAGGATACTAATACTATACTATAATAAATAAAGACCTTATAGAAGGTCTCGGTCTTATATATATAAGCTATAGAACCCGCGAGATAAAGGGCGCTTTAAAAGCTATATAGAACTTAAGGACTAAAGGAGTAGTCGAGTTCTAAATGAAAATCGCAGGGTTCAGCTAAAGGGTCTATATATATATAGTACTAAAACTAGCTTTTCTATTAATCTTAGAGAACCCGTAGAAAGTGTAAAATAAGATCAGGATAACGCTTGAAAAATAATAGTACTATTATAGCCTAGTAAAGAAATAAGTAATAGAAGGATATAACTACTACTTATATATAGATAATAATAACTATACCTCGGTATCTACTGCGATATTAGAGGATATAAAGATAGCCCTTTAGGATAAAGAAGAGCTAACTCTAGACTAACTTAAAAATATTCTCCCTCTAGAGATTTAAGATATAGCTATAACGACATAAGACTTAAGGCGGTATATGTAATGATCACTTGGTACGCTGAGGTAAATAGGCATAATAGAATAGTAGAACAGTCGCTAGAGGTTCGCTGGTAATAATCTGGTTAATATAGAAACTAATTACTAAGGAGAGAAGGTTCTTCCTTCCTCTCTAATTCTGAAATATAGGAGTAGGAGGCACTAGGCGCATAAACCTATTATAATATCTCTCCTCTTAAATACTTCTATCCTAGAAGTGAAGGCGTTAAAATGCCCTAGCCGGCGATACTTTAGCGAGGCGCCGGCGAGGTATTCCTTTCAGGATTCACTTTTGTTCTGATTCTTCTTTATTATTAGTAAAGCTAGAATGCGGGGTATAGCGCTAGGTAACTCTACTATATAACTCTTAACCTTCTCTCTTCTCTCCCTTCTTAAATAACTAATGATAATAATAATAATTATACGTAAGTTATAAATATAAGGTATCAGGTAGTACTAACTTGACCTTTTAGCTCCTAAGAACCTTCGTAAGCGCGCCGCTAGTAGTTCGCTTAAAGATACCTTTCCTTCTGGTAATACTTTTACCCCTATTAATAAGGGAAAAATCGTAGTCGCTAGCGGGTTATCAACTAAGCGTTAGCGAGCGGAAGATAATAACGAGGATACTAAAGGCGAGCTAAGCTAAGATAGTAGCCCTTCTACCTGTTATAATAAGACCCTTTATACTAGTCGAAAGAATACGCAGATAAAGTCGAAGGCTCGTGCTAAGGTAAACGAGGAGATACTGCGTCCGGAGACTTACATACGATACGCAAGCGAGTATACTATATTCCCTAAGTTAAAGTGCACTTTAGCTCCTAACTCTGTTACTAGTAAGTATATAGACTATATTAAGAAGGGTAAATCTTACGAGGATATAAGTATAAATTTCCTCTCTCTAGCGAATACTTAGCTAATAGCTGACGAGGTTCTAGCTATCCTGATAGGTGTTCTTAGCTAACTATAAGATATAGCTTTAAAAGTAGTAATAAGCGAGAGTTCCGGAGAAGTATTAAAGATTACTTAGGCACGCTTTGATATAGAGAAGAAACAGGCTAATTATACTTCTAAAGTTAGTGATACTATAGCTATTAAATCTCCTTAGAAGCTAGTTATTGATTCTAATACTGAGCTATCCTCTAGTATTACGTCGGCGATCGCTGAGGTATCTGGGCATACGCTGCGCTCTATAGCTAAAGTTACTACTACTATCGATATTATAAATGCTGCTCTTCTAGAGGAAATTCGTAGTCTCCGTATAGTATAAATTAATCTCTCTAGCGAGTTCTCTACTAATCTTTAGCGAAGGACTTCTGTACTATTTATACTAGATTCTTTCTATAGGTAGCTTTACTAGATACGTAGCTAGAGGTTAATAGAGAGGAAGTCCCGGATAAGGATATAGATATTACTAATTAGGAGGTTACTAAGTAAACTTTCTTTAGCGATATATCGGAGTTTATCTAGCGAGAGCTAGTTTACTAGCGATCCGTATAGATAATAAAACCTCTTTTTCCTCTTAGACTTCTACTAGATTTATAATCTCTAATATACCTTTAAAACTATAAAACCCTATAGGAAAAAACAGAAAGGTATATATCCTTTTACGAGTATTATTTCACTTTCGTTAGCGTTTCGCTGGTCTTTCTATAACGTTTTGATTTTTTAAAGCTTTAATTTCTTTCTAGAGTCCCTAGAGGTTTTCTTTTAGCTCTTAAGAATTATAAGCGGAAGTAAACCCTTTCTATCTTACTAGGAATTATTCTCTCCTCTTAACTACTTGCTAGTCTAGTAAGGAATCGACCTCCTATGATTCTTCGCTATTAATAAGGTCAGGTTAGATAACCTCCGACGACTCGCCGGGCCTTTACTAGTATAGTTCTAATAGTAAGATATGGAAGACGTTATATAGCTGATTATACTTAGTAGGTAAATCTAATCGATATACCTGCTTTCTAATTCTTTCGCTAATCTTAAATAGCCCTAGAAATTAATAGTCTAGCTTCTTGCTCGATCGAATAGTTTTAATATTCTTTACTAAGAGTAGGACTTATTAATCTACTTTAAATTCAACTAGTCGATAGTTCTTATTATACTACTTCGCTTAGGTTTCTTTAGTTCTTCGCTAGCTATTCTCTAGCTCTTAGCGTTTCTTAACTACTTCTTCTGCTCTTTCTTTAGTAGTAGGTATCTCCCTTCTTATAGGATTATCCTCGATACCTTAGCGATTATCTAGCGTAATTCTATACTTAGCCTCATTTAGAGTTATTCTAATAGCCTTATAATATATATTTATATACGCGAATTTCGCTATAGGCAACAGGTCTACTTAATTATCTTAAAGATAATATACGAAATACTGTAGCTATACTTCTATAGCTTGGTTTTATTATTCCGTTTACTTATTAGTTTATAAGTAAAATACCGTCGAAAGACCTCTTGTTATTCGGAGGTAGAAGTATACCTCTTACTAGAACTTGGAAGTAAAAACAGAACCTCTATTAGTAATAATAACCGCAGGTAATCCGTAGTCCTTAAACTAATAGTCGATAAATAGCTGAGCTAAGCCTAGTGTATTAATTGTCTTTAAGTAAGGAATATACTCTATATCTTTAGTGTATCTATCGACGATTACTAGTAAACTATCGGAGATTCTTCCTATAGAGCTTCCTTTATAAGGTAGTAGATCTGTAATAAAGTCTATAGTTATAGACTCAAACGGCTTACTTAGCTAGCTAGGCGCTTATATCTCGCTAGCTATCTTTATTCTTCTTACCTTTATCCTTTAATAAATATCGTAACTTTTAATATATTCTTTAACGTCTAGCTTTATCTTCTGCTAATAGTACTTTCGCTAGATAAGCTTTAGCGTCTTATCTTAACTAAAATAGCTTATAGTTAGATTATTATAGTATATCTTTATGATTTTAGTACAAATAGCTTCGTCTAGCGGAATATAAGCCTTTCGCTGGTATCTAAGTAGTCCTTCGCTATCGATACTCTAATCTATATCCCCGGTTTTCTGTAATCTAGCTAACTTCTTAATAGTAAAGGCGTCCCTTTTCTATAGCTTTATAAGCGTTAAGAGAAGTAAGTTCGATTCAGGGTTTACTGTTTCGGTTCTTATAATTCTCGCTATAAAAAACCGTAGCATAGTATATCCATAGCTATACTAGCTAGCGCCCGGCTCCTCGCTAGCGCCTCTTAAGAGGGTATCTAGACCTCCAAATAAGTTCTATGAACTATTAAGCTTTATAGGTATATATCGCTAGTTAGGCGTAAAAGTCGTATTTATAGCCTCGATCGATACTCCTTTTAAAGAAGTATTATTAGTAAATTATAGAATCTAAGTCAACTAGCACGATATACTATCGTTCGGACGCTGGTTACTCTCTATTATATCGCTAGCTTTACTAGGTACGTAGATTAACTTATCTTTAATTATATTTCGTAGCTTATTTTATAAAGTAAAGAGTATAATATTTTCCTTATCTTTCGCTAGCTTATAGTCAGGCCTTCTCGATAGTCTATCGGCGGGATTATTTTTCCCTTATCTATAACTTAATATAAAGTCATACTTAGATAGCTCTAGAGCCTATCTAGCTTATCGCTAGCTTAATACTATCGTAATTATAAAGTGATAGAGGTTACTATAGTCTATTAATACCTTAACTAGGGCTATATTACCTTTAAGGTAATACCTCTAGTATATAAAACACTTGATAATTATAAGGAGTTCTTAGTTATATACTTCATAATTCAACTCGGTAGATTCTAGCTTTTTACTAAAGAACGCGATAAGGTACTAGACGGCCTTTTCCCTTTTTTTCGCCGGCTACTCTCTAGGCTAGGAGAGAATTCCTGTAATAGTAAACCTAGAAGCGTTAGTCTCTAGCTTTCTTAGCTTCAGTAGATCGAAGTGCATAAGAAAAGGTACTATAGTAAACGTATCTTTTAACGCGTTAAAAGCCTCCCTTTCTATAGTACTCTATCTAAAAGTAAGAGTAAGTTACCTTTTCTTCTTATTACTTATTAAACTTATTAGAGGTCGGGTAATCGCTAAGAATCTTATAATAAATCGCTAGTAGAAGTTTATAAAACTAATAAAGACTTATATATCTCTAATACTTTCAGGCTCTAGCTATTCCCTAATAGTATCTATCTAGCTCATATCTATTAAAATACTAGCTAAGGAGATAATATATCCTAGAAACTCTATACTTTTAGTATTAAAAGAGTACTTTAATAACTTAATAAAGAGGTTTACATATCGAAGTCTCTCGAGTACTTAGCGGACGTGTTATTCATATTATAAGAGGTTAGCAGAATAGATCAGGATATTATTAAGATATATAATATAAGTAATATTAACAAGGCCCGCTAGCGTATTATTAATAAATACCTAGAAGGTCGCTAGTGCGTTTAATAGTCTAAACGGCATAACTTGATACTTATAATACTTATATCGGGTACGAAATATAGTCTTCTATTCATTACCTTAGCGAATTCGGATACGGTAGTAGGTATTTTATAAGTCTAGTTTAGTAAATACTCTAGTATCCCGGAGCTTATCTAGTGTTTCGCTAATTAATAGTAGAGAGTACTGATCCTTAATTGTAATTTTATTTAGAGCTTGATAATCGATATATAATCGAAAGCTACTATCTTTCTTAAGTATAAAAAGAATAAGTATACCTGCAGGACTCTTACTCTTTCTTATTTAACCTTTCGCCTCTAATAAGTCGAGGTATTCCCGGAGAACCTCTAGTTCCTTCTCGGAGAGGTTATAGATTAGAGAATAAGGTATCTTTAATCCTAGTTCTAACTCGATAGCGTGTTAATAGCCCTCTAATAGGGGTAGCTTACTTCTTTTCTCCTTAGAGAATATATCCTTAAAGTCACTATATACGGAGGGAATAGTAAGCGTATCGCTAGTATCTGTCTAGCGTATCGTACGCAAGTTGGGTATTATAGCGTATATAAGAGATTTCTATTTATTAATAAGAGTCGTAAAAGCTCGAGGTGCTATAATATTAAGGTTATCGGAGTCTTTTAAATTATAAAGGAACCTCTATTACTTATTCTTAAAGCTTATCTAAGGATCTATATTCTCTAACTATAGCTACCCTAATATCAGGTCTATACTTAGTATATCGATAACTCTTAGCCGAAGAGCATCGACTCTAGTCTATCTAATCGAATTAGCTATCTCTACCTAAGCGACTATAGTACCGAAGATAACGCTTTTATTCTGTAAAAGTATCTAGAAAGTCCTTAGTCTTTCGCTAGTAAGTTCAAGCTTATATTCTTTAGTGACTAATCTTAATATAAAGTTATTTTCTGCTCTACTATTAATAAGGGCAGTTATCGATTTCTACTTACCCTAGGATAGAATCTTTATTTAGATTTCTATCTTATTATCTAGTAAACCCGGTCCGGACGTAGAAGATACTACGAGTTATAGCTTTCCTTAGCGTTTATCTTTAGTATCACTGGTATTTAATTTTAGATAGTTCAGAGAGATATATTTATATTCGTTATAAGAGTAGTACTAAACCTTAGAGATATCTTATCTTATTAGCTGATCCTTAATAGGGATACTATTTAGATCTTTCCTCTCTTCTTATCTTTATTAGCTCTTATCTTATCGATCGTCGGTTCTTCGCTAGTACTTATATAAGTCGTCTTTCTTCGCGTTTAACTCCTTATATTTCTGCTCTTTAAGTTCCCTCTGTCTTTTATTACTATTAGTACCTCTAGATAGAGTATAAGTCTCTTAAAGAGTAATAATAGAAATAACTTAGTATTAGGTCTAAAGTCTATTAGCTTAGCTATTCTCGACGATTTTCTAGCGAATCTCCGGGCGGATCTTATTAAATAAGATATCTTATAATTAGCGCTTAGTAAAGGGTTCGAGTTATTCCTCTTTTTCTTTAAGGTAATTTATAAACTCCTTAATTAGTTAACCTAGCTTTTAGCGAGCGTTCTCGTGAGCTTATAAGTTAGCTACCCTTCGTGAGATAAGGAATAGCTAGAGATTCGCTAGGAACTCTTTATAACTTTCCTAAGTTATCTTATAAAGAGTATCTAGAGTATACTTCCTGAACTTTTCCTAGGTATTCGCCGGTTCCTTATAGAGTAGTATTACTACTTATTTAATCTTAACGAGATTAGTTAAGTACCCTTTAGTATTATAGTTAAAGACTTAGTTATAAGCCTGTAAGTACTTAGTAAGCTCTCTTTAGCTCCTGCTCTCGTATTCCGGTAGAATTATATGTTTACTTTTATCTCGGCGAGGAATTAGCGATTCTTTAGAAGCTACTGATCGACTAGTATCTCTTTTTATACTTAGGGTAAGGTCTTCAGATATATGAGCTTAGTAGAGTCGTGCTCTTGTAATAGCTTCCGGAAGGTATTAAGTAAGGTCTTCGCTGAATATTTATCGGTACTTAACTATAAGGTTATCTAAGACGTTATTCCGTTTCTTTAGCGATCGGAGTTTCTGTTGGTCCATATGTTGGTCCATAGTCACGTGTTAGTCGAGTATCTGCACCGGGGTTTAGCCGGCCAGATATATCTCCCTTACGGAGTCTCGACTACCTAGGAAGGACAGCCACGATACAACAGATAATACTACTACTATTATCACTGTACTTTGGCTCACGCAGACTACTTGATTGTACGTACTACGACAGAGTGATACCAACATTGATCAATGGACGCATAGATCATTTCACTCTTTGAAAGCAGTCAAATTCTTAGATTCTAAGAATTCCGACTACTGAAAAGAGCGCGCTGGTAAATCTTGAAGAGTAGAGATATCTACTACGGCAACAGCTCAAGTACTAGAAAAGACACGGTCTTTTCTATGCTATTTGACTTGAATTGCTAAGATAATTTGCCTGGATTCTACCTGCGACACGGTCAAAGGATTCGAATTCTAGCATATTATACCACCATTACCTTCTACGTACCTACCTTCTACACTTCTACATACCTACCTTCTACGTACTTCGATTACCACCGCAACCCGACTTCAAAGAACGCGCTTTTGAGTTGCGCCGAAAACTCGAAGTCAAAACTTGAACGCGCCACGCTAGCGCTTCCTACTACCACACAACACTTAAGAATAACTCCACAACTACTATTCCAAACAACCTCGGAATAGCACCAAAACACTCATACAAATCAGACCTTCAATATGGTAAGAGATAATAATACCCCCGAGGTTAGTGCTTTCGACACACCTGCGAACTCCGGCAAGGACCCACCAGACCCGGAGACTATACGGAAACAGGGAGAAGGTCTTATCAGACAAATCAAGAGCTCCGACTACGTGGACAGACCCTTACACTCCTTATTTAAGGAGATATACGAAGGTTGGACAGTAGACTCTTTCAAATCTGTTAAGAAATCGTCAAATGATGACCTCATATTCACCCTACGTACTAAAGGTGTATTTATCGAAGAAGGCGACGAACCTGCGCAGGAGCTATACAAGCTTCTATATACTCCATGGGATACTATACGTAGTAGTTGGACCTTGAAGGAACTAGAGAGCATGGCAGGAGAGAAGATACTCTCTGCACGGCTACAGTATATGGTATTAAACCCACCAGTACTAGAGAAGCAGATATCTGCGCAGCAACAGCGAGATGAGAGAGAGAAGGAGATGATAAACGATATAGCTGCTCAACAAGACGAGTTAGAGTATGAGAGATCAAAGAAGGAGTTCCACAGACTGCGACAAAGACGCCGTACTACACTCGGCTTACCTCCTGTCAGCGAATTCGACTTTGATGAAGAACACTACGAACCTCCACAACAAGACCGAGATTCTACCGAAGAAGTACAGCAATATAAAGAGACCTCCTCTGACCAGAATAGAGAAGAGCAGCGACACCATAGAAAGCGTACACCGAAGAATGCGGGGAGTGGAGGAGGAGGAGCTAGAGGAGGAGGAAGCTACCAAGGAGGAGAAGGCTCCCAAGGAGGAGGAGGAGGAGGAGGAGGAGATGGCTACCAAGGAGCTAGAGGAGGAGAGGGAGAGTACCATGATACAGTACGGAAGGAGAAGGAGAAGTCGTATGGAAAGGAGATCGCCAGCTTCTCCCGTATGTTTCCAGAAGAGATGAAATTCAAGGGAGACGGAGACAGCTTCAGCAGTAAGGTCAGAATATTCTACGACGCCTGCTTAAGAGCCGAGATTCCACCGGAGGAGTATAGCAAGGCGTTTCCATTAATGCTGAAAGGCGCTGCTCTCCAACACTACTATTACGGTCTGAATAGTATCCCTGGAACCTCTCTGATTATCAAATTCGATACTATACTGAAGAATATGATGGATCAGTTTGAGAGCGAGGAGTTTAGCAGATCTTCCCTGACTACATGGAATCTTCTTACTCTTGAATCGATCAAGGAAAAGAACCCTGGAAAGACGACTTCAGAGTGCTTTGATATACTCTCTACGCAGATTAGAGAGCTACGTCATAGCATACCCTTTGAATTACGCCATGAGAAGTTCGTCATAAACAAGGTTATTACTGCCTGCCAAAGCTCGGAAGCCTGCCAAATTGCTCTGGCTCAACCTACAACTTCTACTGAAAAGACGATTACTTCTATCAGAACCTCTATCGTCAACTACGAACACGCACACCCTGCAACTAGTACTACCTTCTATACTAATCGAAAATTCCGAAGCGATTCCGATAAAGGACAAGCATACGGAGAGAAGGGAGACAGTAAAGGGCGATTCAGAATACAAGGAGAGAAGAAGATGAATACGCTGGATAAGGAAGGCAACGCCAAGAAGTGCTGGGTATGCAATGCTACGGATCACATGTCCTTCGACCATACAGTGGAAGAAAGAGAGAAGGCTAAGGAGAAGTTCAAGGCGAAGAACTCTTCTAAGTTCAAAGGCAACTTTGGAAGAGTCTTTGAGAAAGCATACAGACAATACGTCGCAGAGTACGAAGGTACAGAAGACGAGTATATAGCTACTGCCTTTACCTCATGCGAAGCCGGGAGCGATACAGACTACGATTCCGACGCTCAGCCGGAAGCTCTATTCATGACTTCCATGGGACCTGTCTCAGTGGCAGCCGCACAGCTAATGACAGAAACCCTGGCAAATACGGCTTTTAAACACCTCTTAGACACTGCCGAAGAAGCCACGGAAGAGAACCTGACCGCAGAGACGATGATAAGCAGCCCCCGATATAATTCGTCAGTTTTTCATGGAATTATGATCGATACTGGAGCAGCAAAGGTATCTACAGTAGGCAAAGGTCAATACGAAGCCTATAAGGCTCTATATAAGGCTGAACTCTTGCCTTCCCGTGGAATAAACGTCAAATTCGGTATTGGCAAAGCTACTTCTATTGGCATGGTAATTGTACCTTCTCCAATTGGAAAGATCCAATTTGAGGTTATGGCTACAGATACCCCGTTTCTACTCTGTTTAGACGATATGGATAAGCTCAGAGTTATATTAGATAATCTTCGCAACGTACTCGTCACGCCACAGGGAGATATACCAGTTGTACGGAGATTCGGCCACCTCTTCTTACTCTGGAAGGAGTCACTTGAGACGTATATTACGGAGTGCTTCCAGTCGAATACGAGAGTACTTACGGAGACGGATTTACGTCGACTTCACCACCGATTCGGACACCCCTCAGTAAGAAAGCTGGAAGATTTACTGCAACAAGCCGGTCACGAGCACAACTCAGGGGTACTAAAGGAGCTTACTAAGCTCTGTAAGCACTGCCAGCTACACGGAAGATCGCCAGGCAGATTCAAGTTCAAGCTCCACGATACTGATAATATACACTTCAATTACGAAGTAGTGATCGATATCATGCAACTAGACGGTCGGCAAGTCTTACATATAGTCGACCAAGGTACTACCTTTCAGAACGGAGGTTTTCTCACCAATATATCTGCAGAACACGTGTGGAACCGATTTAAGCAGGTATGGATAGATACCTACCTTGGACCACCGGATTTTATCGTTACAGACGCAGGTACGCAATTTAAATCAAAAGAATTCGTACAGAGTGCCAAGACAGAGGGTTCTACAGTCAAAGTTGTACCTGTGGAGGCTCACCACTCTATTGGCAAGGTAGAGAGATACCACGGCCCTCTGAAGAGAGCTTATACGATAATTCGTAAGGAATTACCGCACCTCAGTCAAGATATGGCACTACAGATGGCATTCCACGCAATCAACTGTATTTCTGGACCTAGTGGAATTGTACCTGTTTTGCTAGTATTTGGAGCATATCCCAGAATGGTAGAGATGGACGCACCTTCGCCATCAGTCTCCCAACGAGCTGCTGCACTTCATAAGGCTATAGAAGAGATTCGCAAACTACGGAGTCGTCGGCAAGTCAATGATGCCCTGAATACTCGAAATGGACCTAGTTCTACAGTAGTGAGAGACCTTCCATTGAACTCTCTAGTACTAGTTTGGAGAGAGAAAGGCTTCTGGGATGGACCTTGGCCACTTATTTCTACAGACGGAGAGAACTGCGTAGTAGAAATCGACAGCGGACCAACAACCTTTCGCTCTACGTCGATTAAACCATGGTACGAAGAAGATATCGATTCTGACGAACCAGAGAGTATTATACCTGAAATTATACTCTCACCACCCCCTGTCTTACTCCCAGGAGTACCGTCACTTAGTACTACTAAGTCAAATCGACCTATACTAGTACCAAAGAAGCAACCTCATCGAGATCGACGAAAGCCAATTCGATTCAGAGACGATAACGTTGAAGTTTACTTGAATTATACGGATGAATTATTCATTGGTTTCCCAGTAGTAGAACCTCAATACGCTGCGTCAAGACGTAAGGAGATTGACGGTTTAATCGCTGCAGGGATCTTTGAATTAGTCCATAAAGATGAATTGCCAGCCGGAGCTAGGGTCTTTAACGCTAAATTCATCGACCAGACAAAATTTGAGGGTACACAGAAGGCCTACGAGAAGTCTAGACTAGTTGTACAGGCGTATAACGACTCTGGAAAGAACCAAGTACTCACTACATCACCAACTATTCAACGAGTCAGCCAACGACTACTGCTAGTATACGCAGTTATGCACCCTGAGTTTAAGGTATACAGCCGTGATATTACACAAGCTTATACTCAGTCTACGTCACACCTAATACGTGACTTCTTCGTGCGCCCTCCAAAGGAGATTCTGGCTTGGCTACATTGGTTTTTGCGGTGCGTTGGGCCTATGTACGGTGTACCAGAATCAGCGAACCATTGGTTCGGTACATACCATGGACATAAGGTCAAGAAGCTCCATATGGTACCATCGACGTTCGACACGTGTCTACTGTCTGTTTCAGGTGAAGCTGGTACAGGAGCTCTTGGTCTTCAGATTGACGACACCTTCTTCGTCGGTAATAAGACCTTTATAGACGCAGAAGAGAGAGAGCTACAGAAAGCCGGATTCAAGTCGAACGAGAGAGAACAGTTGACTACTTTACACCCAATTGACTTCAATGGAGGTCATATTACCTTGGAAACTGACGGCTCTATTCGACTGTCTCAACAATCGTACGATAAGACGTTGAGAATAATTGAGAAGGAACCAGTTAATCTCACTAACTCCCGTGGAGGTATACGACAAGGTCTCACCCAAATCGAGCAATTTGCCGCCCAGAGAGCTAGAGGTTCATACCTAGCAACTGTTTCTCAGCCGGAAGCTTCGTTTGACGTCTCTTTTGCCGCTCAAACTATGAATCCGACAGAGAAAGACTTTGAGCTCTTGAACAAGAGAATCTTATGGCAAAAGCTCAACTGTAGTAAAGGTCTCCGATACGTCAAATTGGATAAGAAGTCTCTTAAACTCGTCGTATTTACCGACGGTTCATTTGCTAATTTGAAAGACTTCCACTCTCAAATTGGCTACGTCTGCGTACTTACAGATAAGTACAATAAGGCAAACGTTATTCACTGGTCTTCGGTCTGCTGTAAGAGAGTTACCAGATCTGTACTAGCCTCTGAACTATACGCTATGTCAGAAGGTTTTGATATGGCCGGGGCTATTAAGACTACTATTGAGCAGATCATGGAGATCACGGTACTACCTTTGATTATGGTTACCGATTCTAAATCTTTATACGACTGCGTAGTACGACTTAATACTACAAGAGAGAAGAGATTGATGATCGACCTTATGTGTCTACGTCAGGCGTACGAAAGAAAGGAGATATCGGAGGTGATTTGGGTGGCAGGGCCAGATAACCCTGCGGATGCGATGACTAAGACAAATTGCAACGGAGCTTTGAAGGAGCTATTGCACACGAATCAATTGGTTATTAAGCCCATGGAATGGGTAGATAGAGGGAATTTGGATGACTTGAAGCCGGAAGAGAGCCTGTGAGGCGTTTGGTTCAGTCATCTAATCTTTGGACCTGATCACGTGGAAACCTGTATACTACATAATACTTCTGCACGAGTAGTACTACGGTACTACTCTTGCTAGAAGGCAAAAAGCGTTGCTTTCATACGGAGAAGTAGATAGTTTGGAGCTACTTTAAAGTACTCCCAGTGTTGGTCCATATGTTGGTCCATAGTCACGTGTTAGTCGAGTATCTGCACCGGGGTTTAGCCGGCCAGATATATCTCCCTTACGGAGTCTCGACTACCTAGGAAGGACAGCCACGATACAACAGATAATACTACTACTATTATCACTGTACTTTGGCTCACGCAGACTACTTGATTGTACGTACTACGACAGAGTGATACCAACAGT